>JAPQVY010000111.1:52918758-53518758 GCA_028535165.1 Quercus tomentella | reverse complement strand
TCCCCCCTTCCCCATTGTAACTATCAAATATACAAAATTTTTGTAGTACAGTTAGAATTCCAACTAGACATAATACTTTCACATGGTTATGTTCCCCTACTTAGTAGATCCTATTGTTCAAATTTATACAAGTGGATGTTCAACCCTCATAATATATTCTGCTAGGAGATCACTTACAAGATTTATAGCTATTATGCCACTCAGTTTCACCAAGCTACCTGCTTTGAAGCTTGAGACTTTGCTTTGTGAAGAATGCTGCTGAGTCTCTAAGGTCTAAATTTAAAAATCTTATTGATCTGTAACTGTGTTTGGTTTTTCTCTCTCTCACTTTTCCTATTTTAAGGAAGAGAGATATTGTCAAGCAGTTAAAAGTTTGGAGTTTGACAGACGACTTGGTCCCTACAATCTAAGCCAATGTGGAGATTGGAAGCATTTATCAAATTACATTACAAAGAGCATTATTGAACGGATTGGTTAGTTCAATCTAACTACACTTGGGGCGCTTAATACTGCAATCTAGTATGAGTTTCTTTACCATTGTCGCTTATGTTTGATTTATTATCTATTTTCCATCTGCATATATGTTTCTTTTTCAATCAATTTTAGTTTTTTTTTTTTTTCTCTTTTCGTGTTGTGTGATATTTAGATGCTTCTTGCTCACTGATTTTCTGTCCTAGTTACGTTTCTTATGAAAAATAGATAAAATAGATTTGAGACTAGACTTTGAAGTTGGAAAATGGTAGACTTTGAGATGGACTGGTGTCGTAGGACAACCAGAACAAAATTGAAACAACAATAAAATAAAGGTATATGACCTAGGAGTTAGCACCTAGGCCTTGCTTTAAGTCAGCACCTAGGCCTTGCTTTGAGTCAGCACCAAGCAGGGAAACCACTAGGAGTCAGCACCTAAGGTAGATCTGGAGTCAGCACCAGACCAAAAAAGACCAAACGGCCATTTTTTCATTCATCAGAATATCAACCATCCCCTCAAGGAGTACAATAGGTTGCTTATAAAGGATTGCTAAACCCTAGCTCTAATTGGCTAGGAAACCCTAATTGCCTTATTACAAAAATAACCTTGCTTCCAAATTAAAATACTAATAGCCTAATAAACTAATAGGACCTCAACTATAAAAATACAATTGATTTGCAAATATAAATAACACTAAATAATAATCTTCTTGCATTTTCCGCATCATTCTCCTCTAGTTGGAAAAAACTCGACCTCGAGTTCTAAAGCGATGAAGGATTAGGATGCTGACAAGTAACACTTGCTTCAAGTCTAGAATCACCCTAGGGAGCATAGAGAAAAGAAAAATCTTGAATTCCACCATGTCAAACTCTTCTGGAATAATAAAATCAATGTGTGGAATCAACATAATCTTATCTTGAACCATTGGAAGCTGAAGCACTATATTATCCACTTTCTCCACTTTAGCAAACTGTTTGTCTTCATGCACCATGGAAGGCTAATCAAAAGCAGATTCCTTAGCTTCCAATATCACATCATGTGTACCCTCTAACATAGTACTCTCTTTAGAAACCATCTCTTCACCTTGTTGTTCTTCAATAGATTCGTTTCCTTGCACACATGTTAAAGCAACAATTGCCGAGGCGTGTACGTCTTTGTCAACATTAGGCTTTGATGTCACTTGAGGTTTCTCCACTACCAACATATCATCATTAATGTTGTCTTCTATGGGGGCAGCAATAATTTCATTGTGATCAATTATCCTTGGTTTCTCTACTGAATCAGTTTGAGTCTTCATTTGCTTCATCTGAGCAATCAAGTTTTGAACATTTTTTCATGAGCTTTTCAGATAATTCCCTTAATTCCTTGGTAAATAATTCCTTTAACTCTTTGGTAGATTGTTCAAAAGTGCACTGAGGACATGAAATGGGATGAGGATTCATCCTATGTGCCTCAACTTGAAAAGTACCACACTAAGATTGTGGTAGATACTTAGCTCGAAAGTATGGTGACAAATACTCATCACAAAGCTTTTCTTTCATATCCTCCCACACACTAATGGCAGGTTCATAATTTAGATAGCGGAAATATTCAAGATTCTCCCAAAACATTTGTGCTCCACCTTTTAACTTCAACTTTGCATACCTAACTTTTTTGTTATCTGCAAAATTTACTTACTCAAAGAATTGCTCCATCCCATTCATCCAGTTGACAAAATCCCGTGGATTAGTTTTACAGCCATCAAAATAAGGTGCTTCTGATATTAGCATGATTCTCTAAAATAGTTGGAAGTTGGAACAAGAACCTGGGTTGCTGTGATGTTCTCTGGATAGATCGTTGGAATAGGGTTCTAAGACTATTCTCTCAAATAGTTGCTGGGACTGGGCTGGGTCTTGTATTTTATTTTTATTTTTTTAAAGAAAACCGATGTTGTAAAATGTGGGCTTTGGGCTTGTTAACAAATGGGCTAGATTAGGTAATGGTTTGGGTTATAAAAGTGGGTCGGGTTAGCCTGATGGTTTAAAAAATAAAGAGAATGGGTTTAGACAAGGCTAGTGGATTACCTCATGACATCTGAATGATGGAGACTGATTAGATTGCGGCTTCGTGACACTGGGCAAAACTAAAATCATGGCGGCGCGAAAAAAAGGTGATGGTGAGGACAACCAGTTGAAGCGATGGCTCATGGAGGTGGTGGTGATGGCATGCATAGCAATTGTCGTGAAAGGATTTGACCCAATCTGAACATGGTGGTTTGTTGGTGGTAGTGTGGCACGATTGCAGCAATGGGCTCTTATTTCTCTTCTCTCTGTATTTGTGGTTGCAAGGGATTTGGAGACTTGATTGTGGGATTTTGGATTGGAGTCTTTGGTTGGCTTGAATATATGGTCTTCTAATGGATAGCACAACTATAGGACAGCTTTTTGGTACTAAGTAGGGAAATGACAGAGATAACTTTCTAGTGGTGGAAGACACGGCAGTGATGGTTTTTTTTTTTTTTTTTGTGGTGATTTTTCTAATTCTGGATTGACTACGGGAATGCTTCAGACAGATTGATGTTTGCTCTGATACCAAAATTGATGCAGGACAACCAGAACAAAATTGAAACAACAATAAAATAAAGGGATATGACCTAGGAGTCAGCACCAAGCGAAGAAACCACTAAGAGTCGACACCCAGGGTGGACCTGAAGTTAGCACCATACCAAAAAAGACCAAACAGCCATTTTTTCATTCATCAAAATATCAACCACCCCCTCAAGGAGTACAATAGGTTGCTTATAAAGGATTGTTAAACCCTAGTTCTAATTGGCTACGAAACCCTAATTGCCTTATTACAAAAATAACCTTACTTCCAAATTAAAATACTAATAGCCCAATAAACTAATAGGACCTAAAACATAAAAATGCAATTGATTTGCAAATATAAATAACACTAAATAATAATCTTCTTGCATCTCCTGCAGCAACTGGCACTAGGAAAATGGTGGAAATTAAGCTCATAATTATCTAACCAAAGCTGGGAAATCGTATAATAGTAGAAAGCTTCAACGATTCAGAGTTGTGTCATGCTATGGGATACACGTTATATGTCTATAGATGTGTGCAATTTTCTCATCGATTTCATTTTGTGTGGAGGAATTATCATCTAAGAAGAGAGAATTAACCATTTCTTAGGAGTTCTATTTTCCAATACAAGGTTTATTGTAGATACCCTAGAGAGTGAGAGATAAAGGTATTTTGTTCTCATGTTCAAGAACAGGGTGGAGGATGAGATTGGTTCAAGACTCACTGGGTGTGTGCAAGAATGAAGAAATATGAGGTTGTGGTCATTTTTGGTGAGTTGATATCTTATTGGTTTCAAAATTGAGAGGCACATGTAGTAGTTAAAGTTGAATGGAAACTTTTGGTCTATTGTCAGGAAAAAAATATTCTGGGGCCATGGTCCCCAAGCCCCTCAAAGATTACATTTAAGCAGTACAGCTTGGTACTATTCTAACTTTTGCCTTTAAAAATAATAACATGCCCTACCAAGCTTTATGCAATTTATCTGCGCCATCATATGTTTAAGCTCTACTCCTTTCGGAGGCCCCCTTGAAAGGTTTCCGTTGTCCATCCCTCTGAGTGTATCGAAGGTACAAATGTGTCTAGAATTTGTTGATTTTAGATTTAAAAGATATTTCATAGGTATGACAATACATTGATAAATTACCTCTTGTTTTAAAAGCTCAAGGGTGAATTTGTCATTTAACCATTATTCAAGTATACATCAAATTTCAACTTTGTCCAACGTAACTCTTACATTATATGAACTTAGACACTGATCACTCAAAACATCCATTGATTCTTTATTTTCTATGCCTTATGAGGGACTAGAAATGCGCGATGGGCTTTCTGTAATAAGTCCTTTTACAGCCGAGGATTTGGTGCTGTGGGAGAAAATTTATTGTTTGTTGGTGTGACGTGTTTGAGGGATGGAGAAGTATTCTTAAACTGCCCACTTAAAAAGACATTTGATCCTTTGATTTTTCCTTATTTGGTATTCGTTGGTTTTTGCCTAAATTTTCGGGTAGAACTTATCGTGGCTTGATGGTAATGTAGGCTTGGGGGGGAAGGATTATTATGGCTTGGACACTGTCTTCTTCTTGTTTGATATATTACATTTGCAAGAAGTGTAAAGAACGGGCATTTGATTGGGTGGAGCACTGCTTTAGTAACATAAATGGCTTGTGCCACTCAGAAACTTAAACAATCATATCTGTTGTTTATACTGCACCTAATATCTACCACTAGATCATTGTTTTATTTGGTTTAGATCATGAATTCTATTTTATTCTTATTTTATTTTTTATCCCAGTTATCTTCAGTTATCTTGATTCTTTGTTTACTTTGAATCTATGGTTTAAATTTTGAGACTAAGGCTTGGTTGTTGTTGTTTAAATTTATGGTTTGCATCTTCTGATTGTCAATTCTGCATAAACTTTTAAATTTAAATGATTCATTCAACATGCAGAACCCACTGGAGGAGAGATCGCTGTTGCATGTGAATCATGGATAGTTACAAACACTCCTAAAACAGCAATGGAGAAAGCACTAGATGAGCAGATGAAGTCTAGTAAGTTCTCAACATCAGTGGACAATTCTCAGAGCAGAAGATGTTGCTATACATCAATTCCCTGTGTTATCAAACAAAAAGGAATACATGGGCAAGAACTTACTTCCTTGAATATTGACAAGGTACGAGATCTCAGAGACTTAGACATGAGCTCAACAGATTTTTCTACCATTAGCATTTACTGATTTGGGGTTTCACCTTCCACTGATCTTTTCAGACACAATTGTTAGAAAGTTTGCTGATAAAGGATTATGGGGGTTCTGAAGATGTACTTCTTGGAGAGCTGCAATTTGCATTTATTGCATTTTTGGTTTGTGTAGACCTTTATAAAACTTTCTTTATGTTGAAATTGCTGTTAGGTTTTATGACATCTGAAAATTCGGCAGATAGGACAATCACTTGAAGGATTTCTACAGTGGAAAGCTTTGGTTAACCTTTTATTTGGATGTATTGAAGCTGTAAGTATTGATTTGGCCATTGATTTGTTGAACAATTTTGTGAGATTGAATTTGTTCTCACCGTCCTAATGTTGTGAGTAAACTTGAAAGGTGTAGGCATTGAGGATCGACCTTTTGTGCCGCATGTCATCTTATGCTTTCATTGCTTTGGTTTAAAGAAAGATGCAGAAGATGATGTGATGATTCTCTTCAGTGCCAAAAAATTGACCTAATCATTTGATATAATTGCCATGAAATACACAAAATTGTCATTGTTTTTCTTGAGCTCAGAACTTCACTTTCAAAAACATGTGTGGAATATTAATTGATTTAAAAAATACCTCAAATCCATGTAGTTTCTTGTTACTTTGCGTAGGAATTCTATGGCACTTTATGCTCTAGGGCCAAAGTTGTGGTTTTGATGGTGCAAATTGCCGAATTTCCTCAACTTTTATGATTCAGTTGAACAAATGTGGTTGGAACTCAAACCTTTTCTTTTGAGTGATCTATCATACAAAAGACTTTTCTTAAAAGTTTTAGAGCATCATTTTCTTTTGGTATTTTGACTTGAGGTCATTTCAGTGCTTTTATATCATGGGACATCAATCTGTTTGTAGGTTTTGCGATGCAGGAGCACAACCAGAAATTAATTCAATATTTACATTTGGATTTTCATTGTATTATTTCATATTTTAAGTTTTTATTTATTTAGTTTGAGTTATGATAGAGATTAAATTTCATATTCTTAGGTAGGGATTAGTTTAGTATTTGGATTAGTATTTGAGTTTGGTTAGGATTTATTTCATGGATGTTTATCTCTATCTCTTATTTTCCTGGAAGCTCTATAAAAGCTCCAGATGATATATTTTTTAGGCAGTGCCTATGGGTTGAGTTTTGTCATTTAGTTTAAAATATTTTTATGAAAAGAATGACAAATAGATAATGACTACTGCATACAAATAAAAACATTATACAAACTTGTCACACCTATTCACATTGACAATTGATAAGTAACTATCATGTAAGGATTTCAAAATATGAAAACTCATAGAAGGAAATTGTAAAACTTCATGTATTTGTGTGTGTTATTTATTTATTTTTTTGTGTGTCAATAACTCGATATATTCAAGTTCCCTTTTAAAAAATTTTGTTCTTAATTTATGTTTTTTAATGACCCCTGAAAAAAAAATTCCTGGAGCCACCATTGAGCTTGGAATGTAACTATTAAGGCATATCCAAGACGCAAGTCAACCAGGCAAAAGCCTTCGGCCCTTTGCCAACTATTTTCTTTTTATGATTTTGTTTTCTGTTTCATCATTGTGCTCAATGTGGGGCCATTTTGTTTGATAAACTATAGGACCTTATTCCTTCATTAATAACAACAACAATACACTAAATAAGAAAGGGTAAGGTTGTTTGATATTTTGCCCTAATTTTCAAAAGCCTAATCAATTTCAGTTGGCCTTTTGTTATAAGTTTGTGTTATCGAAAGTTTTTATTTTAGTTGCTTCTTTTAAGTCCTCTTCTTGCTGAAGTTTTTAATTCTTATGTAGCCCCATATAAATTGAAGTATTTAACTATGATATTGGGCATGAAATAAGCTTCATTGGTTTATCAGGTTTTGACTTTGCAACGTCTATAATTAACTTGCATAGAATTTCCTAGTATGTTTGATTTGCCAAATTAAAATTTTTGATGCGTTGATATTTGGGATTTGGGGGGGTTTGAACTTTGGATGTCTTGTTTGGAAACATTAAGAAGTGCCAACTAATTAGCTACATGGCTATTGGCAATTTGCCAAATTAAAATTGCATTTTCTTTCTTCATTTAATATTGATTAACACTCAATAAATGTAATTGTCCTATTTTTTATGTTAGTTTTATACAAAGCTCTGACAACTTATAGAATTCTATGCAGTTCATTATGGTTATCTACTATCAACTGAAATTTGGGCTTGAGAAAGATCATACAGATACCAGTGGTGTAGCAACAGGGGTATTTGCACTATTGGATGATTCATGGTTATCTACTGATAGCTTTTTGTACCATCTTTGCAAGGTACCTCTCTGAGGTTACTAAGTCATTGTTTAAATGCATGATTGTGCTACCATGCTTAATGGGCATTTTTGCAAATTTACAATTTCCCTTGTTGATATAACTTTTATTGGCAAGTCAGATTTGAAGGCTTTCATTTATCGAGTGAACTGTTTACCTACTCACCAAAATTTATTGGTCAATTTGAGCAACTTGCTTAAAAAGCAATAAAAATCAGTGCTTGGTCAGTTTTAATCACATTGATTGAATTATGTTTCCAACGTAACATTTTTACTTGTTAAAGAAGAAATGGTAAGTTCCTCATAGATTGTTGACTAATTGCTGAATGGAATTGCAGGACTTCTTTTCATTGATGCTAGATGCCTCATCTGTTGATGGAAATTTGCTGTCGTGGGTATGAACACTAATCCTGCTTCTTCATGTTTGATTCTCTGTTGGTTTGGAGGTTGGGGCTTGGGGCTTGGGGCAACTTGCCAAGCTTTCATTTTCTCTTCATACACTTTCCTTTTAGGCATTAGCAATTGATTCTCTGTTTTGGTCTGCATAAGATTATGGATTTTCTACTCTGCAAATTAGATGTTGTGTATTTATTATTTTAACTGGTTTTATAGAGATACATGTACATAACATATAAATTTGCATATACAAAAAATTCATGTCAAGGAAATTTGCTTCATTCATAAAACCAAACATTATCAATTACAAAAATTGTTGAAAACCCCTACTATGTTGCTTTACTCTCTCTCTCTCTATGGAAAAAAAAAATCTCATTAATTCCAACTCAATCATTTATGATTTTGATTTTGAATGTTTAATTTTTGTCTCTTACCAGTTACAAGTTCATATCTCTAGTGTCATTTGATTCATTTCATACTAGATGGCTAGCTCTTAATACATTTATGGAATATTGAAATTTTAAGTTTGTTTTATGATGATATCTTGCAAATTGAAGTATGCATTTTTTGATTTCCTTGAATAAAGATGTTTACTTTCCTATTTTTAATAGATGGAGACAACTCACGTATTTTTATAAGATTGAATCAATGACCTCAGCCTCTATGCTTTATGGTGGGAGACATACAATCAATGCTAAACTACCATCTATACTTTGTAAGTTTGGGGTTGTTGTCCATCGACAATGAGAATTTGTAATTTACCCCCTCAAGTATGTAATCAATGTCAATGTGCCCCTTCCATCGTGGTCTATCTCATTTTCGCTATTAATCCACTCAAATATGACATCATTATAGGGTGGTTGCAGTGATTTACCCTGGGTTAGCCTTTAAGTTTGTTGTTAGGCTGGCCATATATAGTGACTAGAGTCAAATTTTGGTGCTTACCTTGGAAAATAGTTGATTTGTCTTGGTTTTAGGTGACTGATAGCCTAATATGAATTTGTGATATCAATGTCGTACCTGTAACGGCTAGTTATGGCTGAAATGCATGACATAAAGGCCAATAGTGGTCAATATTTGTCAATATTTGCCATCTGGTATAAAGGCCAATAGTTGTCAATATTTGATATTTTTCAACGGTCTATGGTAGCTTCAGCTAGTTTTGGTAAAATTTTGTCTGTGACTCTGAATGTTATGTAAGGGCCATTACACTCGATTTGAGCCACATTAGTTTTAATGCTGAAAGTTCAATTAGTGTAAAAACACCCTTGAACGTTTAGACCCCCAATTAACAAATTAACCAATTCAAGCTTTATGTCAAACAAATAGTGTGCGAAAAATGAACATAAGCTATAATGTAGAATTGGACAAAACTATCTAAGCCAAATTAAAATCACAACCACAGCAGAAAATAAAAGGCAAAGATAAAGGGAAGGAAGATGCAAACACAAAGACAACACGCGATGTGTTATCGAAGAGGAAACCGAAGCCCTCGGCGTAAAACCTCTCCGTCGCCCTCCAAGCGGTAAATAATCCACTAGAAAATGTAGTTGGGATACATGGACAGCAATAGACCCTCCAAGCCTAATCTACCCAATGCACCTAAGCCCTCCAAGCTTCTTGCTCCAACGAGGTTGCGCCGAACCTTTTTCTTTTCTAGCTTCCCGGATTCCGCTACTAGACCATAGCATCAACCAATGAAGATTGGTTCCTTCCTAACTGCTTCCCAGAACACCAAACAACCCTCTCACAGTAATGGATATGGTGAGAACAAGGTTTTGGTAAAAAGCCTCTCAAGGGTTTGACAATGGAGAGGAAGAGAGTTGAGGAATTTGAAGAGACACTTATGTAAAGATTGTATATGAATCAATCTTGTTTTACTCTAGGGTTTCTCTCTCAAAATTCTCTCTGGAAGCCCTCTCTCATTTGTGGGTATAAGGGGTATTTATACTGAGGTGAGAGGAGAATGTGAAACGTCAGGTTTTTCAAAACAGGGCTGGCTCGCAGCTTGGCCTCGCGACTTAACTAAGTCGCAAGATCCAGTCGCGAGATAATTGTATGGCCAGTTGTCCTGTTTGGTCTTGTAGTGCTCCAGCTAGCATGACTGTTCACCTTCCGGCATGCTTGGCACGTGTGCTGCGTCTGGCGGCTTGCAGCCGCGAGTCACCCGCGAGATCCAGCCGCGAGTCTCTGTTTTCTTGAACACTCTTGAGCAATCTTCACTCTATCTCACTCACTACCCTTACAACAAGCCCACCTAAATACAGGGTTACTAAATGCTGAAATACAAGCAAATTTGACATGGAATAAAGCCAATTAGATGGTTGAATAAATTCAACCTTACAATCTCCCCCTTTGGCTATTCCGTGACAAAACCCTAAAACAGACTCTAGACTTAACATGTGAGTTGGGAACAGTTGATCAAAACTCACTCACACCTAACTCTAGAAGCTGTGAAGCACTTGAATCATATGAACAAAAGACTCCTGAAACACAACAATACACCATGATCATTGTAAGCAGAAAATCGTGAAATGCATATGAAACAGGCAATATGTGATCAAGCAAAGATGGAGTAAGAAACAAACCATGGCTTGATCAACCAAGTAATCACTACAAGGTAGTGACCACAATGCTCATTCACACTTGGAATGAACACTAGGACATACAAGCTAACAAGCTCAATGCAAGTCACTTGCATCCCAAACACTCAACCAATGCATAATACACTACGTATATGCATCTAGGAACAATCCTACAAGGACACAAGAGTGACAGTACTTAAAGAAAATGCAATACATTTATATAGAAGTACTGATTTAAACAAAGCATAAAAGGCTGCATAAAGCATGGTACAAACCATAAAGCCTACAAACTATGCATAAAACATAACCCTAAAAGCTTACATAAGCAACATGGGTACAAGCCACAATATAAACTGAAAAGCATCAACAATATATATATAAAAGATTAAACCAAGATTATAAGTTATGAGTTAGAAACAAAAGTACACCAAAACCACAGTGTATCAAACCCATATAAACACTAAACCTATAAGTTTAGAGGATAAGACTTAAAACAAAAGTATGTCAAAAGTATGTGTGTACTCCCCCTATCACTATGCACACTTCCCTTTGAACTTTCTCCCCCTTACTGAATGCTCTCCCCCTTTTTGGCACGAATAGCTAAAGGCTGTCGTCCAACTTTCGTTGAATATCGTCTAGCTGATTCTCCATAGTCTCGAGACGCATTTGAACCTGGTTGTTTGTGGAGTAGAGAAGTGCCACAATCTCATCAATGCGTTTCTGAATATGTTCAAGTAAACTCCCCATTCTATCAGTATGAGGATCAGTCTGTGCTTGCGGAATACTAGCTTGTGGAACTTCAAGAATAGCATGCGAAGTAGATGTGCTATGTGCAGGTGTCTCTGACTCAGGGGCAGATGGAGTAACCGGAGAGATGTGTGCACTCTTCGGAGTGTTAGAGGAGTGACTTCTGCTAGCTTGAAGGGAGTACATGGAAATAGGACGCTGACGGGTCAACATTTTTCCATCTGTAGGAGGAACAATGCCTTCACGAAGAATGAGCTTCATGATGAGACTGCAAAATGGAATAATTCCTCGAGCTGCTGTTCGAACCGCGGTCTTTCTCATGGTGTAAAAGATGTGAGCACAGATATCAATGGGGGCTCCGGTGATAAGATCACAAAAGAATTGAGCTCTCCCAAGATTTATGAATGTAGTGTTGGACAGTGGGTACAGATTAGTGAACATGATCAACTTCAGTGTGGTCAGCTCTGGTGCAAACTTTGCGGTGCTGATGGATGTGCCTGCACTGGATACTTCATGATCAGAACCTAGGATTTGAAGAATGTCTTGAATCTCTAGAGTTTGATTATCGTACGGAGTTAGATCCACATTCTGAGGTCTAGTGATGCCGAGAACATCGGCGATGGAGTTTGGGGAAACGCCAAATTCCTTTCCTCTGACCCAGAAAATAAGTTCAACTCCAAGATCACTTGCATTGGAGTAGCATTCCTTAACAAGTTCATCCATTGGATTGACAAAGTTCCCAAACAAGTTTGCCCAATCTCGTGGCTCAAAGATTCGAGGGATAAAAGTGGTCCCTAAGGTGTTAAACTCCACCACCCGTTCCACTATAGCAGTTGATTTGTCAAATATGTTGGAGTAGATGTGTGAAGTAAGCGGGGTTCTAAACCTCTCCTCATTGGAGTCTTGAGAGGCCTGTGATGAGAGGCGAGTCCTTTTAGCAACTGGGGTTGCTGGATTGTCAGCAACAATGTCTTTACCCTTAGAAGATCGACGAGACATCTGCAAGAAAATAGGCCCACAGCAAAGAACCAAAACAGCACTACACAAGATAAATATCAACATGATTTGATGCAAATAACTACAGACTTAAGACAGGTCAGACCCAAATAAACTACCATCAATACTAATGTGCACAATACGACAGGTGCAGCAAAATGGTGATAGTGCAATAGAGCATAGATAAACACAGATTCAAAGATAACTGTCAATGAGACAGTCTACCATGACCATGAAATGCACACAGAAAACCACATACAACCACAATAGAGCAAAAGACAGATCTAAGCCATACGTACTCATAAATGGAGTAAAAACCCAGAAAAAAAATTATCAAACCCATTTCCCAAATGAGTGAGAAGACCCAACAAACGACAAAGCACAATGTAACCAACAATAGAGTAAATCAGAATCAAACATAACCCACCAAACCCAGTACATTCAGGAAAAAGCAATCGAGCACATTAAGATTCTGACAACAATAGCAACTCATAAACAAAGCAAGAAAAGGAAACTCAAAACATAAATATGTAGTGAGGAATAGAAAAACCATACCTTTACTTGATGATTTTGAGAAGAAATGGGGCAAAAATGATGTTCGAAAATGGAGGCACAGTGTATGGGTAAGAGCAGTTTTAGAAAGACAATGAACAGTCACAAAAGTTCGAGGGAAAAACTGAAAAACGCTTTTAAAAACTGTCCCTATTTTTGCCAAACACGCGTTTTTCGCGACTGAAGTGAGTCGCCAACAAGTCGCCAGGTTGAGCCGCCAAAACACTCAAAGATAAAATTTTGAAAAATTTTTCTAAGTGTTTTTCGCGACTGGAAGGTCTACCCGCGAGGGAGCCGCGAAAAACTCTGAGTAACCTCGCGACTGGACCTTTCACTCGCGAACAAGTCGCCAAAATAGACCCGCGAACACGCGACTGAGGCTCGCGACTTGACATACCCGCGACTGAGTCGCCAAAACAGGGCAAATAAAAATTTTTGAAATTTTCATTTTTAAGAACAAAATACTTTCCAAAAACACCTAAAATACTCAAAAATCTTTTTGTGCTTGAATCAACAAAGATTGAGCATGTGAAAACACATTTCAACAAGTACAATCACACAAATGAATATGGCATTCATTGAACATAAACTTGTGTGTTGTGTGTGGATATCAACAATGAGATAGTTCTTAGTCTAATATGAAGTTTCAATGATCAATTCAACCAAGGCATACACAATTAGCACTAGATCATGTGATCTATCTCAATTATAGAAATATGTATAAATGACCTCCCACAAAACTTGATAACATATCTTGGAGCTTTACATTTGACTCCACTTTCAATCATAACATTTGATCTTTTTTATCTTTTTGAGACAATTACCTCTCATTGTGAGAGTGATATTTGACAATTCACTTTAAAGAACAAGTCTTTGGCCTTTTGAATAAACATTCACTTAAATTTTTTTTTTGGTCACTTTCCCTTTTTCCTAGTCGAATACTAGTATGTGTGACAGGCTTTTGCAGCTCAATATCTCTTTTCATTTGGAGATTTACATTTGGTGAGCTCTTTATAGCAAAAACAAAAATAAAGAGTGGAAAGATATATAAACACAAGTCGATGCATGTCTCAAGATCAACATAACCATTCACTAATCATTCATGACAAGTTTAAAGATCTATTTACAACAATCACATAGATTTCAAGATTTCTCCCACAGTGATATGAGTGCAAAGAAACAAGTAATGCTCAAAAATGCACAAAGCCATTAGCACAAAGGTACAAGGCAAAACATGTTTTGAGACAAAAGCTCAACAATGTCAATCAAACTTTTGATTTTCTAATTTTTTATGTGATTTTTGGATTTTTGACACTAGAAGAAAAAGATTGACCAAAAACAAAATCAAAAGTATGCACAAGTAGACAAGCAAACAACCATCAGCAAAAACAATAAGCAAACAAACAAACATCGTCGCAAAGCATAGGAAGTATTAATGCATGGACATGTTGTAATGCTTATGCATGAGTACCCTTCTTCACCCACACGTCACTTGCGTTTGGGGTGATTTCCTTATAGGATTAGGTACGGGAGTTAGGGCTTTCAAACCTTCGTGAGAAGCTTTCCAAACAGTTGGTGAATGCACCAATCATCTTCATCACGTTCATCATTCCGGGATCACCATTTTGATCTCTAGATTGTTCACCTGTCCAATTTCTTCTATCATTTCTAGGTCCTCGTGACCTTTGAGGAGTTGCACTATTCATTGCTCTCAGCTTCTGACAATTTGGTCGAGTATGCCCTTGAAGTCCACAATAATGACACACATAATTTGATTTAGGACCTCTTTGTGGTCGTGGACGAGACTTGGCACGAGATTCAGATCTGCCCACATACTGATTGCGGGGATTCAACAACCGTTGGTTCTCCACATTTTTCTTCTCCTCTATCTTGGGCTTCTCAGCAGTAGGGTCAACTTCAACTGGCTCTTTAGCCTTTACAAACTTCACTTCTTTAGTGACATTTCCAGATGAGCTACTTCCTCCGGTATATCCCAACCCGGATTTGTCTAAAAAGCTCTTTTGAGATGAGATAACATCATCTAGCTTCTTGGTGGTGACCCTCTCTATTTTAGCATTTGCTTGCACAACCTCTTGCTCAAGAAATCTCACTTTTGTGTAAGCTTCTGACAGCTCACCATTCAGTGTCTCTATCTCACATTTGGCCTCCCTATATCGGATTAGGAGACTTTTATAGTCCTCCTCTGCCTTCTTCATTTTTCTCACAGCAGCCTTAGCCACCCTTGTGTACTCACCCGACTTTTCAAGGAGTGAGTTATAATTCTTTTGAAGATTGGCTGTGCTTACATCTTCTTCAACATCTGATTCCTCGACAACTCCCAATGATTCTTCATCACTATGTTCTCCAAGGTCTCGTACAAGCATATTCAACTCGTCTGAAGACTCAACATGGGCAATAGTCATAAAAGCTGAATAGTTCCCCTCTCCATCACAGCTTTCTTCTGATTCTGAGTCGGATGAATCCGAGTCACTTAATGTCGTGGCATACACCTTGCCTTTCGATTTCAAATAATTCAGACATTCTTTCTTAAAGTGTCCATGCCCGTTGCATTCAAAACAAGTGACACCTTGTGTAGATTGGGATTCTTTTCCATCTTTCCTTTTGAATTCCCTTTTCTTCCTTCCTGAACTTTGGAATTTTCCTTTATCACCAAATTTTCCATTATTCTTGAATTTCAAGAATTTTCGGAAATTTTTTACAAGGTATGCAACATCTTTATCAACCACATCGTCTTCCGATGAGTCATGGACTTCTACCTTCTCATTAATGGTCTTAAGAGCAAGAGATTTACTCTTCCGTTGATTGGGCAGCGACATCTCATAAGTCTGAAGAGAACCAACCAGCTCCTGGACTTTGATGTCATTGAGGTCCTTGCTCTCTTCAATCGCTGTCACTTTAGCACGAAAACTTTCCTGCAATGATCGAAGGATCTTCCTTACGATTTTAGAATCCTCCGTTTTCTCCCCCAAATTGAACTTGCTGACAACCACCTCATTCAGCTTCCCATAGAAAGAGTCAAAGGACTCATCCTCAAACCGAGTGGTCAGCATTTGCAACTTGGTGTCTTTCACTTTCTTCGTGCCTTCGTAGGTGGTTTCCAATATCTCCCATGCTTCTTTGGCCACGGTGATGTGGGAGATCCTGTGAAATTCATCTGGAGACACACCACAGAAAATAGCATTTAAGGCTTTACTGTTAGCATTAGATGCAGCGAGTGCTGCCTTATCCCATGTGGATTTGGCTACCTCAGGTCTGGTCCAACCACTCTCAACAGCATCCCAAACAGATTCATCAATGGAGCACAGAAATGCTCTCATGCAAACCTTCCAAAAAGCATAATTACTACCATCAAAATATGGAGGTGCATTTAGGGATTGAGACCGATCCATCTCAAAAGGGAGTCAAGGATCACACAATGGTATTGAAACCAATAAAAGTGTACCCGCTCTGATACCAATTGAAAGTTCAATTAGTGTAAAAACACCCTTGAACGTTTAGACCCCCAATTAACAAATTAACCAATTCAAGCTTTATGTCAAACAAATAGTGTGCGGAAAATGAACATAAGCTATAATGTAGAATTGGACAAAACTATCTAAGCCAAATTAAAATCACAATCACAGCAGAAAATAAAAGGCAAAGATAAAGGGAAGGAAGATGCAAACACAAAGACAACACACGATGTGTTATCGAAGAGGAAACCGAAGCCCTCGGCGTAAAACCTCTCCGCCGCCCTCCAAGCGGTAAATAATCCACTAGAAAATGTAGTTGGGATACATGGACAGCAATAGACCCTCCAAGCCTAATCTACCCAGTGCACCTAAGCCCTCCATGCTTCTTGCTCCAACGAGGTTGCGCCGAACCTTTTTCTTTTCTAGCTTCCCGGATTCCGCTACTAGACCATAGCATCAACCAATGAAGATTGGTTCCTTCCTAACTGCTTCCCAAAACACCAAACAACCCTCTCAAAGTAATGGATATGGTGAGAACAAGGTTTTGGTAAAAAACCTCTCAAGGGTTTGACAATGGAGAGGAAGAGAGTTAAGGAATTTGAAGAGACACTTATGTAAAGATTGTAAATGAATCAATCTTGTTTTACTCTAGGGTTTCTCTCTCAAAATTCTCTCTGGAAACCCTCTCTCATTTGTGGGTATAAGGGGTATTTATACTGAGGTGAGAGCAGAATGTGAAACGTCAGGTTTTTCAAAACAGGGCTGGCTCGCGGCTTGGCCTCGCGACTTGACTGAGTTGCGAGATCCAGTCGCGAGATAACCGTATGGCCAGTTGTCCTGTTTTGTCCTTTAGTGCTCCAGCTAGCATGACTGTTCACCTTCCGGCATGCTTGGCACGTGTGCTGCGTCTGGCGGCTTGCAGCCGCGAGTCACCCGCGAGATCCAGCCGTGAGTCTCTGTTTTCTTGCACACTCTTGAGCAATCTTCACTCTATCTCACTCACTACCCTTACAACAAGCCCACCTAAATACAGGGTTACTAAATGCTGAAATACAAGCAAATTTGGCACGGAATAAAGCCAATTAGATGGTTGAATAAATTCAACCTTACAAATGCATTTTAACACTTTGGTTGAAGTCATTTGGTCCATAGGTCATAGGAAAGGAGTTTGTTGAGCCTTCATTTGAGTGAAACTTCCCATAAGGGAATGTTAAGCTTTCACTTCATTGCAAGTAGTTGCTTTCTACTGATTAAGACAAATTGTAACGTCCTCTCTTTTTATTATTATAGACGAGGAAACTTAAAGAGCTACTTGAGAACAATTTAGGGTGGGAGTTTCAGCTAGACAGTGCAATCGATGGAATATACTTTGAAGAAGATGGCGAGGTTAGCGTGTATCCTTATTAAAAATTTGATCTATGAACTTTCTCGCTCATGATCTCATCCTTGCTCGCTGTTCAACTTTGCAGTTTGCTCTAGTAGTAGAGATGTTGGATGACCCAAGTTGTAACTAACTTTGGCAATTGAAGATAGGGATTGTGGTCCTCCATCCCATTACTATAAACACACTTTAGTTATACCTAACTTGGTTTACAATATTTCACTTTCTTGCCAATTTTTAAGGCAAATTCTTTTCAGTTTACTCTAGTGCAGAAGATATAACTATTTTTGTATATTATGACAAAAAAGACTTGGTATTTATATGGATGATGTAATAGACTTTTTAGAATAACGGTTATGTTAATTTCTCCCACTAGAGATTTTGGCATAAATTGGTAATTGATTATGGTATTAATCACTTATTGAGTAAAAGTCTAGGCTCACACATAAGGAGGTGATAGAATAATGGTTAAATTATTAAATTTTCTATTTCTTTTTCAATTCAAAGATGTGCAATGTTCAAGCTTTTTGGGGTGATTTTGCATTGCTAATGTTCAAGATTTTCTTGTGACTTGATTCCATAATGATTTTTATTTGCCAAGAGCCTTATAGCTCAATGGATACCTTCTAGTGTTTTTAATAAAAATATTCAGGGCTCAATTTCCTCCTCCCCATTGTGATTATTGAATTATCAAAAGTGAATTAGTTATTATTTATTTGGTAACGTGGAGCTTTTTTAGAAGGGAGTGAATGGTTGGATAAGAATTAAAAAAAATAAAATGTTATCTCAAGTTATAGCACAATTGTTATGGCATTCTTTTGTGTCTAGGCTCACACATAAGGAGGTGATAGAATAATGGTTAAATTATTAAATTTTCTATTTCTTTTTCAATTTAAATACGAGCAATGTTCAAGCTTTTTGGGGTGATTTTGCATTGCTAATGTTAAAGATTTTCTTGTGACTTGATTCCATAATGATTTTTATTTGCCAAGAGCCTTATAGCTCAATGGATACCTTTTAGTGTTTTTAATAAAAATATTTAGGGCTCAAATTCTTCCTCCCCATTGTAATTATTGAATTATCAAAAGTGAATTAGTTATTATTTATTTGGTAATGTGGAGCTTTTTTAGAAGGGGGTGAATGGTTGTATAAGAATTAAAATATATATATATATATATATATATATATATATTATCTCAAGTGATAGCTCAATTTGTTATGGCATTCTTTTGTGCTCCGTACATGTGGTTTGAATCTTATTTTTCATACTCCCACTATTTATCATCTAAACAAAAAAAAGTATAGAAAAAATTAGTATGACTAAACTAATGACGAGGTTGACTTATATGGTTTTTTGGCCCATTTTCTCCTCTATATATGGGATGGAAAATGCTGCTTCTAATTATGCATCTCAAGTTTGATTTAGTGGTTTTGGTCAAGGGGCTTGTTGCTTTGCTAAGAGAGTTGCAACTCTTTTTTGCTTGCTTTGCATGGTTTTTTGCTAGTTTATGAGCTACTTGACTTGTTTGTAATTGTGTTTTGTTTTGAGAAATTTTCTTGCTTGTTTAGAAAAAAAAAAAAAAAAATTCCTTTCTTTTCTTGTTTTGAGAAAATATATATATATATATATATATATAAAACAGTGGAACATGTTGGATTGTCTATAGCAATTTTAAAATACAACAAATATACAAATAGTAATGAAAAGTGTGTCACAAAATTGAATTGAACTTTCTTTTTTTTTTTTTGGAGAAAAAGAGAAGAAAATCTAAACTCCAACAGCAAGCAAAGATTGAAGGTAATGTACCATTGCGTTTCTCCTTGTTGTTCAAGGGGTATTGGGAAAAAAAATTATCTATATATAAAATATTGTTTTACTAGTTTAATTTTATCTTGGAAATACTTTTGCACACCATTATTTAAATCTTGCACATCATAATCACATATTAGCCCAACCCAAAATCAAGCAACAACACAGATTTGCCCATCCCAAAACCAAACAACATAGGTCATAGATCTTTCTCTCTCTTTCTCTTTGATCTCAGTATCATGAATCTTATCTAATCTTATCTCTCTTCACTATTTGACTATCTCAGTATCTTCGGCTCTAAGAGCAAAGAGTGAGTGTTTGTGAGTTGTGAGTATCTCTTTCTTTATTATAAATTTATATTATATATGTATGAGTGTGTATTTAATACTGATTGTGATACTGATAGTGTGCATTATTTAAATAAATAAAAAAAATTGTTATAATGTTGTTTGTGTGAATTGTGGTGTGTGTGTGAATGTATGCGTTTATAGTATAAATATAATATAACTCTATATAATTTAATAATTAAGAAATACAGAGTGTTTGTTACATGTATGTATGTATTGTTATTGTTATTATGTTATAATAACATTTTATATTTTATTATAAAGTTAGATTCAAGAAAAAGAATAGTAAAGTTAGTGATTGACTGATTGTTTACGCATTTGATTGGTTAAGTAGAAACTTAGTGTATTATTTATGCATGGATGCATGTGGTTGTGTGGATCAACAAAAAATAGAGTGCCAATGGGTTTAGTTTTGTCATTTAGTTTAAAATATTTTTATAAAAAAAATGACAAATAAATAATGACAATTGCATAAAATAAAAACATTATACAAACTTGCCACACCTCTCACATTAACAATAGATAATGACAATTGAGATTGGACAAACAGAAAATCTCTAAGAACTCGAGCAAAAAAAAAAAAAAATTGGATTGTCCATGTTAGGTGCACCTATGGGAGCAATAACATGCACAGGCTCACCAGACGGGAAACCATCTAGACCTAAAAAGAGCAATATCCTATGAATGAAAATAGGATGAATAAGCGCATGCCCTACGGCAGAACTCCTATGAATCTCGTTCAAAGAACGAAGGAACAAATGAGGGAAACTGATAGACGCACCAGAAACGAACGCATACAAAAAACACACATCGCTCTAGAGGGATGGTGTGGAAGTGAGAAATAGGCCACAACGAATTACACGCTATCCTAAAGAAAAGATAGGCAGTCTCGGTAAGCTCAGCGGACGTGATCCGAGGATCAGAACCCCACTAGATAGATGACCCAGTGATGTATGACATGACAACATCTAAGGAAGGAGACTCATCATAGGGATAGACAGGCTCCCGAACAACTGGAACCCCAAGAGCCTCAGCCATTACCCGAGGGGTAATGGTGAACTCAACACCTCGTATCCAACTCCGAACAAGGGTGTTGGCATCATAGACGTGGCAAGAGAGGTTCGAGAAGAACTCTCTAATCAGGGCGGTCGGGGGTGGATGATCTATCTCTAAGAGAGGCAACCAACCTCTAGACTCAAAGTTAGCCCTAATGGTCGGATCAATCTCATCTAAAATCACAGCACGCTCAGCCCAAATCTTACGCTTACAATTCAAAGTCTCAAAGGCCTCTCTGCCTTTTTCATTCCTAAACACCTCACTCCTAGAGGGAGACTCAAAAGAAGTGGAAGGGGTCCTACGGGCTCTAGTTTTCCTGGGCATGGTGCTAGGATAAGGACCAAAACACATAACAAAGAAAAAAAAACAAGAAATACCAAAGGCAGACTGCAAGTTAGCACAAAAAAAATATAGAACAAAATCTATATGATGCATGAACAATTTAAATGGCATGATGCATGTCCTAATGCAGTGCAAATAAGTCCAAAGAAGTTCAAATTCACAAAATCGGCTTGAACATAGAGGTATTAACACAAAAACCCCAAAATTTAGAAAACCACTTGATCAATTTGAAAGATATTGACTAATTGATCATCTTACAAGATAGATTTCAGAAAATAACGACCAATTACATCAAATGATCAAGCCAATTTCATCAATTTAACCTAATTTGAACAAAATCCCCAAATCGGATCAATTACAAACCCTAGAATTTTCAAGTTTTCACAAACCACAAAATTGATCAAATTAAACCACAAGGATCAGAATTATAACATCCTAGAACAAAAACCCAATGATCAATTTCAGAAAACATGGCTTGAAACATCAAAAACCCCAATCATGAATAGTTCCGAAAATACCCAATGCAATGCATGAAAAATGCATGAAATCATGAAATAAAATGCAAAAGGAAGGGCATAAGGGTCTTACCGGCCTTGAGAGACAAAAACCTTGCAAAAATTCTAGAGGAAAATGACAAAAAATCCTTAGTGGAGCCTAGCCAAGTCGGAGAGAGAGAGGAAAGTTTGAAATTTTTTGAAAAAGGCCTTTGAAAAAATCCAATCTGACTTTTAAAAAAAAAATATGATTTACGAGTTTCGATCGATCGAAAATCAGCCTCGATCGATCGAAACAGACAGAGACTTTAACAAAAGAATTTGAAAAAAGTTCAATCGATTGAAAATCAGTTTCGATCGATCGAAATAGTCAGAGGCTCTCTCAAACATATTTAAAAAAATTCGATTGATCGAAAAATAGAATGAATCGATCGAAATGGGCAGAGGCTCACTAAATTTGAGGAAAAACACAGTTTTTTTTTTTTTTGAAAAAAAAATTCAGAATCAACTCACAGCATTGAAATTGATGAACAAAATGCATGAGTATGTGATGATGTGATTTTCAAAAAAAATAAGCCCAAATTTCCCAAAGATAAAATTTCTTGCATTCTCCACAAATTTTCAAGCAACAAATTAATTTTGCACAAAATTCAAAGTATTTGCAAAACTTGGTTGGTCAGACCATAAACACACACAATAACATGTACAAAGCTTAGCAAAGAGTAACTCGTGTAGTGTGTGCAACTAGCAAAAGCTTGAGATACATGTGAGGTGATATGTGAATAGCAATCAATCATAAAGTCTACAAAATTCATCACAAAGAATTTAAAAGAGACTATCACCTAAAGAGTTACATCATATAACTCCCACATCTCCTAGATCATAAGCTTGCAATCATGTAAGTTTCTTGAATTTATGCCTCATAATATACACACCAATTTTAAATCATGTGAGTTTGGCATCAAGCCTAATAGTACACACCAATTTTAAGTATTAAGCAATTTAAACCGAGGCTTCACCTTATGTTCTTTTTGTGCATGTGCTACACTTTCTCGAGCACAAAATCTTATAATATGCACTAAGGTGTTCATGATTGGCTAGTGAACAGTGGTGAGATGGTTATTTATGTCTTTCTTAAAGGTTCAAGTCCGACAGTCAAAGACATGTGACTTCAAGAACAAGACAAAGTGATCAAAACGATAAACATCTTTTCCACACAACATGCACTACAAAACTTTAACTAGTAAAGTGCAATAAGTAAGCTCATCAAAGCTAAACAAGGTACATAAACTTGTTATGTAAAGATAATATGGCCAATTCTTGATTATAAATCCAAGATGTGAAATACAAAACACAAAAATCTTTTTGGTTTTAAAAAATTTATGATCAAAAACAAAAAGCATACATTATGCTAAATGAACAATGCATGACAGTGCTTAACTAAGCTATAGAGGGTACACAAACAAGAAATATCAATTTCTTAATTAACCCTTGAGTACATGTACAAACTAGTACATACTCACATAAAATCAAAAATAGCTTAGCACTTATATAACACATACTATCCAAGTTTCTCCACAATGTCAAGCATGTTCTAAATCAAGAGAGATATCATAATTCAGGTAATCCTCAAGAAAAATAAAACAAGACTCAAAATAAAATATTTTTGTCTTTTTGAAAATTTTTCAATGTTTTTGGATTTTTTTATTAAATAAAAAAAACATTCTAAAAGAAACAAAACAACCAAAAACAGAAACAATACATGTCCACAAACAATTGAAAGAATTAAATCAGGAACAAGTCAATGACACTCACCTTGGAGAATCTTTTCTCACCTATATAGCACGAGTCTTCGGCTTTGTAGGTGAAAATCCATGAGAAGCAGAGTGTATTTGAGGAATTACACCAATCTTCTAAGAAAGACTAAAATCCTGCAAATTCCTTTCACAAGCCAACAAGTTTAAATTTTTCAAAAGCATATGAAACAATTTATTTGGACTTATGGCAGGAGAAATATCCTCACAAATCCTAGACTAAAACACAGAATGCTTAAATTTCAGTATATGACAATTAGAACGAATGTGACCACGGACACCACAAAAGTGGCAAACAGGAACAAATTTAGGAATATCAATATTCCTAGTGGGATTTCCGGTCACAGGCTTTGGTTCTTGCCTCAACAAAGAACAATTTGGCCTAATATGACCAACAACACCACAAAGGTGACAGGTAGGCACAAAAACAGATTTATTATGCTCTCTAACAGTAGGTTTAGACTTAGGTTTAGAAACTTCAGCGTCTACATCAGAACTTTTACCTTTGTCTAACCTAGCAAAATAAGCCTTTTCTTTATTATTCCTTTTGAAAGGAGGGATATAAACTTTCTCAATTTTAGGCTTAAGAGAAGCAGAAACACTTCTGTTATCAATAGCAGGCTTGGTACAAGTCAAATTTTCAATTTTAGCTTTAGATTCAACTAACTCTTGTTCCCAGCTTTTCATCTTCTCATCTTGAGAGGAAATTTGATTTCTCAAAAATTCATTCTTTTTATTAGATTCATCTAATCTAATAACCAATTCCTCTTTTTCAAGATTAGCCAATTTTAACTTTTCCTTGAATTTCTTAGCAATTTTCATAGATTTCAATAATTCCTTACTAAGAGTTTCACAGGCATCAATAAAATCAACAGAAGCATGAGTAGAAACATGATTAGAAAGACACTTCAAATTATCCATGATAACAGGGGTCAAGAATAAGCTCAGTGATCAAAAGATCAACAACAAAAGAGCAACCTGCTCTGATACCACTTGTTGGTTTTTAGACCCCTTAAAACACAATTGATTTAACCTAGGTAATTAGCCAAGTTGTTACTTAGTCCAATTCAACACAACTAGGTTATCACAATAACAAAGATCATATCATGCAAAGCAGCGGAAAATAAATAACACAAGATATGATCACTCAGGAAACCAAACCGGTAAAAACCTAGGGAGGATTTGACCTAGCTATCCTCAAGGTAAACTTGAATCCACTATCTTGAAAGAATCGAAGTTCATACAATAAGACTTACAAGCCCCCACGCTCGACTTCTTATTGCTACCCACCAGTAAAACTTACTGACACGACCACGTGCAAGCTCTGAATCCACGGACTCCTTCTTTCTTGGATTCACCACCAGATACAAGCACACTCGCTTATGTTTTCTTTAAACTTCAATGGCAGCAACCGAGTTGATCATCAAGGTGTAGATAAATCTTCTCCTTGAAAACCCTAAGTTTGTGTAAAGGAAAGCTCCTCTAGATCTCATAAGAGATTTACACAAACAGCAATATGAGCAACACTAAAACGTGGTTAGGGTTTGCCTTTTATACTTAGGACAAATAAGAAACCCTAAAAACGTTTTAAAACAACTAGGGCTGAGTTGGAAAATTCTACAGAAAAACATTCTGCCCGAGCTTCGATCGATCGAGCCTAAGCTTCGATCGATCGAGCCAGACCGAAATGCATTAATCTTTTCTGCATTAGCTCGATTTCAACTTTATATAAATACACAACTTTGAGCAAGACTAAAATACTTCTAAACACATTGTTTTGATCATGGTTTGCCAACAATACACATTAGAGTTCTAAATACATAAATACCTAAGTCAATTCATCTATAAGAACTGTCAATTCATCATCCATGTCTTCAATCACAAGAGAAGAAAGTGAAAGGAGATTCATCACTGACCTAATTAACATTGCATTGTTGCTTCTCATAGTCAAAACTGTAATGGAAGGAATAATAGGAATTTTGTTGAAATGGCTTGAATATTGTATGACAGTGGATTAACTTGAACAAGATTCATGCATAGCCGAAATCTTTGACTTCTATGTTGATAGAAGAATTACACATTCTCTCATGTTCTAGAATATTTTAGATGCATCATCTTTTAGCCGAAATATTTGACTCTATGGCATTCATGAGTTGTCAAGAAGGCTAGGAAGCAAACCAAATACATGCAAGCCGAAAAGTATGACTTGATTAACAAAGTATGGAAGCTTACATGCATTGAATGTTTAATGGATTTGCTTAGCCACTATTGTTGACTTCCTTAACAATAGAAGTCTCTAGTGTGCTCTTTGTTTTGGTATTTCGGCTAGAGCATGGCTATAAATAGAGATGGAGCAACAAAAAGGAGGCATGTACCTAGGGAGATAGCAAAAATAACTTCTTCTGTGTGTGTGCACCAGAGCTAGGAAGTTGTGTCTTGCAAATTATCTAAATACAATAGGGTGTTCTCTATTTTCTTGTGAGAGAACCAAGGGTGTATTTGGGGTTTGGGTTTGTGTGAGAGTGTCTTCAAGTCATTGTTGTAATCTCCACAGTTATAGTGAAAATTTATTCTGTCGCCTCCCGTGGACGTAGGCATATTGCCGAACCACGTAAATTCCTTGTGTCATATTATCTTCTCTCTCTCTTCTTTAATCTTGTGTAAACAGATTTATTTCACCCAATACGCACAACAACTGGTATCAGAGCTCCAGGTTGATTTATTCAATGGAGATCAACGCTTCTATTGCCAAGTTAGACGTAGTTAAGTTCGACGGAACTGGTAACTTCGGGCTATGGCAAAGAAGGGTGAAAGATCTGTTGGTGCAACAAGGTTTGGTGAAGGCTTTGTACAGGAAAGCGAGGAAACCAGAGACGATGACGGATGACGAATGGGAAGAACTCGATATGAAGGCGGTCAGTACAATTCGACTATGTTTGGCAGACGAGCTCATGTACGATGTCATGGATAACGTGTCTACTGCAGCTATATGGTTGAAGTTGGAGAGCCGGTATATGTCCAAGTCCCTCACAAATAAACTTAATCTTAAGCGAAAACTATATGAGCTTAAGATGGCAGAGGGTGCGGATTTGGCTCAACACGTCCACACGTTCAATAAAATTATCAGTGACTTGTTGCGAATCGATATAAAATTCGATGATGAAAACAAGGCGATGATGCTTCTGTCCTCCCTCCCGACATCCTACGAACACTTGGTTACAACCCTGCTTTGGGGGAAAGAGACTCTGGAATTTGAAGAGATCTCAGGAGCCCTGTTGGATTACTACCAACGGAAGCAGAATTTGGGTGAAAGTTCTGGTGAAGGGCTTATGGTAAAGGGTAATCAAGATCGTGGAAGGAAGAAAGACAGAGATCACAGTTCTGCCAGGGGACATAGCAGATCCAAATCCAGAAGCAAGACGGTGAAGTGCTATAAATGCCAAAAGAAGGGGCATATTAAGCGAGATTGTCCAGAGTGGAAAAGAGGCAAGGACAAAGACAAGGAAGGGTCATCAAGATCTGCAAATATTGTGGCAGCAGATTCAGATTCAGATGGAGATATGCTTTCTGTTTCATCCAGTGCCAGCAGGCTAATCGATTCTTGGGTTCTGGATTCAGCATGTTCTTTCCACGTGACTCCTCACAGAGATTGGTTCGACACTTACAAATCGGTTAATTGTGGTTCTGTTCTAATGGGCAACGATGCTACTTGCAAAGTTGTTGGAATAGGAACAATTAAGATAAAGATGTTCGATAATGTGGTGAGGACATTAGGAGAGGTACGACATGTTCCAAAGGTGAAAAAGAATTTGATTTCATTGGGAACCCTAGACTCTAATGGCTATTGCTATAAGTCTGAGAATGGGTTAATGAAGGTGTCAAAAGGCGCTATGGTTGTGATGAAGGGGCAGAAAGTAGAAGGTAATATCTACAAGCTACTCGGCAATACCATTGTAGGTGGAGCTGCTGCAGTGACTGAATCTGGGCAGGATGACACACTCTTGTGGCATATGCGACTAGGGCATATGAGTGAGCGTGGTATGAGGGAATTGCAGAAGAGAAATCTGTTGGCTGGAGTTAAGTCATGTAAGATAGATTTCTGCAAATACTGTGTCATGGGAAAGCAGTGTAGGATGCGATTCAAAACAGCCACGCATAAGACAGAGGGTATATTGGATTATGTACACTCTGATATTTGGGGGCCGGTGCAAGTGGTCTCTAAAGGTGGAGCTCGGTATTTTATGAGTTTCATTGATGATTATTCCAGAAAGGTTTGGGTTTACTTCTTAAAGAACAAGTCTGAGGCATTTGCAAAGTTCAAGAAGTGGAAAGCCGAAGTGGAGAACCAGACTGGAAGGAAGATCAAGTGCCTAAGATCTGATAATGGCACTGAGTACAAGGATGGGGAGTTCTTGAAGTTTTGTGAAGAGCATGGTATCAAAAGGCACTTTACAGTATGAAGAACACCTCAACAAAATGGAATGGCTGAGAGACTTAACCGGACAATCGGTGAGATAGCTAGATGCATAAGACTGAATGCTAGGCTTCCTAAAGTCTTCTGGGCTGAAGCAGTGAACATGGCTTGTTACATTCTTAACCGATCGCCTAGAGCTACGCTTGATGGGAAAGTTGCTAAAGAGGTATGGACAGGGAAAGAAGTTGATTACTCGTTAATGAGAATATTCGGGTGTCCAGCCTATGTTCATATTCCTATCGAAGAAAGGTCAAAGCTTGATTCAAAATCCAAGAAGTGTATTTTTCTCGGGTTCGAGAAAGGAGTAAAAGGGTACAAGCTTTGGGATCCATTAGCACAAAAGGTGGTGATTAGCAGGGATGTGGTGTTTGATGAGAAGTCCATGATAAAAGATTTCAGAAAGGAAGAAGAGTCTCAAGAAAAGGGAAGCAGTAGTGACAGCAATAGATCAGTGGTGCAGGTGGAGCTAGATGAAGTGGAGTCTCAGCCAGAGAAGAAACCTCACAATAGTGATCAAGAAGATCACAATATGATATCAGAACGGCCTAAATGCAACATAAGACCACCGGTCAAGTATGGTTTCGAGGATCTTGCTTCTTATTGTTTAGTAATCAGTAGCGGGGATCCTTCCACTTTTCAGGAAGCAATTGATAGCTCTGAAAGGGATAAGTGGATGGAAGCTATGGTGGAGGAGATGGAGTCCTTGAATAAGAACAAGACTTGGGAGTTGTCAGAACTTCCAAAGGGAAAGAAACCGATAGGTTGCAAGTGGGTGTTCAGAAAGAAGGAAGCAGTATCAGAAAAGGAAGGAGAACGGTTCAAAGCACGATTGGTAGCAAAGGGATATTCACAAAGACATGGAATTGACTACGATGAGGTTTTCTCACCTGTGGTCAGGCATACTTCTATCAGGGTAGTGCTGGCCTTGGTAGCACACCAGGATCTGGAATTGGAACAACTGGATGTGAAGACGGCATTCCTTCATGGGAATTTGGAGGAAGAAATCTTCATGGAACAACCAGAGGGGTTCAAGAAACCTGGTACGGAGAATCTTGTCTGCAGATTGAAGAAGTCACTCTATGGGCTTAAACAATCTCCCAGACAATGGTACAAGAGGTTTGATTCCTATATGATCCAAATTGGTTATACCCGTTGTGAGTATGATTGCTGCGTATATGTTAAGATGCTTGATGATGGTTCTTATATTTTCTTGTTACTGTATGTTGACGACATGTTAATTGCTGCAAAGAGCATGCGTGAGGTTGACAAGTTAAAAGCTTTGTTGCGCAAAGAGTTTGACATGAAAGACTTGGGTACCGTTAAGAAAATTTTGGGTATGGAGATTCGCAGGGATAGGGATTCAAGAAAGCTGTGGATATCTCAGAAGAACTATATCAGAAAAGTTCTTGAAAAATTCAACATGCAGGATGCTAATCCTGTGAGCACCCCATTGGCGAATCACTTCAAATTATCTGGTAGTCAGTGCCCGAAGAATGAAAAAGAAATTGAAGACATGTCAAAGGTTCCATATGCAAGTGCAGTTGGGTGTTTAATGTACGCGATGGTTTGCACCAGGCCAGATTTGGCCCATGCAGTAAGCAGTGTCAGTAAGTACATGGCAAACCCAGGTAGAGAGCACTGGAATGCAGTGAAGTGGATATTTAGATATCTGAATGGAACCGCAGGATATGGGATCCTGTTTGCAAGGCAACATGGGGATAATTCAGTGGTAGGATATGTGGATTCAAACTATGCAGGTAATATAGATGACAGAAGGTCTACAACAGGTTATGTGTTCACACTGTCAGGAGGGCCTATTTGTTGGAAATCCACACTACAATCCCTAGTAGCCATGTCTACTACAGAAGTCGAGTACATGGCGGTAGCTGAAGCTACAAAGGAAGCACTGTGGTTGAAAGGGCTAGTCAAAGAGCTTGGTTTGAACCAAGGAGGAGTTCAGTTGCATTGTGACAGTCAAAGTGCCATTTATTTGGCAAAGCATCAGGTTTATCATGCTAGGACAAAGCATATTGATGTGAGATTCCATAAGATAAGGGAGTTGACTGCTACAGGAGAAATTATTCTTGAGAAGATTGACACTTCAGAAAATGCAGCTGATATGTTGACGAAGCCGGTACCTACAAGCAAGTTCAAGCATTGCTTGGACTTGATCAGTGTTTGTGGCTTGTGATAGCCCGTAAGGGCTAAGGTGGAGGCGATTGAAGAATTTAGTTTGTGAAGCTTGATACAATTCAAGCCAAGGTGGAGATTTGTTGAAATGGCTTGAATATTGTATGACGGTGGATTAACTTGAACAAGATTCATGCATAGCCGAAATCTTTGACTTCTATGTTGATAGAAGAATTACACATTCTCTCATGTTCTAGAATATTTTAGATGCATCATCTTTTAGCTGAAATATTTGACTCTATGGCATTCATGAGTTGTCAAGAAGGCAAGGAAGCAAACCAAATACATGCAAGCCGAAAAGTATGACTTGATTAACAAAGTATGGAAGCTTACATGCATTGAATGTTTAATGGATTTGCTTAGCCACTATTGTTGACTTCCTTAACAATAGAAGTCTCTAGTGTGCTCTTTGTTTTGGTATTTCGGCTAGAGCATGGCTATAAATAGAGATGGAGCAACAAAAAGGAAGCATGTATGAGAACAAGGAGAGTTCCTAGGAAGATAGCAAAAATAACTTTTGTGTGTGTGCACCAGAGCTAGGAAGTTGTGTCTTGCAAATTATCTAAATACAATAGGGTGTTCTCTATTTTCTTGTGAGAGAACCAAGGGTGTATTTGGGGTTTGGGTTTGTGTGAGAGTGTCTTCAAGTCATTGTTGTAATCTCCACAGTTATAGTGAAAATTTATTTTGTCGCCTCCTGTGGACGTAGGCATATTGCCAAACCACGTAAATTCCTTGTGTCATATTATCTTCTCTCTCTCTTCTTTAATCTTGTGTAAACAGATTTATTTCACCCAATACGCACAACAAATTTCAACTAACTTTGGGCAACCCGTGATATCTAATGTGCTTAGGCAGGGAAAATTTTCTCCTCCAGTCATTGTTCTCCATTCCTCCAAATCACGCATATTATAGAGCCTAAATTCCTTCAATGAGGGGAACGAAATTGCACCGTCTCCATGGAACTCATTGCCAATATATTTCACAGCATGCCAGCCAGTTATAACAAGAACCTTGAGGAATGGTAGTTTGCCAAGAGGTGGCAAATGTTCACATCTTTCCCAACAATCTAGCGAAATTTCAACCAAATCACAAAGAACTGAATCTTGAATCCATGTTGGAATTTTTGAACCATGATAGCTGTTTATGGACAGTTTTTTCAGATTTGAATGAGGTTGGAGACCATCAAGAACATCTTCAACATGGTCCGGTACATGGCTTTTATTGTCACTCTGCCAAAACAAACGTAGCGAATGAAGATTTTGTTTTCCAATTAAATTTGCACTTTTGGCCTCCTCTGAATTTTTGACATTATCAAGTTCCTTTATTGTCAACTTGTTCCGAAGGTTTAGCCCGTTCAACTCACTTACTTGATAGCCATTTTTCTTGCCAGCAATAAAGAAGCTCAATGATTGGAGGCAAGTTAATTGTTCCATTCCTTCAGGCATGCGAGTAAGAGAATCACAATCAGTGATGCCAAGATACATTAGGCTTTTCATGTGCTTCATATCTTTGGGTAACTCACAAAGATCAACACAGTGGTCTAGTTTCAGAGTTTGTAGGTTCAAAAGGCAGGTTGTTGAATCACGTAAAACTTTGATCTTAGACCCAGACATGTCAAGATACCTCAAATGTTTTAAATTGTTGATTGATCTTGGTACTTGATACCTATATCTTAAATCCAATACCCGAAGATACTTTTGTTTTAAGAGGAATGGCCAAGAAGCTATATTATCAAAACTACCAAGGCATGAGCATAGAGATCGAACTTTATGTAGGTCCTTATTGAAATAAATGACTCGTGATGAGGTCATGTCATAAAACATATGAAAAATCCTGCCTTCAACCTTCACATCTTTACTGGATTCCACTGCAATGCATTCATGTCTCATAATAGATTGAGCAAGGTCATGCATAAGGTCATGCATTTTACACGTTATATAGCCGGGATACTCCTCCTTGACATCTTGAAAGAAAGATCTCCATACTAATTCATTGAAGATATCAACACCAAAATCATACAACTCCGATGGTTCTTTGAAGGGAATAAAACCATTAGCCATCCACAGTTGTATTAACTTATCCATCTCAAGCTCATGATCTTTGGGAAATACACAGCAATAAGCAAAACATTGCCTTAGATGTGGGGGTAGATGGTGATAACTCAATTTGAGGGCCAACAAGATGGAATCCTTACCTATTGGTAAATCCCAAATCTGACTTTTTTCCATTGATTCCCAGCCACTCTTCCTACTTTTTAAGGACATGAGGCTTGCAAGAGCCTTTATAGCTAGAGGCACACCTCCACACTTCTTCACTATTTCCTTACCAATTGATTCCAATTCTGATTTCTCTTCTACCCTTCCCATCCCAAATGCACGTCCTTTAAATAAGGACCAAGAATCATCCTCTGACAAGCATCCCATGCGGTGTGTAGGAAGAACTGGGGCCATCATTCGCGCAATTGTTTCAATCCTAGTTGTCACTATAACCGTACTACCTTTCGCTCCACACATCAAAGTATGTTTTAGGCTGTCCCATTCCTCTTGGTTCTCGTTCCAGACATCATCCAGGACAAGCAGGAATTTTCTGCCACGCAATTTTTCTTGCAACTCTTGCTGTAGTGGATCCTGTTGAGCATAGTCCTACGTCTGTTAAGAAGAAGCCCAAGCCCACTGTGTCTGTGAAGAAGAAGCCCAAACATAAAGAAACAAAATAGTAAACGCACTGGTTCACTTAATACTGAGGCTTGTTTTGTTTTAAGTAAAACGGTGCATTTGGGACGTTGGATTAGGCACAAGATTTGACTGATTGTTTAGCTTAACAGTTTTAACAAACTTCCCCATTTCTAGGAGTTAGATCCGCATAATGTGGGCGGTTAACTTAATTAATCCTTTATATATAAAGGGCTCCGTGAGCCTTACTGATCTTTATGTAATTCAGTATTATCAATACAAGTTTCTAGATTCAACTTTTCTCTCTTTCTTCTATCTCTAACTTTCTCTCCCTTTCTCTCACTTTCTCAGATATTTTCTTTTCTATGTTCAGCCGTGATTGTTGACTTGTATTTCCTATTACTTAGCCGTGATTGTTGACTTGTGTTTAGTATTACTCAATCTGTGATATTGAGTTTCTCTTCAGATCCAACTCAGAAATACTACATGCACCACGAATGATAGACTCTATGATCACCCTTAGCAACCTTCTTATCCGGAAATCATCTGATACACATACCAAATTCTCAATTCAAAATGGCTCTTCACCCTTGCATCATTGTAGACTAACTGTGCAAGCGTTGTTTTACCCAAGCCCCCCATGCCCCATACAGCATAAATGGCCAGATTATCTTGATCATCAGACACATTAGTGAGCAACACTTCAATGATCTTTTCTTTTTCCTCATCTCTTCCATAAATCTCACTTTCATTCACAAGTGAGCTAGTTTGTCTTTTTTCTACATCAAAAACTTCCGTGTTTATAACTCCCTCTCTCAAGTGGAATTCAGATTTCTCCCTAGAAATGGCATCCAGTCTATCCCTCACATTCTTCAATTTATGTGCCATTTTCATGCGAAATATAAGTCTGTTTCGAAGAGAAAAGAAGCTACTTACTTGGCTTGTCGCACCTTTCTCTCTCTCCACCTTTCGCATTAGAGCTTCAGTTGCAAACTCGTCCAGAACATTATCCGCATCATAAGCTACATCTTTGAGCTTTCTGAGCCAATTCCTGACAGCCTCGCTGTTCCACTGCTTCTCTTCTGCATCTTGGAGAACGGCTTGGATGGTGGACAGCGTGCTCTCAAGTTTGTTAAGCTCAGTTCCCAATCCCCAAGCAATTCCAAATTCTTTTAGAGCTAAAGTATTCATGCTCCTCATGATCGAGCTCACCAAGGAAGAAAGAAGTAAGTCCACCATATCCTCTCTCTCTCTCTCTCTCTCTCTCTGTCTCTGTTTGTGTGTGTTTAGCAACAAAATTGAGATCGGAATAGAGGATTCAGGATAGCTCAAGAGAAGTGAATGGCTTAAATGGGGTTTACGTGTAACGTTGTAAGTCTTTCTACCTTTGGGTCTCACCACACACGGTATTGTCTTGACTACCAATTAGCAGACCATCTAACCCAGATCATTATTGATAGGCCCACTGGGTTTCACGCTACGTGTACTAGGAGTGTGACTAGGAGGAAATCAACTGCCCCACCAATTGTGTCACAGAATTAAGCACTCACAGTATTAAGTGGAAGTAATGACTTCTCAGGCCTATGAGCTTTAACGTTGGTGTATTTGTCTACACTCTACAGAAGTTTTATTGTTCCTGTTGTAAGAAATCTAACATTCTTGTAGTTTGGTAATTGCATTTTTATGCCATTTTAATTTGTATAATACTTTGTTTCACGGAGATGCTGAAACGATAATTGATTAATTACCAATTGTTCTAAAAATTTAAGCTATTAAGAAATTTTGCAGCTAAAAAAGAGGCAATTCAAGCAAACTCATAAGAAGAAGAAATAAAGATTGTATATGATAGTCCAAAATTAGTCCGAGGAGATAATTCATCTTGGAAACGGGGATCCGAGATTGGTAAGAATGTCTTATCATCCCAGGCATCCTTCAAGGTTGCATTACAATTAAGAGTTGGGCATTGGATAAGGGATGAGCAAAGGGTGGCAACAAATATCTTCAAAAACTGCTACCTCCACATTAAATGCCTCTCAACCAACTCTCTGGCCGCATTAATGTGGAGGTGATACCTGAACAGTAATCAAGCAGTCTTACAGCTACTAGTTGATGATTCTGGGAGGTGTTGGATGGGATAAGATAGAATTCCTAGAATCCAACCTACACGTGTATGGTAGGGATGATATCAAGATTGTAGTATATAGAATGGGAAGGTGGCTTAAAGAAAAGGATCGGGAAAAAATCAAGAAATCTTTATAAGAATACGGTGAACTCTTGTAGCTTTGTTCATGTACAAGATATTATAACATAAGCTCCTCAAGCCGTGCCGAGAACAGATTTTCTTATTTACTTGTATTTAACAATTTTAATTCAGCAACTTTTATTGTCCATCTTTTGGAGTAGAATTAGTTCTTTCACCCATACTCTATAAATTCATTGTTTGGGCTTGTTGGGCTTAAACCCAATCCTACACTGGGTCCAATCCAAATTCAGTCCTTACAATATCTAAAGCAAAATTGTTCAAAACAATTTTGTACCTAAACATTGTTGATATCTATTAAAGTTTCACTTTGAATTTTCTCAAAGAATCTTGATTTGAAGCCTAATTTTCTTTCATTTAAGCAACAAAAAGAGAGAAAATACACCATACAACAATGATAATGAGAAGAAAAACAAACAATGGCAAAATAATTGAATCAAATATAGGTAAATAAAAATCTTTATGAAGTTGTCATTTTTGCTTATTTGGCTTTGCCTTGACAGTGACTCGGTAAGGATGACGAACACTTTCATGGTATGGCACAATTTTTTAATTGTGAAGGACTTTGTGCTTGATATCTATCATTTTCAAGTGCCTCATAGGCTAACCAAAATGTTCATTGAAAAGAAATGTGTTTTTATTTATTTTAGAATGGAAAAAGAAATGTATTAATTGGAGACAAATAGACAAATTTCCCAATTAAGCCTTAGAAGTAAAAAAGAAGAGTCTCTGAGCATGTCAGAAGCTAGTTTAAATAAAGCATTTAGAAATGCGGTTTCTAATGTAATTTTTTTCTCCACTTTAGATATTTGTGTGGTTTTTTTTTTTTTTTTTTTTTTTTTGAGGCTTTGAGTGCAGTTTATAATTTAATAGATTTTATTAGGTATTTTGGTTATATTAAAACTTAAAAAGTTTTAGTATGAGTATTACCTTCATTTTGAAGGTTCAAAATTATTTTTCTAATTTAAGAGATTTTAGAGATATTTTTTTTTATCACTTTGGATATTTATAGGGAAAATTTATTTCATTTTTTTAAAATGAAGAAATAAATTCAACTAGAAGGCTATGTTTGGTTTAAGGAAAAGTGAGAATGGAAGAAAAAGAACTCATTGTCCATCGTTTGGTTAGGGGGGGGGGGGGGGGGGAGAAAGGATTTCTATTAGTCTCTCTAGTTTTTTATTTTCTAATTTCTCTCCAAATCCACAAAATTACTTTTATATACCCTTGAAATTTGTTGATCTTTTGTGAAATTACTATTATACCTTCAAAGTTAAATATTAATTTATAATTTACAAGGATAAAATAGTAAAATAGTCTATTGTTATTATTTTTTTTATTGCTTTTCTTCCTTTCAACTTCAGATACTCGTAAAAATGTATATTATTATTCCCCTTTTTCCTTTTCCCTCCTCTTATTTCCTCATATCTTCTTTTCTCTCCTTTTCCACTTAGGGAAAAAAAGTAATTTACATTTACAAATTATTAATGTGACAAATTTTTAATGATTCTTATTTAGACCCACTACTAAAATTATTTTTTTGCTCACCAATAATCATTTACTATATTAGTGGTGTGTAAAATGATTTGTAGTTTTAATATTTTTCTAGTGAAAATGTGTTACGGGCCCAAAAGTGAGATATTTAGGTCCAAGAATGAGATATGCAGTTAAACACTTGTCCACAATCCACAATGTACAGACCCAAGAAAAACAAGAAAATTTGAAATTCTTCTCAGTGTTGTATGGATCCGGACACACAACTAGGGCTCGTAAAGCACGGCGTTACATTTTTCCTCCTCGCGTTTGCATCGATGCTCAGGTACTAATACTATATACTTGTACTAATTTATATATATATTTATCAATCAATGTGGCAGATGTTTTCGGTAGGACCTGCTTTTAAGGGAATTAAGATGATTCCTCCTACTTCTCATTTTCTCTTTTATACTTCATCCTAAAGGTTACTTCTTTTTTTCTTTTCTCATAGTTATTTTTATTTTATTTTAACTATGGTCCTAAAATTATGCCATGAGTATTATAGTTTTTGAAGTTTAGAGTGACCACTTTTAGCCCGTGACAATTATAAATGGGTTAAATTACTGATTATTTCAAAAGCTTATGTTGTTGGGAAATTGTTAATTTAATCTTTCATACATAATTCTAACACTTTCCTCAAGTATCGGCCTAAACTTCTTCTTAATAAGTAATATTTTATTAGGAGGTTGAGTGAAAACATGATAGAATTCAGGACTTTCTAATATTTTATTGATTGCCCAAAAAACTTAAACTGTTAAGAAATAACGAATTTAATCATAAATCTAATAAAGTAATCATTTTTAGTCTCTATTGTGTCTAACAGAGTGATGTTGTGTCAATTTTTATGCAAGGTTACATCTGAAAACTGGACTAACCTAATGTCAATTGATAGCTTAATGCAGTTGCACTATTGGTTTTCTTCTTGTCTTTTTTCCTTAAATTGGGTTTCAATCGATTTTCTAAATTGGAGCCAACTTGAGAATTGACTGCCCAAAAACATATTATAACTAGTGTACAGTGAACAATGCTAGTTATGTTTGGTGGTGTTTCTGTTTCATGTCATTTTATAGGTATGTATTAGGTTATATGTCTTGACATTTTTCTGACCTACTCTAATTATACAAAATTTGTGTAGTGCTAAGAGCCTTGTAACTTCTTTTCTTTTCTTTTTTTCTTTTCTTTTTTTTTTTTTTTTTTTTTGATGAGAAAATACAAGGAAAAAACCAAACTGAGAAAGAGCTACAACAAGAACAGAAAAACAGCAGGCAGAAACGAACAACAACAGCTACGCACAACCCTCCTTCAAGATAATATGCTCCACAAAGCTTGGACATACACCTTTCCAAACTTGCGTCCAACAAACAGGGTTCAAAATCCCCCCTTCCCCATTGTTAAAATTTATACAAGTGGGCATTTGACCCTTATAACATATTCTGCTAGGTGATCACTTACAAGATTTATAGCTATTATGCCACTCAGTTTCACCACTCTACCTGCTTTGAAGCTTGAAACTTTGCCTTTGTGAAGAATGCTGCCGAGTCTCTAAGGTCTAAATTTAAAAATCTTATTGATCTGAAACTATGTTTGTTTGTTTTTTCTCTCTCTCTCACTTTTCCTTTGTTAAGGACGAGTGATATTGTCAAGCAGTTAAAAGTTTGGAGTTTGACAGACAACTTTGTCCTTACAATCTAAGCCAGTATGGAGATTGGAAGCATTTATTAAATTACATTACAAAGAGCATCGTTGAACGGATTGGTTAGTGCTATCTAACTACACTTGGGGCTCTTAATACTGCAATCTTATACATTCTGTTATGAGTTTCTTTACCAATGTTGCTTGTGTTTGATTAAAGATTCTCTATTTTCCATCTGCATATATGTTTCTTTTTCAATCAATTTTAGTTTGTTTCTCTTTCCATGTTGCGTGATATTTTAGATGCTTATTGCTCTCTGATTTTCTGGTTTAGTTATGTTTCTTATAAAAAATGGATAAAATAGATTTGAGACTAGACTTTGTGAGGACTGGTGTCTTTCATAATTATCTAACCAAAGCTGTGAAACCATGTAATAATAGAAAGCTTCAATGAGTCAGAGTAGTGTCATGCTTTGGGGTACATGTTTATATGTCTATAGAGGTGTGCAATTTTCTCATTGATTTCATTTTGTATGGAGAAATTATCATTTAAGAAGGGAGAATTTTTCATTTCTTAGCAGGAGTTCTATTTTCCAATACAAGGTTTATTGTAGATACCCTAGAGAGTGAGAGACAAAGGAATTTCTGTCCTTGTGTTCAAGAACAGGGTGGAGGATGAGATTGGTTCAAGACTCACCGGGTGTGTGTGCAAGAATGAAGAAATGATGAGGTTGTGGTCATTTTTGGTGAGTAGATATCTTGGTGGTCTCACAATTGAGAGGCACAAGTAGTTTAAGTTGAACGGAAACCTTTGGTCTATTGTCAGGAAAAAATATACTGGGGCCATGGTCTCCAAGCCCCCCAAATTTTCCACTGTAGCAGTACAATTTGGTACTACTCTAATTTTGGCCTTGAAAAATAGTACCATGGCATACCAAGCTTTATGCAGTTTATCTGTGATGGTACATTTAAATGGTTCTACTCCATTTGGAGGCTCCTTGAAAGGTTTCCATTGTCCATCCCTCTCAGTGTATCAATGGTACAAATGTGTCTAGATTTGGTTGATTTTAGATTATGAAGCGATTTTGTAGGTATAAAATACATTGATAAATTACCTCTTGTTTTGAAAGCTCAAGGGTGAATTTTGTTGTTTAACCATTATTCTAGCATACATCAATTTACTTTGTATGATGGAACTCTTACATTATATTATCTTAGACATTGATCAATCAAAATATCCATCGATTCTTTATTTTCTATGCCTTATGAGGGACCAAAAATACGCGATGGGCTTTCTGTAGCAAGTCTTCTTACAGTAGAGGATTCGGTGGTGTGGGAAAAAAATTATTGTTTGTTGGTCTGACGTGTGTTTGAGGGATGGAGAAGTATTCTTGAACTGCACACTTGCAGACATTTGATCCTTTGATTTTTCCTTACTTGGTATTTATTGGGTTTTTGCCTAAATTGGTAGAAATTATCCTAGTTTGTGGGGAATGTAGGCTTGGGGGAAGGAGTATTATAGCTTGGACACCAGCTTCTTATTGTTTGACAAATTACATTTGCAAGAAGCATAAAGAAAGGGCAGTTGATGGGGTGGAAAGTTGCTTTACCAAGATAAATGGCTTGTGCTGCACACAAACTTCAATAATCATGTCTGTTATTTATACTGAACCTAGTGGCTACCACAACATAATTGTTTTATTTGGTTTAGTTCACAAATTCTATTTTTTATCCCAGTCATCTTCAGTTACCTTGATTCTTTGTTTACTTTGAATATATGGTATAAATTTTGGGACCAAGGCTTGGTTGTTTTTATTGTTGTTTGAATTTACGGTTTGCATCTTCTGTTTGTCATTTCTGCATAAACTTGTAAATTTGAATTATTTATTCAACATGCAGAACCCATTGGAGGAGAGATCACCGTTGCATGGGAATCAGGGATAGTTAAAAACACTCATTAAATAGCGATGGAGAAAGCACTAGATGAGTAAGTTCTCAACATCAGTGGATAATTCTCAGAGCAGAAGATGTTACCATATATCAATTGCCCATGTTATCAAACAAAAAGGAATACATGGACAAGAATTTTCTTCCTTGAATATTGACAAGGTGAGAGATCTTAGACATGACCTCAACAGATTTTTTTTACCATTTAGCATTTGCTGATTTGGGTTTTAAATTCCACTAATCTGTTTAGACACAATTGTTAGAAAGTTTGCTGATAAAGGATTATGGAGGTTCTTAAGATGTACTTCTTGGAGAGCTGCAATTTGCATTTATTGCATTTTTGGTATGTGCATACGTGTAGAAAGTTTTCTATATGTGGAAATTGCTTTTAGATTTTATTACATCTGAAAATTCTGCAGATGGACAGTCACATGAAGGATTTCTACAGTGGAAAGCTTTGGTTAACCTTTTATTTGTATGTACTGAAGCTGTAAGTATTGATTTGGCTGCTAATTTTTCATTGATTTGTTGAACAGTTTTGTGAGATTGAAGTTGTTCTCACCATCCTAATGTTGTAAGTAAACTTGAAAGGAGTAGACATATTGTACCCTTTTTAAATTCTTGTACGCTTTTTTATTTTTTCCCCTTATTTCGATTACTCCTTTACCTCTTCTGTTCCTTCCCCCAACACCCCCCCCCCCTGCCTGCGCACGCGCGGAAATACACACAATTGTCATTGTTTTCATTGATCTCAGAACTTCATTTTCAAAAGCATCTGTCGAAAATTATTTGATTTCACAATACCTCAAATCCATGTAGTTTCTTGTTACTTTGTGTAGGAATTCTAAGGCACTTTATGCACTAGGGCCAAAGTTGTGGTTTTGATGGTGCAAATTGCCGAATTTCCTCAACTTTTGTCATTCAGTTGAACAAATGTGGTTGGAACTCAAACCTTTTCTTTTGAATGATCTATCATACAAAAGATTTTTATTCAAATTTTCTGAACATAATTTTATCTTGGTATTTTGACTTGAGGTCATTTCAGTGTTTTTATTTCACGGGAAATCAATCTGTTTGTAGGTTTTGCCATTTGTTTCTGCAAACATCATTATGGTAATTGTAGCATTGCTCATTGAATAGTGACACTATCATTGTTAGAATTAGAATGGCATAATCTTTGTTGGAGTTGACTCAAAAAAATTCGTTTTTGCTATTTCTTGGAAGTTTTTAATATCTATTTATGGTAGCAAATTTACTTGTTTTCTGAAATAATTCATAGGTGATATATAGTTACCATATTATAATGATATTTCTTGGAGTCCTACTTGGTTTATATTTAATAATTTGAATTTTTTTTTTTTTTAAATGTTGAGAGGATTTTATTCTGTTAAAATGTATATGTCTGAAAGTATATATACAAGGATTTAACTATTCACAAAGGTAATGCTCTTTTTTTTTTTTTTTTTAATAATTATTTTGGTAAACTAAACAAAACTACAAGTATATTTTTTATTTATAAATATTTTGATAAGTCGATAGTTTCAATGGGGGAGAGGGGATTTGAACATTGGATGTTTTCGTTTAAGACACTAGGAGTAACCTTAGAACTTTTTGCCTTCGCTGATAATAACATCGATGCACTAAATAAGAAAGGGTAAGGTTGTTTAATAGTCTGGCCTAATTTTGAAAAGCCTTATCAGTTTCAGTTGGCCTTATGTTATATGTTTGTGTTATCCAAAGTTTTTAGTTTAGTTACTTCTTTGAAGTCCTCTTCTTGCAGAAGGCTTTAATTCTTATGTAGTCCGGTTGTCCCTCATAAATTGAAGTATTTAACTATGATATTGGGCTTGAAATAAGCTTCATTGGTTTATCAGGTTGTGACTATATTTGCAACGTCTGTAGTTAACTTGCATAGAATTTCCTAGTATGTCTAATTCGCCATATTAAAATTTTTTGATACATCAATATTTGGGAGTCGGGGGATTTGATCTCTGGATGTCTCCGTTGGAAACACTAAGAAGTGCCAACCAATAAGTTACATGGCTCTTGGTAATTTGCAAAATTAAAATTGCATTTTCTTTCTTCATTTAATACTGATTAACACTCAATAAATGTAATTGTCAAATTCTTGCTGTTAGTTTTTTACAGAGCTCTGACAACTTATAGAATTCTACGCAGTTCATTAAGGTTATCTACTATCAACTGAAATTTGGGCTTGAGAAAGATCATACAGATACCAGTGGAGCAGCAACGGGGGTATCAGCACCATTGGATGATTCATGGTTATCTACTGATAGCCTTTCGCACCATTTTTGTAAGGTAGGTCTTTGGGGTTACTAAGTCATTTTTTAAATGCATGATTGTGCTGCCATGCTATACAGGCATTTTTGCAAATGTCAATGCCCCTTGTTGACAAAATTTTTATTGGCAAGTAAGATTTCAAGGCTTCCATTGACCTAGTGAACTATTTACCTACTCACCAACATTTATTGGTCAATTTGAGCAACTTGCTTAAAAAACCAATAAAAATCAATGCTTAGTCAATTTTAATCACATTGATTGAATTTTGTTTCTATTGTAACATTTTTCCTTGCTAAAAAAGAAATCGTAAGTTCATCACAAATTGTTGACTAATTGCTGAATGGAATTGCAGGACTTCTTTTCATTGATGCAAAATGCCTTATCTGTTGATGGACATCTGCTGTCATGGGTATGAACACTAATCCTGCTTCTTCATGTTCTTCATGTTTGATTCTCTGTCGGTTTGGAGGTTGGGGCCTGGGGCAACTTGCCAGGCTTTCATTTTCTCTTCAAACACTTTCCTTCTAGGCATTTACAATTGATTCTCAGTTTTGGCCTGCACAAGATTTTCTATTCTGCAAATTAGATATTGTATATTTATTACTTTTAGAGATACATGCATTTAACTTATAAACTGCCGATATGCAAAGTTGATGTCATCATGTCAAAGGCATTTACTTCATTCATAAAACCAAACATTATCTCATTCACATTATTTACAATTACAAAAATCGCTGAAAACCTCTACCAGACTGGGAGGTGGACTTTGCTTCACCTTTGGATTATCAAGAAGCAGAAACACCAGTAGTGAAGGATGTCATGGCTACGAAGAAAGTTGAGGAGCAAGCAGTAAAGGATGATGTGAAGTTTGAACCTTTTTGTGTTGAAGCAAGGTGCTTGGATGGGAGATTTTCAATGGAGTTGGTTGTATCAGATTGCTCTGCCAGGTTGAAGCAAATTTCTGTAGATGAAGTTAATGAGAAAAGTAAGGCTACTCAGTCCAACTTGAGAAGTAAACCAGGAAAGCTGGTCTTTGGTTCTAATGAGGAATTGGAAAAGAACTCTAAAGAAGATGTGGCATTGAAGAAAGGAGATGAAATGTTCCAACCATTCACCAGTAGGAGTTACAGGCTGACAGACTAGTATTAGTTTTCAAAGTTATTAAATTTGTAGTGTTTTTGTTCAAAGGTAATCAACAAAAGTAGAGATAACCAATGAGAAAGACATATGATATGTGGCTTTTTTCTGTTTTGATTCTAGTTTAATATGTAAGTTTGGATGGTGAAGCATTGATTTTCAGTCATGGAATTATTGTCTACTAAATGGGAGAATGGATGCTGGATTGCTATTGACTATGTTGTGTCACACTAATATATTTACTATTATTTTTTAATGAAACATCAAATTAAGTAGAGATGCAATATTATCTGTATATATATATATATATATATATATATATATATATATAAAAGGCATAGATTCTTTAATTTACTTGTTGAATGGTACTTTTTAAGGAAAATTTTAGGTGGATATATAGCAATAGGGCGAAATTATTTAGTTATGTAGACTCTTTAGGGGCTATTACTGCTAACAACAAGAAATCTGTGAAAGAAACTGAGATTTTTGGAACATGACTCTATATTTATGTTTATATATATATATATATATATATATATATAGTTGTGATGGGATATTAAATTAGTATCGAAATAGAGTTCTATTCCTATTTCCCTGTAAACCAATTAAAAGCAAGAACAACCCACCCATTCCTATTTCCCTGTAAACCAATTAAAAGCAAGAAAAACCCACCCATTTTTCTAACTATATTAAAAATAAATAAATAAATAAAATAAAAAATAAAAAATAAAAAAAGAAGAAAGAAAGAAAGGAAAGACCCACTTGTTCTAACCTTTATCCGGAAATAAAAAATCACAATTAAGTGATTTAACTTTTACTAACATCAATATGTAAAAAATCTTGATTATCATCATTTTATTTTAGAATTTATTTAAAATTTTGATAATGGTGAAACAAAATCTAATTTGCTTATTTTAAATAGGAGATATGATTATTTTTATTTATGCAATGGCAAAAAATATTTAGAAAAAAAAAATAGGGTATATAAAAATCAAATGGTATCAAATCCAAGTTATGGTGCCAACAATGATAAAACCCCCTTCCTCCACTAGTTATGACGAATGACTAGAGTATAGTGTATAGCAATAAACCTTCAATATTTATAGTTCATACTTCCTTTTTTCCCAACTTTTTTGAGAATATAATCTATAACACGGTAATTCCCTTTTAGAGAGAGAGAGAGAGAGAGAGAGAGAAGAATTCAACGCAAGATATATATATATATATATGTGTGTGTGTGTGTGCGAGCGGACGCGCACGTACCCAATTCTCTACTAATGGTCCAACCTAGTAACTGGGCTCACAATTTACTTATTTTGGTGGGCTTTTGAGTATCCTACAATGGGTAACTCCTGGGTAAATTGATTGAAGGCCCGTTATAGTGTTTAACCTCTCTAACCGAACACCTTCTTGTTTTTCTTTATACTCGGCTACTTTTCTAGTTTTTCCTCTCTAGTGTCTAACCCCTTTTTCTCCTTCCTTTCCTCTATTTATAGTCCCCCCTTAGTGGGTTAATTATGATTGCCTTTTAACAACCATCATGCGGGTGGGTCCTATTTTGATTATTCTTGACTAAAATGGACTCACTTTGGGAATAGGGAAGTGAATGTTGGAACTTGTGCTAGACATCGAACGATGCTCGGCAGCGATATTCCTTAAGGCACTACCGAGGCATTTCGGAATGCACCGGAACAACAACAGTTCCGAGGCCCGAAACAATCCTCGGCCGAACCTACTCTGTGTTTTGTACCATTTGGCCCACAAGTAATGGACCTACGTCCACAGGCTGTACTATCTTGGGCCCAACAGTAATGGGCCTATGGTCGTATACCGTACAATAGCCCCCCTTGATTCATTCCCTCTGTTTGGGGAAAGAATCAAAGACTTATGTCACATTGTTGGCTGCTCCTCGAGGATATGAATCATCAGTTATTAATTAGGGATAAGACAGCAATTAATTTATGGGTAAACGAGGTGACAGGCCATCCCATCAAACAGTAATTATGAACTGACGGTTCATGGACAAACCCCACGCATGCAACGGTTATGAAAAAGGGAATAAAAGGTTTTCCTGCCTAAACATTCATTAAATGTCCCTTTAATTCTCTTCCCCTATAAATTGTAACTTTCTTCTACTCAGATCACTTCTTACTTCCTTTACTCTTTCTGTGTTCATCATTCCCAAGCATACAATTTCCAATCGAGAGCATTCTTTCTAGTGCCTATTGTAAGTTCCTCTACTCATTTCCTTACCATTGTTAGTTACCTTCTTCTTTTCTAGTACAAAATATGGGTTCCTCACACCTTCTTAGAACTGAGGTTGCTCTGGCCAATTTTAGGGCTAAGTTCACCATTCCCGTAGATGTAGATGTAGTATATTGTCATAAGGATAACATAGCGCTTGAAAGGCGCCCTTATGTGGTGTTCTTCCCATTGATGTCCATACTAGAGGGTGGGGTTAGGTTCCCCGTAGATCCACTTATACTTAGGACCCTTAAGTTCTATAGTCTGTGTCCCGACCAACTCCTACCAAATTTCTACCGAGTGGTGAGCAGTGTTAGTGGGTTAAATAATTTGTACGGGCTACATCTTGACCAACATGATATTAACTTCATGTATAGCTTGTGCAGTAATGAGAGGTCGGGGTATTACCTTAAGGTTAGGGACACCCTGGTACGATTGATATTGTGCCTTCCGAACTTTAATGGAAACTCAGCCAGAGAATTTGTTCGGGTGAGCGACAATTGGCTTGCCAACGAGCTCACCTGCTCGACCTCGCCCTGAGATATTGGTCGGTACTGTTTAATTTACTATTGATATCGTACAGAATCAGTAGGTTGAACGCTCCGGCTTCGGTGGGCTATTGGTGACTGTGGAAGGCCTACAAAAGTGAAAACGTAATCAAAAGGGGACCGGAGTAGACCGGCCAAACACCCTCCGATGGCAAAGTTAGTCTCTCATAGGAATGGAGTTCCAACTTTTTGGGAGTAAAGTCTCAGAATGTTCTTACCCTCGTTTGGTTCAGACCGGCCCTTTATATAGAGACCCTGGAGACGGTTATTCACCCAATAACTTCCCCAGGATTCGTGGAAGCCAATGAGTCCGGACATAACTTCCTCAACGCCTACAGAAGTTGTAACCGCTAACGGAAGTTAATTTATTCAAGGAACTCATGGCGATAATTATGGGTTTAATAACCGTTCCAAAGTGTTTGAAAGTTTCCTAAGTGTTGCGCGTTCGTCCGTCCAGTGTATGGACGATTTGGTCGTCCCTGGACATCTGATCATCGTCCACGGACGACCACCATGGACGACCTAGTTATCATCCATGGGAGACCTTTGTTCATGAGCGATATTATCGTCCATGAACATCTTTTCTTGTCCTTGGGTGATTCCTGATCTTGCTTGCTCTATTGGCCCTGGACGATCCTTATGGACAAACTGGAGATTGGACTAATTTTTCACTATCCCATCAACTATTGTTACCAGTGTTTTGTTATTTATTTAAGGTTATCCTTATTTTTATTTGAATGCTAACGGCTTTTTCTAATAGTGCAGACGCTAAAAGATTTAAACCGGACCATAACGCCATCCAAGTTCGAGATCTAAATTTCGTACTTCGGTCTGAGATCTTTGTACACTTCAATGGTTAATTGCGGGCCTCTCACCTCATCCTCGGCTGTACCCCAGCGTATACCAACTTTCAGGACCCAGGACAAGCACTAAAAGTCGGTAGTCCCTTGCTATCTTACTTGGACGTTCGATTGTGCGACTTCTTGCCCCCAGGACTAACAGTCAGTGAGGCCTGGAGATTAGGTCCACGGCAAATCAAAGTGGGATCCCTTTTGCTTGTGAGGGACGGTTCACCCAATCCTCATGCTTCATGTTGGTCCCTATTTGAGAGCTCTTATTCTCGTATGGAAGTATACTTACTTTAATCAAATTCTCGACACTGTCAGCTCCCTGGCCCTCTGGGAGTCCCTGTAATTGCTATGAAGGGACTTGTTCGGTAGACTCTTTCTTCTTTATCTCTCGATTGACCGCCGCCACTAGACATCCTCTCGCTACTTGCTGGTCTCCTCTCACCACGGCGACACCATGGTCGATATGAAACTTCACCTTAACATGCAAAGTAGATGGGATTGCCCCTATTGCGTGAATCCACGGCCTGCCGAGTATTGCTGTGTAGGGAGAAAATGAGTTGACCATAATAAAGTTTACCATCACCTACTTCCCTTCCGTGTTCATGGGAAGCGAAATCTGTCCTTCTAGTACCACCATTCGGCCATCAAATCCTACAAGAGGGGTATCATACTTAGACAAGTCCTCAGCCTTTAAACCAAACCCTTTAAACAGATAGAGATACATTACCTCGACTTCGCTTCCTTGGTCTATCAGCACTCTCTTTACTATAAAACCATTTAATCGGGTGGTAACGACGAGCGCATTGTCATGTGGTTACGTGGTTCCTTCTAAATCATCATCCCCGAATGCGATGGGTTCTCAGGTGCATTTGGCTTTTTTCCCAGGCCGAGGGTCTTCTCTAGCACTCTCCACTAATATTACATTTAGCACCCCCTTCCACCGACTCACGGTGGTGCCCATAGAAGCTGCATGGATAACTTCAATTACATCCAACGGGGGTGGGAGCTTATTCCCCCGTGATTTGGAGGCCTGTCCGATAGCACCACTCTTTAACTCCACCACAAACTCTTTTAAGTGCCCGAACTTCACTAGCTTTTCCAAGTGGTCCTTAAACACTCAACACTACTCGGTAGTGTGCCTTTTGTCCTAGTGGTAAGTACAGTATAAATTTTGATTCCTTCTTGTCGGATCACCCCCCATCTTACTCTACCACCGAAAGTAGGGTTCTTTCTTGATCCGCTCAAGGATTTTATGGACTGGCTCCTTAAGCTCCACATTGAATATAGTGGCTGACATGTTCAACAGGATCAGCCTTTCCATCATATGAAATAAACGGTGATTTACTAAATCTCCTCGGCATTTGCGCATGTTCAATCTCGTCTGAGAACAGTGAATGGGCCACCCTGCGTAGCGCACGGCTCATGGCATCCATTGCTACATTCCGGTATCTACACAGCTCAGGAGAAACTGACTCCTTATCAGTGAAATCCCGTGACCTTTCCCTTGATCGACGGAAACCAGATTGGTGGGACGCTTCTCCACGATTATCCCCAACACTCACGGACCCTTCAGGAGATTCAATCTGGTTCCTTCTTCGACGCCTACCTTGCACCTCCAACTTCAGATCCTTGACTAATTTGCACAGGCACTCTAATTCTTAATCTCTCCTATCATGATGCTCTTGCTTAGGGACTACAGATTCTGACCGGTACGTCTACGAAGATGCCTCTCTCGAGTAAGAGCGTTCCCCGTCCTGTTCGTGCCTTCGGTCTTCGTTTCTCTTATGCCTCCTTTCTCGCCAACTTGAACTCCGGGACGAGCCCCTAGACCCACTATTAGCATAGCTCGCCGAATGATGGTCGGACATGTTCAGTCAAGTGAACCTCGTTGGAGCTACAACTGAGTAGGAGATTCTCATAGACGGTGCCAATTGTGCGTACCCAATTCTCTACTAATGGGCCAACCTAGTAATTGAGCTCACAATTTACTTATTTTGGTGGGCTTTTAAGTATCCTACAATGGGTAACTCCTGGGTAAATTGACTGAAGGCCCGTTATAGTGTTTAACCTCTCTAACCGAACACCTTTCTGTTTTTCTTTATGCTTGGCTACTTTTCTAGTTTTTCCTCTCTAGTGTCTAACCCCTTTTTCTCCTTCATTTCCTCTATTTATAGTCCCCCCTTAATAGGTTAGTTATGATTGCTTTTTAACAACCCTCGTGCGGATGGGTCACATTTTGATTATTCTTGACTAAAATGGACTCACTTTAGGAATAGGGAAGTGAATGTTGGAACTTGTGCTAGGCGTCGAATGGTGCTTGGCAATGATATTCCCTAAGGCACTACCAAGGCATTTCGGAATGCACTCGAACAACAACAGTTCCGAGGCCCGGAACAGTCCTCGGCCCAACCTACCTTGCGTTTTGTACCATCTGGGCCCACAAGTAATGGACTTACGTCCACAAGCCGTACTATCTTGAGCCCGACAATAATGGGCCTATGGTCGTATACCATACAATATACATACATACATACATACATATATATATATATATATATATATTTTAATGTTCTAACTCAAAAGTCTTGGATGCATGTAAACGTAAAAAATTTGATTTAATTTTTTTGTATAATTTCATATAAGTTTTTTTATAACCCAAAAATAATTATTTTTACACATAGTTTATATAGAAAAAAAAGTGATTTAGATCACAAATTTCTTAAAGCAACAGATTGATTAACTGATAAAATAATTACTTATTGATACCACATAAATACTCCAACTGCGGTCATCCGTCATTGAAGAATGACTCAAGACATTGAACAGTAATAGAGTCAGAAAACTTTTCTAGGGACTCAAGTTAAAAGATTAAATATTAAAGTATAACAATAGTTTTAAAATACATAATATATATATATGTATGTATATATCAATTAATTTTAGATAAAATTAAATAATGAATGCTATTTTTAAATGCTTTAACATATACAATATAAAATAAGAGAAATATAATACCTAAAAAAAACTAAATGAATATATTTTTTATTGATAAAAAAATAGAATGGCCCCCAAAATTCTATCCATAAAATTCATAATATATTTTCTTCTAAAGTAAAAAAAACACACAATCCTATGTTCTTAACTCAATCAAAAAGGGTTTTATTTTTTTATTTTTTATTTTTTAAAGAAAAAGAATTTTTAACTAAATAGATTTACAAATATATTTTCATGAATATATACTTTAAATGCTCTTAAAGCTGATGAATTATATAGGACAAAAAAAATATTGAAAGAGAAAAATGAGACACTAGTGCTTTAAGTGTTTGTATAATTTTTTATAAATAAAAAAAACGAGGACGGCCATTAAGTAAAAAAAAAATTTAACATAATGAAATTTTTTTATTAATAATTTAAGGGAGGAGATGTACAGTAAGATATAATGTGGCCGCTCCCTTCCCTCTGCCATTAACTTTGAAGGCGATAATTGAATTTTAGGTAAAAATTAAGACTAATAATTTTTTAATTAGTTTTAATTTTTGATATTATCATGCAAGTAAAACACTCCTAGAGAGTTAATTTCAGTATGTTTAATCCATTCAGCCACACTAAGAACTCCAGCCATACCAAAACGACAAATTAACTTTACACTCTTTGAAAAGCTAGGGCTTCCTCTTTGAGGAAATATATCAATATAGATAGCCTTAGTATAGTAATGCATTCATCACATTAGGATACTCTATTTATTTGTCGAGATGAATGCAAAAACCATTATTCACTTAATCAACAAGGGAAAATTATAATTTCACCCCACTGTGGTTTAGTTCTATTACAATTTAGTCTATGAAATTAAATTTCAATTCTTATATCTAACTCCCTCAAGTATGGATTAAAATGAATTTTTTAGGTTCATGTCAAAATTTTAAACAAAAAAAACGTAGTTAATTTTGTGGACAAACAATTTACCCCTTTTGGTTTGGCTCAATCACAATTTAGTCCTATAGGTTTTCTTAATTGTTACATTTTGACCTTCAAGATTTGGACTAAAATAAAATAGCCCTTAGTGGATACTTTGGATGAAATACTAACCGTTTTATTATTTATTTACATAGAAATCAAATGGGACCAAATCCAAGTTATGGGGGAGGCCAACAATGATAAAACACTTTGCATGTATCAAAGTTCCAAGATCTTGGCATAAAATTTTCTCATAATGTCTAGCTACTAAAAAAGAAAAAAATAATAATAAAGAAACAAACTTCAATATCAACTAATCTTTTCAACTTTCTCAAAAAAACTAATCTTTTCAAAGAAACCAATCTAGAACCACTTATAACGTTAACATAGCACTAACAAAGAAAATCTCAAGAGTCTTGTGGCATTGGGTATAGGCACAAGGGGCATAAGTGACTCGTCTTCAACCACTTGAAGATACATTTTTCGTGATAGATATGTGAGCAAGGCATGCGAGTGACTTCTGAACCAATTCGAAACTCTTCCATGCAAATTGTACATTCTTGAATCGAGTTTGACCCTCCTTGAAACCTGACCTTCTCCAAAGCTCGAATGGAAGATTTCGCCGCTGGAATGGGCTTAGGTTCATAAGTTTCTATGGAGTGCAAAAGTACCGTATCAACGTCCACCACATCCTCATCGCTTGAAAACACCAAATCATGATTCGTGGGTATCTTTATTACGCGTTTCACCGTGTGCATTAGATCCACAACAATTGGCATCCTTGATCCCCTAGCCGATGCAGCAACACTTGCTATTTTTTGTAACACAGGACAATGATATGTCTCTGGGATGCCCAAGTCGTGATACAAACAGAAGCGATCACCATTGTCACGCAACAACACCTTATCTTCTTCGAACAACCAGGCGGATACCCTTTTACGAAGTGTATTTTCGAAAGAAGCATGTGGTTCAGGACTGTCACCTTCGTAGAACTCCACTTTCCGTAGACTTCGCAGTTGAAATTTGATGGGGAAGACATTCAACATCGTCGTCTGAGATGGTGGCTGCTGGTTGCTGCTGGGTTGGCTTTGCTGCCATACCAAGAAATTAGTATGGTCGATGACGGAGTGGTTTCTGAGTAGACATGTTTGATAGTCGTAAGAGGATGCAAACAACAAAGAACTCTCTGAGAAAGAAACTGAGAGAGACTTTTGGAACGTAAGTCTAAGCCTATGTGTGTATATATAGTCCTGTTGGGATACCAAATTAGTCTCGCAATAGAGTTCTTATTCCTATTAGATTTATGACACAAATTAAATTACCATACAATATATGTATATTACAATAATATGTTTCCTATTCCTCCTAGATTGAGGAAACCAAACTCTTTAAAAAGAACCCTGAATCACCACAGCCTTAATCAAACGGCACCCACCTCAAAGAAAAGATGAATCCCCTGCATTTGGCAAAAGACAAAACGGCAAAATAAAACCTCTTTCTCCTTCCAATTTTCAGTTTGACACCCCTTCTGTTTCGCTTCTTTTCTGCAGCACCATATACCCAAGTCAGCTTTTTGTTATTATACTCTTTATTTTGATGTTTTCTTCCCGATTTATCATAATCCTTTTTCTTTTTCTTTTTTTTGGCGCCATTATGGGGTTTAGCCCCTGAATATTTGTAAAAAAAAAAAACCATGTTTACCCTTAAATAATGGTTGATTTTTAAATGCTGGGCATCTATTATTTGAAACTAAAAAGTCCAAAACCCTTTTAATGTTTGCGCTAAAAAGTCATATTTTCTGTTTGGTTGTATATTTGTTTAAAGGAATCAATACATTTTTTTTTTTTTTGCAGTAAATTATGTTATTTTTAATTTTCACTTATTATTATTTTTGATAACTTCATTTTCACTTATTGAATTTGATTAATGCCTTTTTTTTTTTTTTAAATTTTTTGGGTAAAATTAAATAGCCAACATATTGCTTAACATTATGTCCCTACTAAAGATCGTTGTGCGGTGTACACATTAATGTTTTTTTTTTTGGGGGGGGGAAGGTGTACACATTAATGTTTAGATTAGTTTGTGTATCTATAGAAATAGCTTTTTATTTTAAAAACAAACTGTTATGTGCAATTAATCTTATGTATTTTCGGTTGTTTAATCCAAATTAAAACGTTTGCAAAACTTTGCATACATCTACAGTTTCTTTTGTAGTCTCTCTCTCATCTTATTCACTGTATTTTAAAATCCTTCTTTGCTCGTCCTTTTGTCGAAGCACAGATTTACAAAGTTCTCTACTAGATACGACAGTTTGGTATTTTGAAAGAAGAGATACTGAATCAAATTGAAAGGTTGGGATAGCCTGATTTTCCTTCTGTTTCTCTTCTTCTTTTTTTGGGTTACATTTTTTCATTTGATATATGCCTTTGGGTTTGAATTAGTTTTTTCCTTGCATAGTTTTTTCCTGTGAAACTAATGTCTGTCTTATTTTATTTAAAGTCTGTAACTTCACTTTTTAATTCCATTGTGCCTTTTCCTTTGTTTTGGTATTTTAAAAGTTTGTATGTTTTCATTATAGATAAAAGTCTATATGTTACAAAAAATATATAATGAAAGCATTTGATGAAGAAAAAATTAGATTGATGAAAAGAAATTATATATATATATATATATGTGTGTGTGTGTGTGTGTGTGTGTGTGTGTGTGTGTGTGTGTGTGTGTGTGTGCATGTATTTTTTTGTGTTAGTAAACGGGTAACATTTAGTCAATGGGATTTGGATTTGTATTCGACGTGGTAGCTGTTCCTAATTGATAGACTCTCTTTGAGTCCAGATTGGTCGATTAAAATTCCAAAAAAACTTTTTGTTACTTGCCAAAACTTGTAAATCAACCCAATCCTGTTTCTTAAGATATGTGGATCAGTTTTGCCAATGGAAAGTGGTTAATACTATTACTATTATATTTGTACTACAAGTGATTTTACTGATCATGACAATGCTTTTCATCTTTATGCATATGTAGTACCACCTTAGTACCATAGGTTTTTTTTCTTGCAAGTAATTATTTGATTTTTTTTTTTTTTTTTTTGGTATTATCTTAATATAAAAGTTTAAATTTTCAGTTACTATGTGTCTTTTGTAATAAATAAAAGTATCCCGCACATTGTGCGGGTTATAAACTAGTCTATATATATTAATAGCCAAAACTTAGAGAAAATCCAATTAGATTTTAATTAGATTCTCAATTTTGCGTCACGTGTCTTATTTAATTTTTTATTTTGTGCCAAGTGAATTGTTAGGTGTAAAAATCGAAGAGTCCAAATTAAATTTGATTCTAAATTGGATTTCAATTAAAATCCAATTTTTTGCCACGTGTTTATTTAAGTTTTTAATTTTTGTGGCAAGTGAATTATAGGGTGTAAAAACCGAAGAGTCTAAAGTCAATTAAATTCTAAATCACACACACACACACACACACACACACATATATATATATATATATATATATTGATAGGACCAAATTATATATTTGAACCTCTCTTTTTTTTTTTTTTAAGTATAATATGAACCGTTTAATTGTAATTATTTTTAATTGATAGTCAATAGGTACAAACAATAGTGAAAGAAAACGTAAGAGGGTGCTAACAATTTGCAGGTCATTCAAATCATCCTATCCAAGTATGAGCAAGCATCGGGGCAACAAATCAACCGAACCAAGACTACATTATTTTTTAGCAAAGCTGTAGTTGAAGAGAAGAAAAGGGAGATTTTAAATTTCCTTGGAGTACCGGAGATCAAGGAGTATGAAAAATACCTTGGTTTGCCAGCTGTTGTGGGGAGGAAAGGCAAGCCTAAATTATATCAAAGAAAGAGTGTGGACTAAATTACAAGGTTGGAAGGAAAAGCTCTTGTCACAAGCAGGTAAAGAGGTGTTGCTAAAAGCGGTGGTCCAAGCTATCCCAAATTTTGCAATGAGTTGCTTCATGTTGCCGGTGGGACTTTGTAATGATATTGAGATGTTAATATGGAAGTTTTGGTGGGGAGAGCATGGTGGTCAAAGAAGAATCCATTGGAAAAATTGGGAAACATTATGTAAGCCAAAATCTGATGGAGGCATGGGTTTCAAAGATTTAGCTAAGTTTAACAAAGCTATGTTGGCAAAGCAGGTATGGAGGCTGCTAACCGATAAGACATCCCTATTCTATAAGGTTTTTAGTACAAAATATTTCCCATCAGGTTATGTTTTTGATGCAAAGAGCTCTAAAGGATCCTATGCGTGGCGAAGTATTCTCAAAGCAAGACCGGTGGTGCAAGAAGGGATGCTTTGGAGGATTGGGGATGGAAGCAGAGTCCGTGTATTTCATGACAAATGGATTCCAGGTGTGTTTCCTTTGAAGGCAGCAGCTCAAAACCAGGAGTTTGTTGATGATAGCACGGTGTCTAGCCTCATTGATGTGGAGATAGGGGAGTGGAATGGGCAACTGATAGATTAGCTAATTTCCCCTTGGCTGGCCCAGCGTATAAAAGCCATAACGCTATGTCAGACATGGCAAGAAGACTATATTGTCTGGCCACGGAGCAAGGATGGCAACTACTCGGTGAAAACAGGGTATCAGGTACTTGAAGAAATAGAAGGAAGGGAGGCAGCATCGGGTTCAGACCAGGAAGCTCAGAGAAGTTTTTGGAAGGGTATGTGGAGGTTAAATATTCCAAACAAAATACGAATTTTCTGTTGGCGAGCTTGCACTAAATCATTACCAACGATGAAGAATTTGTATCATAGGAAAGTTGTGGATTCCCCAGTATGCACCGCCTGTGGTAAGTCAGAAGAGACAACAATCCACGCATTATGGGAGTGTGAGAAAATACAAACCAGCTGGGGTCCTGAGTTCAACGGGCTGCGAAATTGTCATCATCGTCCTTGCTCAGTCACGGACCTGATCTACAGAATTAGGCACGAAGGAAAAAATGTGGAGCTCTTCTCGGTTTTGGCATGGTTCATTTGGTGCAGGAGGAATAAATGCCACTTTAAAGAACCCAGTCTATCGCCCGATAAGTTGTTCGAAGCTGCCTCAAAATCACTAGCAAAATTCTAGGTGAAGAAGACCGGAAGCTCACCTAAACGGAAACCAGCAATCCAGAAATGGCAACCACCACCGACAGATACTTATAAAATAAATTATGATGGCGCTGTATTTACCGAGTCAAATGAAGCCGGGTTAGGAGTTGTCGTTCGAAATGACAGGGGGAGGTAATGGCGTCCCTAGCAGAAAAGATTGGTATGCCATCGGGAGGGGTGGAAATGATAGAGGCCATGGCAGCAAGGAGGGCAATTCTGTTGGCAGTAGAGCTAGGCTTCCAGAAGTGCATTATTGAAGGAGATTCAAAAATTGTGTTCAAGGCTTTAACTGAAGATGTTTTTGATCGATCCAGTTTTGGTCATATAATAAAAGACTGTAAGTCTATAAAGGTTTCGTTACGAACCTATTCTTTCTTTCATGTTAGGAGGCAGGGAAATGGGGTAGCCCATGCCTTAGCTAGACGAGTGAAGAATTCTTACCCTATCTTGGTGTGGATGGAAGTTGTCCCACCAGATATTACTTTTCTAGTCCATGTTGATGTAATTTCTTAAGAATTTTCATTAATAAAAATTTGTGCAGATTTTTCTTCGCCAAAAAAAAAAAAAAAAAAAAAAAAAGAACTCTCTGAGAAAGAAACTATGTCTAAGCCTATGTGTGTATATATAGTTGTGTTATGGTCCTATGGATACCAAATTAGTCTCGGAATAGAATTCCTATTACTATTAGATTTATGACACAAATTAAATTACCATATAAAAAAAAAATTACAAAAATATGTTTCCTATTCCTCCTAGATTGAGGAAATCGAATACGTCCAAACTTTTATATGAAAAAAAAAAATTGCAATTGTTAGAGATATATTAGTCCAATAAAGTAGGCTCAAGCCTAATCTACCTGGGTGCAAATCAAGTCTCTTACTCAGGGGCAGCTCTACGTTGTAGTCAGGGGCTTCAAATGAACCCCCTGACCCGAATTTTTTTTTTAATATATATATAATATTTTTATTAAAAATTATTTTGAACCCCTGACAATACAAATTTGCACCCCCTCACCTTCAGACCTGACCCTTTTTTATTTAAAGCCCAGCTTAAACTCTGAAAAAAAAAAAAAAAAAAAAAAAAAAAAAAAAAAAAAAAAAAAAAAAGTCCAATAGAAAATTTCGGTCTTTAATTTTAGAAATACAAAGCCCATAAATAAAATTTTGAAAAATCATAAAAATAAGGCCAAATAAAACCTAGTAGTTGCCGTAGCCTCAAAAATTCCCACTATCCTTCTTCACTCTCTAAACTCAAAGGAAAAAGGCTACCTATGCTTCACACACAAAATCTGCCATTGCATAGCCCCACGATCTGCCGTCGCTGCTACTTAATTGCCGCTTGATATGCCGCCTGAATCTAGTTTTGACAATCTATGTTCTTAATCGCCGCCTCCATATCTCTCTCTCTCACTGTGAGTGTGTTTTTGCTTTGTCTTTATCTCTATTCATGTGTCTTCTTCGAAGCTCCACCTCTTACTCACATGTTTGATGTCTTGCCATATGGTGTATATGGGTTATAGTGTTTTGTATTTTTTAATTGAGTTTTGAGCCATATATGTGTCTGATTGTGTAGTCACTGTTACTGTAGTTTATATGAATCTATGTGTAGTCATAATTGAGTTTGTCTTTTGCACTTTGACTGAACTTGTGAGTAGTTGTTAGCTATGTGGGTGGGTTAATACATTAACACTAAAGGACAATAAAAATATAAAATATTTAAAGAATTGTAAACTTATAAATTAAAAAATTGCAAAAAAATCAATTAACAACAATAATTAATATGTTTATTACTGTACGGCACCGAGACCCCAAAGCCCATACCGGCCTTGAGCCCAGGCCCATACAGGCCCTGGGCCCAGGCCCATACCGGCCTTGGGCGCAGGCTCAGCGGAAAGGTCCAGTTACACTACGTCCTTCTTGAAAGTGCCTTACTGTAAAAACAAGTTTTGGGTTTTGGATTCCAAGAGGTGATCGGTTAAACTATCCCGAGCAAGCATATGAGCCGTGCCCGGGAAAACCATGATATGCACGAGAAACTGAGTTGCCGAACATAATCGACCAAGTTGGAACCAAGTTCCAAGGCCATAAATGCTGCACCGCCCTCTCACCTAAACATCCACTTTAACCAGATAATATTGGACCCTCAGTAGCACTAACGGTGGCTGTAATCATAATCTCCCCACTGACCTTGGCTATAAATAGAAGAAATTTGGGAGAAGGAGGGGTTCAGAAAAACTGAGAGAAAACAGTTAAGTGAGAAAGAATAGGTTGAGTGTTTCTTTGAGTCTCTCTGCCGAGAACGACCTAGGGTAGGAAATCCTAAAGCCCACTACAAATAAATTGTGAGCCCAAGTAATTTAAGGCCCAGAAGTCTCATACTTGGTTCTTACAATTGGCGCCCACCGTGGGGCTCTCCTACGAAGCTGTGGTTCGACTGAGACTCAAACGAGGGGAATGTCTGAGGAGCGTTCAGGAGGGCGTGCCCCGAGCAGTTCCATAGGATCTTCGCGGGGATCAACGTGGAGGGAGAGAAGGCAGAAACGACGGAATGATAGGGAGCACCCAAGAGGAGAGGAAAGGTCCGGATTGGGAGAAGGGTCGGCCCAGACACACCGGACGATTTCAGGCGTCTCGGCGCATCGGCAGTATGATGATAGAGACCGAGAGCTGGAGCGGTTGCGTAGGCTGGTAATGGATTTAGAACTGGAAGCAAGGGGTCGGCGCCATGAAAGGAATCGCGACCCCCAGCAAAGGAAAAATCGGGGCGAGGAGGGCTCCAGCCGATCTGGTACGCAAAGATCCCGAGACCGATCACGCTCTCAAGAGTCACACCGGCAACCACGGGAACCACGTCATCGGCGGAACCGCTCACGGTCGCATGGTTACGATGACCAAGGATCAGAATCGCCGGAGGAACGACATCACCACAATGCTGCCATGGACGCCATGAGCCGAGCCTTGCGGATGGCGGCCCGGTCTCTGTTCTCCGATGAAATTGAACGGGCCCCTATGCCGAGCAGATTCACGCGACCGCCATTCAATTCGTACGAGGGGAGGACAGATTCCGTGGAGCATGTTAGTCATTACATCCACCTGATGTCTTTGCATGCACACAATGATGCATTGATGTGTAAGGTATTCCCCTCTAGTCTCGGCTCTACTGCACTGAGATGGTTCAATGGGTTACGGAAAGGTTCTATAAACAGCTTCGCCGAGCTGATTCAAGAGTTCGGCAGTAGGTTCGTGACCTGCAGCCGAGTGCAACAGCCAGTTGACGCACTACTTTCCATGAAAATGAGGGTCGGGGAAACCCTTTGGAATTATGCCAGCCGATACTGGGAACTCTACAACGAAATTGGTGGAGGAAACGAGAAAATTGCGGCAAGCACCTTCAGGATGGGGCTCCCCAAAGATTCTGAATTACGAGAGTCGCTGACAAGAAGACCCCCCGAAGATATGAGGCAACTGATGAGACGCATAGAGGAGTACAAACGCCTGGAGGATGACCGGCTGCAGAGCAGGGGGAAAGCTCCATTAGTGGGGAGATCTCGGCAAAGCATTTTGCCCGCGAAACCAAAAAAAGACTTCAGAATGCAGGAACCAGAGGTGCAAATCGAAGGGGTTAATGTGGCGTTTAAAGAGCCCGTGCACAAAATCTTGGAGCGGATCAAAAACGAGTCATTCTTCAGGTGGCCAAACAAAATGGGGGGCGACCTATCTCGGAGGAACCAAAACCTTTACTGCACCTATCACAGAGACAAAGGACACACCACCGAGCAGTGTCGGGTATTAAAAGATCATCTCGGACAGCTAGTAAAGGCCGGGTACCTGAAAGAGTTTGTAGTGGACTCCACTGACTGAGAATCTGGATAGGACGTCCAAAAGAAAAGGAACCCCCTCCCACCTCCACTGGGGGTAATCGAAGTCATCCATGCCGCACCAAGAGGAACAGCAGCAGCAAAAAGGGTATTGACAGTGGCTTGCACGGGGGAAGAATCATCCGAGAAGAAAAAGAAAGTTGGACGGCAGGTCATATCGTTCGGAGAAGACGATTTGGAAGGAACGGTCCAACCTCACGACGATGCTTTGGTGGTGACAGCCCGGATAGGAGGATTCCTGGTGAAGAGGGTAATGATTGACCAAGGAAGCGGGGCTGACGTCATGTACCCAGACCTCTTCGAAGGGCTCGGGTTAAAGACCCAGGATTTGGCGAAGTATGACACGTCGCTGGTCTCATTTGACGGGAGAGTCGTAATTCCCGAGGGACAAATCTCTCTCCCGGTGGACATGGAAGGCAAGGGAGTTATAGTTACCTTCATAGTAGTCCGATCATTCTCACCATACACCGCAATCCTGGGGAGGCCGTGGATTCACGCCATGAAGGCTATTCCGTCCACCCTCCACGTGAAAGTAAAATTTCCTACTGAGTACGGAGTTGCCGAGGTAAGGGGGAACCAACAAGTGGCGAGGCAGTGCCTTGTCGCCGCGGTCAGATGGAAAAATGAACAGCTCGGTCAAGCCGAGCAGGCCGAGAAAGAGACTTCATAGCAATTACAGAAACCCCAAGGGGAAACAGGGGCGGACGTTGCCGAGGAGGTGTTGAAGGTTAGAATTCTTCCAGATACTGACAGATATTTCAAGATAGGTACAAGCATGAATGACCGGGAAAAGGTAGAGATGTTGTTGTTCCTTTTGCAGAACGTAGATGTTTTCGCGTGGAACCCATATGAAGTGCCCGGCGTAGATCCCGAATTCATTGTCCACAAACTCAACGTGGACCCATTATTCCCCCCGAAGAAGCAGAAACCGAGAAGGGCGTCAAAAGAACACGTCAATGCAGTAAACCTGGAGGTCCAGCGGCTGAAAGAGGCCGGAGCCATAAAAGAAATATTCTTCCCGAGATGGTTGGCAAACACTGTCGTAGTGAAGAAGAAGAACGGCAAATGGAGAGTTTGTGTGGACTTCACAGACTTGAACAGGGCATGTCCCAAGGACCCATTCCCAATGCCCAAGATTGATCAGCTAGTAGATGCCACATATGGGCACCCGAGGATGAGCTTCCTGGATGCCTTCCAAGGCTACCACCAGATTGCCTTGGCGCCCGAGGACCGAGAAAAGACAGCATTTATTTCCCCGAATGCAAACTATCACTACGAGGTCATGCCGTTTGGATTGAAGAACGCCGGAGCCACGTATCAGCGAATGATGACAAGAATGTTCCGAGAAAAAATTGGATGCACGGTTGAAGTTTATATTGACGACATGGTGGTAAAAAGCAGAATTGAGTCACAGCATACCGAAGATCTCCGGGGAGTATTCGAGATACTACGGCGGCACAAATTGCGCCTGAATGCCGAGAAGTGCACTTTCGGAGTGGGGGCTGGTAAGTTCCTGGGATATCTGATCTCTACACGGGGAATAGAGGCTAACCCTGACCAAATAGAGGTCGTAAACCGCCTCAAACCACCAAGCAATCCTAAAGAGGTGCAGGTGCTCAATGGAATGTTAGCTGCCCTGAACCGATTCATTTCCAAGTTTGCCGAACGCTGCCGGCCGTTTTATCAACTTCTGAAGAAGTGGAAGGGGTTTCGATGGGACGAGGGATGTGATGAGGCTTTTCGAGAGCTGAAGGAATACTTGGCAAAGGCGCCGAGGTTGACAGCCTCGGAGCCTAGGGAGGATTTGTTTATGTACCTCTCAGTCACCGAACATGCCGTAAGTGCTGTGTTACTAAGGGACCAGGGAGTACAAATGCCAGTGTATTACGTAAGCAAAACCTTAGTAGATGCCGAGACAAGGTACCTGCCCCTGGAGAAGTTAGTTTTAGCCCTGGTGCACGCCACGAGGAAGTTGCCACATTACTTCCAGGCTCACACGGTGTTCGTCCTCACCGAGTATCCATTGCAGTCACTGCTAAAGAGATCTGACTTCATAGGCCGAATTGCCAAATGGGGGACTCGATTGGGATCGTTTGACATAAGATACCGACCTAGAAGCTCGGTGAAGGGACAGGTTCTCGCTGATTTCATTACAGAATTCACACCCATGAACGACGGTCAGGTAATCTGTAGTGCAGAAATTCGCCCATGGAGGGTATTTGTGGACGGCGCATCAAATGCTATGGGGGCCGGGGTTGGTATTGTCATAATCACCCCTGAGGGCATACGACTGGAACATTCCTTCAGATTGGGATTCAAAGCCTCAAACAATGAAGCCGAGTAAGAGGCCCTACCGGCCGGTTTGAGGGCCGTATTGCATCTGGGCGCAAAGGATGTAGAGATTTACTCGGACTCTCGGCTGGTTGTTTATCAGATCACAGGGGACTTCGAGGCTCGGGACTCTCGAATGAAAGCATATCTGAGTACGGCAAAGCAGATTATCGGTCAATTCGGAACGGTAAAAATATCCCAGGTAGCTCGGTCACAAAACAAGCACGCTGACGCCCTTGCCACATTAGCCTCATCGGCAACCGAGGACACGCCACGGCTAGTCACAATAGAACTTATAAGGGAGCCAAGTATTTGTGTGAAGAGTGTTCCCGACCAAACCGGAGTAGAAGTTGCGCAGGTAGCAGTGGCTGGTCCGTGTTGGATGAACCCGATCATAGATTTCCTTGCCGAGGATAAAGTTCCAGAAGATGAAGATGAGGCCAAAAGGATTCGCCGGGTGGCTCCCCGGTACTGGCTCTCTTCGGACCGAAAATTGTACCGAAGGTCCTTCGCGAGACCTTAGCTCTTGTGCTTACATCCCGAAAAAGTCAAAGAGCTTCTGACCGAACTGCATGAGGGAGTGTGTGGCGGGCATGTTGGGGGACGGTCTTTAGCACACAGAGCAATGACCCAGGGGTTTTGGTGGCCACAGATGCAGAAGGATGCCGCTGAATATGTTCGGAGCTGCGAACAGTGTCAAAAGCACGCCCTTATGATCCATCAGCCTGCAGGACGTCTAAATCCTGTCAGCAGCCCGTGGCCGTTCGCACAGTGGGGGCTTGATATCCTCGGTCCTTTCCCCCGAGCAACGGGGAACCGCCGTTTTGTATTGGTGGCCGTAGATTACTTCACAAAGTGGGCTGAAGCTGAAGCCTTGGCTAATATCCGAGATACTGACGTGAAGAAGTTTGTATGGAAGAACATAGTTACAAGGTTTGGGGTGCCCAATTCGCTAGTAACAGTCAATGGGCTACAGTTCGACAGCAATGCTTTTTGGACTTTCTGCAGCGAGCTTGGCATCAGGAACAAGTATTCAACCCCGGCTTACCCACAAAGCAACGGCCAAGCTGAAGCGGTAAACAAGACTATTTTGAACGGGCTCAAGAGAAGGTTGGACGGGGCGAAAGAAAGATGGGCAGAAGAGCTACCCAGTGTATTGTGGGCTTACCGCACGACCCCCAGGAGATCCACCGGGAAAACCCCGTTTTCTCTGACATACGGAGCGGAGGCAGTGATACCAACCGAGGTGAGCTTATGCAGTGCACGGGTCGCGGGGTTTGACCCCGTCCAGAACGCCGACCTGATGATGGAGCATTTAGATTGGCTAGAAGAATGCAGGGAGGCCGCGACCATACGACTCGCCGAGTATCAGCAGAAGCTTTCCCAAAGATACAACCGGAATGTAAAGGGGAGGGAATTCAGTGCCGGGGAACTAGTGCTGAGGAAGGTTGTGGGAAACTGCGAGACATGGCGGCAGGGAAGCTTGCTCAAACCTGGAAGGGACCATATAGAGTCACAGCCATCGCGGGTGCTAGGGCCTACTACCTGGAAGACCTCGACGAGAGGCCGCTTCCCCGGCCATGGAACGCCAACAACTTAAAGAAATTCTACGCATGATCATCCGTGTAAGCCTGAACTTGTATTTCGTTAAAATTAAGATTATGATGAACTTATTTGTATGTGCTGTTTTTGGCTTCGTGACTGCACACCAAGAGAATTACAAATAAATTTCTAAGGACAGAAACCTGATCCTCAGCTCGATCAAAATCGCCGAGCAGGTGGAAACCTTACAAACAAATCTCTAAGGACAGAAACCTGATCCTCAGCTCGATCAAAATCGCCGAGCAGGTGGAAACCTTACAAACAAATCTCTAAGGACAGAAACCTGATCCTCGGCTCGATCAAAATCGTCGAGCAGGTGGAAACCTTACAAACAAATCTCTAAGGACAGAAACCTGACCCTCGGCTCGATCAAAATCGCCGAGCAGGTGGAAACCTTACAACTAAATTTCTAAGGACAGAAACCTGACCCTCAGCTCGATCAAAATTGCCGAGCAGGTGGAAACCTTACAAATTAAGCACTAAGGACAGAAACCTGACCCTCGGCTCGATCAAAATCACCGAACAGGTTTAAACCTTATAACTAAATGCTCTAAGGACGAAAGCCTAGTTTTCGGTTGAGCTAAAATCACCGAACATGTTTAAACCTTATAACTAAATGCTCTAAGGACGAAAGCCTGGTTTTCGGTTGAGCTAAAATCACCAAGCAGGATGAAACCCTAACCTTTTACAAATGATAAGTCCATTAGCGCTCTCGGATTCCCCAAACCACCGCACAACAGGGTTTGGGGGAATCATTCCATTAAGCGGCCAAAACGCTGGCATGATCCAAGCAAAGCATACAAATAGATATCAATTCATTCAATAGATTGAAACAGGAAAGAAAAAGGGTTTACTGATTAAACAAACAAAGGCAAATTGTTCGGTCACCACATCCCGGTGACATAGGCAAATAAACCACCAAATTAGAAATACGATAAAAATAAAGGTAACATCAGCTGGGAGGTTGGGTCGGCGGGGTCACTTCCTGCTGGTCGGTCAGGGGGAGATGCGAATCTTCGCCGAGAAGGTCCTGCACAGTCGGGATGCTGGTGGCTTCCATGTCCTCTAGCTTGGCATGAGCGTCAATTTGTTCGACCAGCTCCCTCATGCTTGTCGTTTCCTCCTCATCAACAGCAGCCGGGGGATCCTGCGCGGCAGTCACAGGACTTGGAAAGGGGATTTGGCCGGGGTCTCTCAGGTGGGAATCATCAAGAACTCCCAGAGCTTGGAGGGCAGCAAACCATCCGGCCTCAAAACCCAGATTCCGAGCCTGGGCCACTACCGGCTCTGCAGACTTCTCAGCATCAGCAAAGCCTTCATTATACCACTTCTGCTCGCAGAAGGCCAGGGCTGTCCTAAGGTCGGCCAGTTCCTCGGCGCTGGAGGTATTAAGGCTGATGGCTTCAGCTAGCTTGACTTCCATTTCGTTCTGCTTGGCCAAGAGCTCCGCATACCTCTTCTCAGCCAAAGCCCTGTTCTTCTCCACAGCAGCGGCTTTCTTCTCAGCGGACTCAGCTGCCTTCGATTTCTCCTTCGCCGCTTTGACCGCTGACTCCCGTGCCCCCTTCTCGCGCTCGTTTTCCTCGGCAAGATCCCGTGCCCGGGCAGCTACAATGTGAGCCAGTTGGGCAGCCTAGCAAGCACAAAGGTTAGAAAAGAAGCAGAAGTAAATCTGTACAAAGGAGTAGATAGACTAAAGAATTACCGCAATGGCGTGCCACTCTAACCGGCGCCCCACAGACTCCTCGGATCCATCCTCAAAGGCGTGCACGTCGTCAGGGAGAAGAAGACCCTCGGCCAGCGTCTGGGCAATCCGGCCACCTTCCCCCTTCTCCCACATCCGCACGCAGGTGGTAGAAGGCAAAGGCTTGCCACCCAACAGGAACTTGGGTTTCCACGCTGGGGCCACCAGGGAGGAGGACGCGACCCCCGCTGCAACCTGGGTTTGCGGCTCGCGGATAACAATCCCCCCTGCCGGCTGGGGAGGGGTCTGCACAGCAGAATCTCCCGGGCCGGTGGAGGGTTGATCGGTGACTTTTTGCTTCTTTTTGGCGCGCCCTGCCTGGGAAGAGGGTGGAGGTTGAGGCACCTGACCCCGACCCTGAGGAGGTGGGGGCTGATTGGGATGCCGGGCACCGGGCACGAAGCGGTCGATGGTCATGACCTTCCTTGACACCATCCTTCCACCAGGTTGGATAGCTTCAGCTAGCAAGGCAGCCGCTTCTACCACTTGTTGTTGAGGCTCGGCAGGAGGATTCTCGGGATTGGGCTGCTCTTGAGCTTGGTCTTCCTGCTGTATGGCTTCGTGGGCTATCTCTCTGAGGCGCCGAGATACCCGTTCCACGGACTCGTCTCTCAAAGGGGCTAGCTCGTCCGAGCAAGTGAACCGCCGACCAAATTCCCTTGCCTCCCCGGTTGTAAGTTTCGGCGGCAAAAAGTTTGCGTACCGGACGTCTATATATGATAGCAGGGGGCTATCAACTAATAGTGCCTGTTTGAACGGCTGCCAGGTAGAGTAAACTAGCTCTACTCCGAGGATCAAGTGCGAGGCCCGGAGTTGTCCGTCCCAATGCACGTATATCTCGGAACGGAGGATGAAGTTCAAATCTTTGACGTGGACGACTCTGATGTCCGGAACAAACACTTTGCCATCTGCAAAAGAGCAGGTGTCGCATTAGTATCTAACAATAAAAATTTACTTCAAAAAGAAGAAGAGGAGAAGTGGAGGAAATCAATTATATCAAGGGGATGGTACGAACCCACTTCACGCCGTGAAAGGGGGCAAGGGACGTCCCCGGCAACCCATTTGCCGCGCACCCTAACGAACTCCCCGGCGGAGTTCCTGCTCGAGTCAGGTAGGCATGATATCAGCCGTACCCGAGCATCTCTTGTCTTTAGGTAATAGTTGGTGGCTTTGTTCCCACAGAGGCTATACATGTGGTTAATGTCATGGTGGTTTAACTGTAAGTTAAAGGTATGGTTCAACCTACTGACGCAGCTAACTACCCGGTAAAAGTTGGGGGGAAGCTGGTCAGGACACAGGTCGTAGTACGTGAGTGTGTTAATCAAAAGGGGATCAACGGGGAACCTGACCCCACCTTCTAATATTGACATCAATGGGAAGAAGGCTGTACCCCGCCCTTGGTGGAGTTCAATATCACTCTCATGGCAGTAAGCCACATCCACGTCATCGGGAATATTAAATTTACTCCTAAAGGTGGCCAAAGCAACCGGGGAATCTAGAAGGTAAGAGTAACCCATCTATGACGCCTAAGACTACAAAAGGGAACTTGAAGAAATAAAGCTGAAGGAACAGGAAGGGGAAGAAAAACTTACTTTGGGTTCTAAGGAGGAAGAGAACACTGGGCAAGCGAGTAAGCACACAAAGATTTGGTCGGCAGAGAGTTAGCGCGAAAAATCTGAGGCAGAGGAAAAATGAAAAATGAAATGATGTTCAGGGGGGAGACTATTTGTAGAGCCAAAAAGAAAGGGGGGGAGAAGGAACGTTTAGTGAAGCAATAAATGGGAACGATTTACGAGCGGCCCAGCGAATGACAGACGTAACCGATTCGCGCGCCGCTTCGGTTCACGAACCGTCAGGCAATAATGGCAACTGTACCTGGCGCCGCGGGACGGCGCGTCTTTTGAGATGAATATTGATGAGAAGCCACAGTCACGAGTCCCAGGCTACAAGATTCCCGAGGTCGAAAGGCCCAATGAGCTCCTTGATTCTTCTCGGTGACCGGGTATGAATCAAGGGGGGGCTAATGTACGGCACCGAGACCCCAAAGCCCATACCGGCCTTGGGCGCAGGCTCAGCGGAAAGGTCCAGTTACACTACGTCCTTCTTGAAAGTGCCTTACTGTAAAAACAAGTTTTGGGTTTTGGATTCCAAGAGGTGATCGGTTAAACTATCCCAAGCAAGCATATGAGTCGTGCCCGGGAAAACCATGATATGCACGGGAAACTGAGTTGCCGAACATAATCGACCAAGTTGGAACCAAGTTCCAAGGCCATAAATGCTGCACCGCCCTCTCACCTAAACATCCACTTTAACCAGATAATATTGGACCCTCAGTAGCACTAACGGTGGCTGTAATCATAATCTCCCCACTGACCTTGGCTATAAATAGAAGAAATTTGGGAGAAGGAGGGGTTCAGAAAAACTGAGAGAAAACAGTTAAGTGAGAAAGAATAGGTTGAGTGTTTCTTTGAGTCTCTCTGCCGAGAATGACCCAGGGTAGGAAATCCTAAAGCCCACTACAAATAAATTGTGAGCCCAAGTAATTTAAGGCCCAGAAGTCTCATACTTGGTTCTTACAATTACATTAGAAAAAAAATATGCCAAATGATCTTATAGTTTATTTTTTATTCTTTTGCTAGAACTATGGACAAATTTGTAATAAATAAACTCCGTAGACCACAAGATTCATCTCTTACTCAATATTTATCTTCTACTCAAGTTTCTTATTGACCTCCCTAGACAAAAATCCTGGAGCCGCCCCTGCTCTTACTTATACTACAAGTCTATTAACTATAGTTAGTGATTGGTTAGTTTAGGGTTTAACATACTATATATGCATATGTTAGGTTCATTGTAATACATGATTTATACTATACTCTCATATAATAAAAAATGCAGCCATTAACAGTTTCTTACGTGGATGTAAGTCATCAAATTGAATCATGTAACTTTGTGTTCTTGTGTTTTCTATTTTATGTTTCTGCTTCCACATCTATTTTAGCATATTCAACATAGTATATCAAAACTAATATTCAACAGCAATTACACTAATGAGAGGTTTAACTTTTACTAACATCAATATTTAAATAAATCTTGATTATCATCATTAATTTGAGTGTTTATATTTATTTAAAATTTTGATAATGGTGAAACAAAATCTAATTTGCTTATTTCAAATATGTTATATGATTATTTTTGATTTTATGCAGAGTCAACAAATATTTAAAAATGGAAAAAATAATAGGGTAAACAAAAATCAAATGGAACCAAATAATATTGAATAACCCCTTCCTCCGTTAGTTATAATTTATGTCTTTGGACTATAGCATTATATTTATAGATTTATTTTTACCTTTGATCTTCATAGTTCATATTTATTTTCTATTTTCCTCTTTTCGGAAAGTATATTCTGAAATATGATAATTTCCTTTCGTCAGAGCAACAATGAGTTCTTCTCAAGATTAAAAAAAAAAATGTTCCAACTTTTTTTTGAGAAGAATTAAATGTTCTAACTTAATAGTCTTGGATTGGATGTAAACCATGGTTTTATTAGTCTTGGATTAATTGAAAAACTCTTCAGTTAAAAAATACTTCATTGAAACTTTTCAATGATTTGAATTAAAAAAAAAAAAAGTTTAGTAAAAGTAGTTATATGATTAAAAATCCTACTTCCTAAAACCGAATTACCCCAAAAAGTGTTACAACGAAACTTTGCTTTTCTAGCTATCTAGTATCTACCCAAAACCTCCCATTCGATAAGGGAGAAAGATTAAGAGTCCGTTTGGTTGGAGGAGTGGAAAAGTGGGAGGATAGAAAATGGTGGGAGAGTGGAAAAGTGAGGGGATAGAAAAGATTTTAATTTTCCTCCTTTTTGTTTGGTTGGAAGTGGAAAAGTGGAGAGATGGAAAAAATGTGTTTGTATAAATTTATTCATTTACCCTTGTTAAAAAGTGATGCCCTATTAAAACAAAAAAAAAAGTGACAAAAAAAGCAATCACCCAAATTTATTAGGAAATAAAAATCATATCTAGAAAAAAAAATCACGTCTAAAGAAAAACAAAAACAAAAAATCACAAAAGAAAGCAAAAGAAAAAAAATAAAATAAAAGAGCAACGAAGCTTGCCAAGAAAAAAAAAAAAAAAAAAAAAAAAAAAAAAAAAAAAAAAAAAGAGAGATTGGACAAACACCCACCAAAAAAGTTTTCATTCCAACCAAACACCTGGGCCCCTCCCTCCAACCAAACACCCACCAAAAATGTTTTCATTCCTATTTTCTCTTCAAAGTTTTTCATCCACCCTATTTCACCTCCAAACAAACACACCCTAAGGGTCCGTTTGGATTGAGGGGGGAAGGAGGGGGAGTAGAATAGAGTTGGCTGAAAATAGACTAATTTTAGGCCAAATTTACTATACTTTACTCTACTCTCATTCCCTCCCCTTCTACCCAAACAGACCATAAATGTATTCACTTTTTTTGGCATCCAATTGCAAAATAAGTAGATACTAATGCAAGACAAATAGACTAGGACAGGGTTTTTATTTGAGGAAAGAAATACAAAATAGTCCAAGGTTACTTTTACTTTCTAGATAAGCTTTTTAAAGTACAAAAAACTACAGTCTTTTCAAACTTTTTTAAAAAAATTATTATTTTTATATATTATACTTCTAAAGTTTGGGTTAATTTTAATTTTATCTTCTAAAGTTTCAAAATTTTGTCTACTCCCCTAATATTACGTGGTTGGATTTGCTCCATTCCATCCATGCACCGTGTCTAATTGTTCGTAAAGACCATCATGTGATATAGTTGGTCCAATGAAATTATGACATGTCATTTTAGTTATATTTAGCAGCTCAATTAAATAGTTTAATTTGCTTAAAAAAAGTCTTTGAAAATTATAAAAAGTAATAGTAAAAAACAAATCAACAGCTAGAGAACAATAGCCTTTCTTGAAGTACTGGAAAAAAAAAAATTAAAATCTCTAATCATCTATCACCTTCCAAATAAAACCACTAAAATCAAACTAAATTTTAGAACAATTGAAATAAAACTATTGAGCATTATCCTTATAAATACAATCGAAATGCTTAAAAAAAGATGAAGAGTGCAATTGTAAAAAAAAAAGAAAAATAAAATCAACTAAAATTACAAAAAAATAAAATAAAATAAAGTACATTTTTTGCCCTAAAAATTTGAATTGTTTTTAGTTTTTTACCATTCAATTTTAATTTGCCTTTGGCGTAAATGCACTTTTGGTCCCTACATTTTTGGTCAATTTCTATTTTGGTCCCTACATTTTCATTTTACCGCTTTTAGTCCCTAAATGAAAAATTTGTTCCATTTTGATCTCTGCCGTTACTTAATGGAAATATCCTATGTGGCAAATAGCGTTTAGTGTTGACACATTAAATACCGACATGCCCATTAAAATAATAATAAAAAAATTTATTTGTTATTTAATAAATGCCATGTCAGATCCATGTCAGCTTAGAATTTTAAATTTTAATTTATCAATTTTAACCAAAAAAAAAAAAGGAAAAAACATAATTAAAAAAAAAATCATATAAACCCAGAAAATTAAACACAAGAACACAAGAAAATCAAACCCAGGAAAATCATAAATGAATATCATACAAAACAAAATCAATCCACATATATACATAAACCAAATTATCCAAAACAAAATCAATCCACATATACCAACACAAACCTAGCTCAACCATACCAACACAAAGCAAAATTAAAATTATAAAATAATTGAATTTAGATCTGGTAATTCATTGGTTTATCTCTCTTCATCTCTCTCTCTCTCTCTTAAACACAGAAAAGTAACAAAACAAATCTTAAGTTGGGTTTTGAATCTAACGCTAAGGCCAAAATTGCATTTTGTAATTGCATTCAAAATCAAATGGAGATAGACCAAAATATTAAAGAAAAGGGAATCAATTACTTTTGTTCATTGAGAAAATTTATCAAACACCATAAAGGCTAACAACAACCCATGAATACAACAATTACAACCAAATTACATTACACTACAAAAGAGTATACACATTGAAGCAACCCAAAATTCCTTTACATTGGGGAAAAAAAACCAAGACTAAGCAATACAAAAACTAAGATTCTAAACGCCTCTTTGCTGAGTCTGACCACGATCACACCTACCAATTTTGCAAAAACCAAGGATGAACCCAAAGAACTTGCAAACTGGGTCTTTTGGTTAGGGTTTTGACTGAGCGATGAAGGGCGGAAGCGTCATTTGGTTGGGGTTTTGACTGAGACACCGGCTTTGTTTGCTAGGTTTTGTTTGGGTGACTTTTTTCCGAGTTGAGACTGGGTTGACTCATTGAGTGGGTACATGAAAAGGTTGAGCAAGAAGAGGTCTAACAAGCCCAGCTCAATCCCTCAAGCATACCAACAACAACAAACGCAACTCCCACCCAAATTTGAACAAAGTACCCACAAAACCATTAACACAGCACAAAGACAAAACTCAAACCCAGATTTTTTGGCCCCAAACACAAAACTCAACCAAGATTTTCTTATGCTTTCAGTCACCTCCACCTTCACCCGAAACTCACCTTCAGTCACCTTCACCTTCACCTTGAGCTTGGAGACTTTTGTAGAAAGAGATAGCTTGGAGAGAGAGCTTGAGATTTTCACAGAGAGAGAGAGAGAGAGATTGGAGATTTTGTTTGAGTTTTTAAGATTTAATAAGTTTTATGTTGTGTTTGGTTGCCAAGAAAGTTAAATAGAAATTGATAAAATTACTACAAAAAGACCTCAATCTTTAAAATTTAAAAAGTAAATTCTTTTTATATATATATATATATATTATTTTTAAATTTAAATTAAGATTGATAAATTAGAAATTCTTTATTTCTAAAATTTTAAATTAAAATGCTGAATTGGCATATTTTAAAAATTAAATAATTTTTTTAATATTATTTTAATGGCCACATCAGCATTTACTATGTCAACAGTATACTCCGTTTGCCACATCAACAATTTATGTTAGTGAGATGACGATAGGGATCCAAATGTAACACATTTTTTATTTTAGGAACTAAAAGTAGTAAAATAGAAAAATAAAGACTAAAATAAAAATTGACTTAAAATGTATAGATCAAAAAGTGCAATTTTTAACCAAAGGCCACTTCATTTTGCCAATAATTGATTAGATTTAACAATAAGCTATTTTCAAAAGAGTTGGAAAATTGGCACCAAGAATGATGTTCCTCATGTAAATGGCTGCAACAGGTAATTGTTTGTAGGTGGGATCAACTACAGGAAAGATTGGTCAAAGTATCGGGAGAAGAGGTTTGTAACCATTTTAGTTGCACATACCATTTATTTATTTATTTATTTTAGTACCTGATGCTTATAGCTACAAATATGGGAACAGAGTCAGACTGATGTATTTTGCAACCTGCATGGATTTGAATTGTGGCCTCAAGTCTTGACATTAGTTAGGGAACTTGTGCCCTTCTAGGTTTTGGCAAAACAGAACTTGCTAACTTGCTGCATTTTGGAAGCGCTACCAAGCAAGAAAAATCGATCAGGCATCCGTTTTAGGAAAACCTGATTATTTTCCCCTCTTTGCAATCAAATACTTATAAAGCTTTGAAATCATGTAAGGAAATCAAAAGATGGTTTTATTTAAAAAAAATTGAGCATTTGACCAAGTATGTCTGAAGAAATTATAAAGTTGACTTAGAGTTAGTCCTCAACTAAATTTCCAATAGGGCTAGATGTTTTGAGGGATGTGAATGGTCCTTGCTAGAGATTAAGTCTTTTTTCTGCCATACTCTCCTTGTTTGGAGTGTCGCTTTATCGCATTTTACTTGTTCTTCCATTCCTATTTTACTTGATCATTATAATTTTGATTCTTGATTTTTGCCCCCACAGTACATCCCCAATGTACTCATGTTGGCTGGTTTTTTAATAAATTTTTTTTTCGTTATCTATAAAAAAAAAATAAAAAAAAAATAAAAAAAAAAATAAAAATCTTAAAACCAGACTAACCTGACATCGATCGATTGCTTAATGCAGTTGGATACATGTTATATGTCTCTAGATGTGTGCAATTTTCTCATTGATTTTATTTTGTGTGGAGGAATTATCATCAAAGAAGAGATTATTGACCAATTCTTAGAAGGAGTTCTAATTTTCAATACAAGGTTTATTGTAGATACCCTAGAGAGTGAGAGGCAAAGGTATGCTGTCCTTGTGTTCAAGAACAGGGTGGAGGATGAGATTGGACTCACAGGGTGTGTGCAGGAATGAAGAAATATGAGGTTGTGGTCATTTTTGGTGAGTGGATATCTTGGCGGTTTCACAATTGAGAGGCACAAGTAGTAGTTAAAGTTGAACAAAAACTTTTGGTCTATTGTCAGGAAAATATATACTGGGGACATGGTCCCTAAGCTCCTCAAAGATTACATTTAAGCAGTACAATTTGGTACTACTCTAATTTTGGCCTTTAAAAATAATATCATGGCCTACCAAGCTTTATGCAATTTATCTGCACCATCATACGTTTAAACAATTCTACTCCTTTTGGAGCCCCCCCCCCCCCCCCTTTTTTTTTTTTGATAAATAACGTAAGAATATTATTAATAATAGAAAGATTGCCAAGCCGAGTACATTGGGGATGTACTATGGGGGCACAAATCAAGAAACAAAAGAACAACGGTCAAGAAAAATAGAAAAGGAAGAACAAGAAAAATGAGAAAAAACCACACTCCATTCAAAGAGAGTGTGTAAGAAAAAAGACTTAGTCTCCAGCAAAGAACGTTTACAACCCTCAAAGCTTCTAGCATTCCTTTCACGCCAAATGCACCAAAACAAGCAGTGAGGCACTAATTTCCAAACATCAATGTGACAATGTCGCGCAAACTTTCCTTGCCAAGCCTCAAACAACTCAAGAACAGTATGAGGCATAACCCATTGAATACCAAACAAGTAGAAAACCAAAGACCACAACTCCCAAGCTATGGAACAATGAAGTAGAAGATGATCCACCGACTCCCCACGCCTCTTAGTCAAGCACTATCACTCGTCTTTTACGAAGGTTTTCTGTTGTTAAGATCTTACCTAAGGAAGCAGATCAAGAAAAGAAAGCTACCCTTGGAGGCACCTTCGATTGTCTTATCATTTTCCATGGAAAGGAAACAAGATTAGGAGGGTAGAAGGAGCTATAATAACCTCAAACCTCAAAACCTCTATTCCTTGCAGGCTTCCAACAAACCTTATCAGGGCCAAACCCCCGCACTGTTGAAGAATAGACCAACCCTATAAAACGGTCAAAGGCTTCTTCTTCCCAATCTTGTAGTGGATGACGAAATTGCACATTTTAGTGAAACCTCCCAGCAGACCAACCCATAACTTCAGCCACCGAGGAATCCTTTGACCTACTAAGACAGTAAAGCTCTGGAAAGGCCTCTTGGAGAGTAGAATCCCCACACTACACATGCTTCCAAAATTTCACTCTAGTACCATCCCCCACATCATAAACAAGGAGTTTAGAGAAATTCAACCAGCCACTTCTAATGTATCTCCACAAGCTAACCCCATAAGGACTTGTCACCTTTTTCATACACCAACCACCCCAAATGTTCACATATTTTGCCTCTATAACCCTCCTCCATAAAGCATCAGTCTTCATGCCATACCTCCACAACCATTTAACTAGCAAAGTAGAATTAAAGTTTCGCAACCGTCGTATACCCAACCCCCCAACCTGCAATGGCCTACAAACCTTGGCCCAATTAACTAAATGTATTTTAGGTTCACCACCAATCCCATTCCACAAAAAATCCCTCTGTAATTTCTCCATACGCTTTGCCACCTTACCCGGTAAAGGAAGAAGGGAAAGAAAGTATGTAGGTAAAGACAAGAGTGAGCTTTTAATGAGTGTCACCTTACCCCATTTAGATAAATACATTCTCTTCCAACCTGCTAATCTCCTTTCCATTCTCTTTAGGATAGGATTCCAAACAGATAAATCCTTAAATTTTGCACCTAATGGAAGGCCCAAATATTTCAAGGGCAGAGAAGACTGCCCACACCCTAACAGACCCACCAAAGCCTCCAAATTGTGTACCCCACTAACAGGTACCAACTCAGATTTCCCCAAATTAATACGAAGCCTTGACACCTCCTCAAATCTAGCAAGAATCGCCTCAAATTAGCAATTTGAGAAAGTTCAGCATCACAAAAAATCAGAGTGTCATCTGCAAATAAAAGGTGAGACACCATCACTGATGGACCAGCCGTACTACCCACAGAAAAGCCTGAGAATTGCCCAATGGAGGCAGCCACATCCAACACATGACTTAATGCCTCAATCAAAATATCAAACAACGAAAGAGATAAAGGATCCCCTTGCCGAAGCCTCTTAGAACTTCCAAAGAAATCAGCTGGGCTACCATTAATCAGAATGGAAAACTTTACAGTTGAAATGCAATACCTTATCCATTTTCTCCATTTCACTGAGAAACCACAACGCTGAAGCATATACATTAAAAAATCCCAACTCACATGATCATACACCTTCTCCACATCCAATTTACACAACACACCTGGAACTCCTGACTTCAATCTACTCTCAATACATTTAGAAGCAATCAAGATGGAATCCAAAATCTGTCTACCCTTCACAAAAGCATTTTGTGAATCCGAAATAAGCCCATGCGCCACCCTACGAAGCCAATTAGCCAACACCTTATAAATAATCTTTTTTTTTTTTTTTTGATAAATAACGTAAGAATATTATTATTAAAAAAATTGCCAAGCCGAGTACATTGGGGATGTACTATGGGGGCACAAATTAAGAAACAAAAGAACAACGGTCAAGAAAAATAGAAAAAGAAGAACAAGAAAAATGAGAAAAAACCACACTCCATTCAAAGAGAGTGTGTAAGAAAAAAGACTTAATCTCCAGCAAAGAGCGATAAATAATCTTATAAATCCCACCAACTAAGCTGATAGGCTTGACCTCCACAGCATCTACTTTCTTGGCAATAAGGGCAAGGAACGAAGCATTAAGACTCTTCTCAAACACTGCTTGAGTATGGAAATTGTGGAATACAACCATAATTTCTGTTTTCAAAATACCTCAACAAGACTGGAAGAATGTCATGGAAAAGCCATCCAGGCGAGGTGCCTTATCAGCATTAAAATCATTGATCACCTCAAACACCTCTTCTTCCTCAAAAGGCCTATCTAGCCAAATTGCATCTTTCACCGAGATACTAGAAAAATCCACATCATCTAACACAGGCCGATGTGAAGTGCACATTTAAAAAAAAATTAATAAATTAAAAAAAATTATTAATGATCAATACAACAATCAAGTGATCAATTAATCATATAAATTACAATAAAACATTTTATATAATTTATATAACATTTATATAATGCTTTTGTGCTTTACAAAATATATGCAAACATGATATTTGATGACCATGATTACAAAACATGGTTGAATCAAAATAGAAGTCTAGAACCAAGAAGGCAAAGGCTAAAAAGTACTAGAATGTTAAGTAATGTTATCTTTGTGAGTGTCTAATTTAGCGTATGTTTGTGTGGTTGTGGTCAAAAGTTCAAAAATATCTAAAGAGATAGGCTTAGGTGTATGGTAGCGCACCACACTATTGGTTTTTATATATTAAATCAATGGCTTATATCAAACATATTTAGATTTAATGGCTAAAAATCAAATAAGGATTTTTTTAAAAAAAATTTACAAAAAGCTCAAAAAAGCGCGCTTTTGTGAGGGCGCTTCGCTTTAGAGGGAAAAAGCCCCAAGGGCTCTGTGCTTAAGCGCGCTTTTAACAACACTAGTTTAAATCATGAATTATATTTTATTCTTATTTTATTTTTTTATCCAAGTTATCTTCAGTTATCTTGATTCTTTGTTTACTTTGAATCTGTGGTTTATATTTTGAAACTAAGGCTTGGTTGTTTGAATTTATGGTTTATGTCTTCTGATTGTCAATTCTGCATAAACTTTTAAATTTAAATGATTCATATAACATGCAGAACCCATTGGGGGAGAGATCACTGTTGCATGTGAATCAGGGATAGTTACAAACGCTCTTAAAACAGCAATGGAAAAAGCACTAGATGAGCAGATGAAGTCTAGTAAGTTCTTAACATTAGTGGATAATTCTCAGAGCAGAAGATGTTACTATACATCAATTCCCCGTGTTATCAAACAAAAAGGAATACATGGGCAAGAACTTACTTCCTTGAATATTGACAAGGTAAGAGATCTAAGAGACTTAGACATGACCTCAATAGATTTTTCTACCATTAGCATTTACTGATTTGTGTTTTAACTTCCACTGATCTTTTCAGACACAATTGTTAGAAAGTTTGCTGATAAAAGATTATGGGGGTTCTGAAGATGTACTTCTCGGAGAGCTGCAATTTGCATTTATTGCATTTTTGGTATGTGTAGACCTTTATAAAACTTTCTTTATGTTGAAATTGCTGTTAGGTTTTATGACATCTGAAAATTCGGCAGATGGGACAATCACTTGAAGGATTTCTATAGTGGAAAGCTTTGGTTAACCTTTTATTTGGATGTATTGAAGCTGTAAGTATTGATTTGGCTACTAGTTTTCCATTGATTTGTAGAACAATTTTGGTGAGATTGAATTTGTTCTCGCTGTCCTAATGTTGTGAGTAAACTTGAAAGGTGTAGGCATTTTGGGTCCTTTTGTGCCACGTGTCATCTTATGCTTTCATTGCTTTGGTTTAAAGAAAGATGCAGAAGATGATGTGATGATTCTCTTCAGTGCCAAAAACTTGACTTAATCGTTTGGTATAATTGAAAACATTGCCCTGAAATACACAAAATTGTCATTGTTTTCCTTGAGCTCAGAACTTCATTTTCAAAAACATGTGTGAAATATTAATTGATTTAAAAATACCTCAAATCCATGTAGTTTCTTGTTACTTTGCATAGGAATTCTACGGCAGTTTATGCTCTAGGGCCAAAGTTGTGGTTTTGAAGGTGCAAATTGCTGAATTTCCTCAACTTATGTCATTCAGCTAAACAAATGTGGTTGGAACTCAAACCTTTTCTTTTAAGTGATCTATCATACAAAAGACTTTTCTTAAAAGTTTGGTATTTTGACTTGAGGTTATTTCAGTGCTTTTATATCATGGGACATCAATCTGTTTGAGTTGTGATAGAGATTAAATTTCATAATAGAGATTAAATTTCATATTCTTAGGTAGGGATTAGTTTAGTATTTGGATTAGTATTTGAGTTTTCTTAGGATTTGTTTCATGGATGTTTATCTTTATCTCTTATTTTCCTAGAAGCTCTATAAAAGCTCCAGATTATTTATTTTGCAGGCAGACTATTGAGACTATTTTTGAATAATGATATTCATTCGTGCAAATTGCATTTGTGTTTGGTGTGTGATTCCAAACAACCCTTAGGTGGTGAAGCCTAGGCTGTCTTGCATCATTTTGCTATTTGATATTGCAAACAGCATTATAGTAATTATTGCGGCATTGGTCATCGAATAGCGACACTATCATTGTTAGAATTAGAATGGCATAATCTTTGTTGGAGGTGACTCGAACATATTCTTTATTGCTATTTTGTGGAATTTGTCAATATCTATTTATTGTAGAAAATTTTACATGTTTCTGAAATAATTCATAGGTGATATCATGGTTGTATGTAGCTATATAGTTAACATATTATTATGATATTGCTTGGAGTCCTATGTGGTTTAGATTTAATAATTTGATTTTTTTTTTTTAAATGTTGAGAGGATTTTATTTTTGTTAAAATGTATATGTCTATTTTTTGCAGCCTTTTCGTACAAGGACTCAACTATTCACAAAGGTAATGCTCTTTTCTTATTTATTTATTTTAAAAATTATTATTATTATTATTTTTTTGGTAAATGAAAGGAAAATTTGTTAAATTATAATTATTATTATTTTGGTAAATAAAAGGAAAATTCAAGTTTTTTATTTTTTATTAATTCAATAGTTACAATGGGGGAAAGAGATTTGAACCTTGGGTGTTTTCATTTAAAACACTAGGAGGTGTTTGTTGAGCTACAAGACTTTTGCCTATTTCGCTATCTGATTGAATGCAGAGCAGTGATAGCTTGGGTTGGGCCGGTTCTACATGTTGTTCCGGGGGTATTGGGAAAAAAATTATCTATAGAACATTTATTTACTAGTTTAATTTACTCTTAAAAATACTTTTGCACACCTTAACTCAAATCTTGCACACCCTGTTCACATATTAGCCCAACCCAAAACCAAAAAACAGAGATTTGACCATCCGAACTGTGTGTGTGTTTGTTTGATACTAATTGTGTGCATTATTTTTCAATTCTTTTTTTGTTATAATGTTATTTGTTTGAATTTTGGTGTTTGTGAATGTGTGCGTGTATAATATAAATATAATATAACTTTATATAATTTAATAATTAGGAAATACAAAACGTTTGTTACATTTGTGTGTATGTATTGTTATTGTTATTATGTTATAATAACTTATTATTATAAAGTTAGATTCATGAAAAAAAATAGTAAAGATAGTGATTGACTGATTGTTTAAGTATTTGATTCATTATGTAGACACTTAGTGTATTATTTATATGTATGGATGAGTGTGGTTGTGTGGGTCAACAACTAATGCAGTGCTAATGGGTTGAGTTTTGTTATTTAGTTTAAAATATTTTTATAAAAAGAATGACAAATAGATAATGACTACTACATACAAATAAAAACATTATACAAACTTGTCACACCTACCCACATTGATAATATATAATGATAATTGATAATTAACTATCATGTAAGGATTTCAAAATATGATAACCCGTAGAAGGAAATTGTAAAATTTCATGTATTTACGTGTTTTTTTTTGTATGTCAATAACTGGATATGTTCAAGTTCTCTTTTATAAAATTTTGAGTTTGATTTAAGTATTTTAATGATCCCCTGAAAGAATTACTGGAGCCGCCACTATGCTTGGGATGTAACCATTAAGGCATATGCAAGATGCAAGTCAACGCAACAAAGCCTTCGGCTGTCAATTATTTTCTTTTTTTGATTTTGTTTTTCGTTTCATCATTGTGCTCAATGTGGGGCCATTTTGTTTGATAGACTATAGGACCTTGTTCCTTCATTAATAAATAAGAAAGGGTAAGGTTGTTTGATGGTTGCCTAATTTTCAAAAGCCTAATCAGTTTCAGTTGGCCTTTTGTTATATGTTTGTGTTATCGAAAGTATTTATTTTATTTACTTCTTTCAAGTCCTCTTCTTGCTGAAGGTTTTAATTCTTATGTAGCCCCTTATAAATTGAAGTATTTAACTATGATATTGGGCATGAAATAAGCTTCGTTGGTTTATTAGGTTGTGACCGTATTTGCAACATTTGTAGTTAACTTGCATAGAATTTCCTAGTATGTTTGATTCGCAAAATTAAAATTTTTGATGCATTGATATTTGGGAGTGGGGGATTTGAATTCTTGATTTCTTGGAAACACTAAGAAGTGTCAACTAATTGGCTACATGCCTCTTTCTTTCTTCATTTAATACTGAAAAACCTCAATAAATGTAATTGTCCTATTTTTGTTGTTAGTTTAATACAGAGCTCTGGCAACTTATAGAATTCTATGCAGTTCATTAAGGTTATCTACTATCAACTGAAATTTGGGCTTGAGAAAGATCATACAGATACCAGTGGTGCAGCAACAGGGGTATCCGCACTATTGGATGATTCATGGTTATCTGCTGATAGCTTTTTACACCATCTTTGCAAGGTACCTCTTGAAGTTTACTAAGTCATTGTTTAAATGCATGATTGTGCTGCCATGCTTAACTGTCATTTTTGTAAATTTACAATGCCCCTTGTTAATATCACTTTTATTGGCAAGTCAGATTTCAAGGCTTTCATTGATCTATTGAACTGTTTACCTACTCACCAACATTTATTGGTCAATTTGAGGCTTGCTTAAGAACCAATAAAAATCATTGCTTAGTCACTTTTAATCACATTGATTGAATTATGTTTCCATTGTAACATTTTTACTTGTTAAAGAAGAAATGGTATGTTCATCACAGATTGTTGACTAATTGCTGAATGGAATTGCAGGACTTCTTTTCATTGATGCTAGATGCCTCATCTGTTGATGGACATCTACAGTCATGGGTATGAACACTAATCCTGCTTCTTCATGTTCTTCATGTTTGATTCTCTGTTGGTTTGGAGGGTGGGGCTTGGGGCAACTTGCCAGTTGCCAGGCTTTCATTTTCTCTTTGTACACTTTCCTTTTAGGCGTTTGCAATTGATTCTCAGTTTTGGTTTGCATAAGATTATGGATTTTCTACTCTGCAAATTAGATGTGTATTTATTACTCTAGCTGGTTTTATAGAGATACATGTATATAACATATAAATCCGCCCATACAAAAAATTAATGTCAAGGAAATTTGCTTCATTCATAAAACCAAACATTATCTCTTTCACATTATTTACAATTACAAAAATTGTTGAAAAACCCAACTATGTTACAAAAATGATAGTGACCCCAAACTTAAAGTGTTGAGTTAAAATTTGGTAGTTACCTTAGAAAATGGTTGATTTGTCTTGGTTTTAGGTGACCGATAGCCCAATATGAATTTGTAATATCCATGTCATACCTGTAATGGCTAGTGACGGCTGAAATGCATGACATAAAAGCCAATTGTGGTCAATATTTGCCATCTGGTTATGTATGATATAAAGGTCAATAGTTGTCAATATTTGATTTTTTTCAACAGTCTGGTCACTTTAGTTGGTTCTGGTAAAATTGTGTCTGTGACACCCAATGTTATGTAAGGGCCAATACACTTGATTTGAACCACATTAGTTTTAATGCATTTTAACACTTTGGTTGAAGTCATTTGGTCCATAGGCCATAGGAAAGGAGTTTGTTGAGCCTTCATTTGGTTGAAACTTCCCATAAGGGAATGTTAAGCTTTCACTTCATTGCAATTTGCAAGTAGTTGCTTTCTACAGATTAAGACAAATTTTGTAATGTCCTCTCTTTTTATTATTATAGATGAGGAAACTTAAAGACCTGCTTGAGAACAATCTCGAGAGGGAGTTTCAGCTGAACAGTGCAATTGATGGAATATACTTTGAAGAAGATGACGAGGTTAGTGTGTATCCATATTAAAAATTTGATCTATGAACTTTCTCGCTCATGATCTCATCTTTGCTCATTGTTCAACTTTGCAGTTTGCTCCAGTATTAGAGATGTTGGATGACCCAAGTTGTAAAAGTTTGCTCCAGTAGTAGATATGTTGGATGACCCAAGTTGTAATTAACTTCGGCAATTGAAGATAGGGATTGTGGTCCTCCATCCCATTACTGTAAACAAACTTTAGTGATACCTAACTTGGTTAACAATATTTCAATTTCTTGCCAATTTTTAAGGCAAATTCTTTTCAGTTTTCACTGGTGCAGAAGATATAAATATTTTTGTATATTATGAAATAAAAATAAAAAGACTTGGTATTTATATGTAAGATGTAATAGACTTGTTAGAATAATGGTTATGTTAAATTCTTCCTTTAGTTATCAGCTTAAGATTTTGGCATAAATTAGTAATTAATTATGGTATTAATCACTTTTTGAGGGAAAGTCTAGGCTCACACATAAGGAGGAGATAGAATAATGGTTAAATTATTAAATTTTCTATTTCCTTTTCATTTTAAAGATGTACAATGTTCAAGCTTTTTTGGGTGATTTTGCATTGCTAATGTTCAAGATTTTCTTGTGACTTGATTTCATAATGATTTTTATTTCCCAAGAGCCTTATAGCTCAATTGACACATTCTAGTGTTTTTAATAAAAATATTTAGGGCACAAATTCCTCCTCTTCATTGTAATTATAGAATTATCAAAAGTGAATTAGTTATTATTTATTTGGTAATGTAGAGCTTTTTTAGAAGGGAGGGAATGGTTATACGAGAATTAAAAATAATAAAAGAAAAAGAAAATAACTATTATCTTAAGTGATAGCTCAATTGTTATGGCATTTTTTTGTGCTCCGTACATGTGGTTTGAATCTTATTTTTCTTACTCCCACTATTTATCATCTAAACGAAAAAGGTATAGAAAAAATTAGTATGAGTGAACTAATGACAAGGTTGAGTTATATGGTTTCTTGGCCCATTTTCTCCTTTATATATGGGATGGAAAACATTGCTTTTAATTATGCATCTCAAGTTTGATTTAGTGGTTCTAGTAAAGAGGCTTGTTGCTTTGCTAAGAGAGTTGCAACTCTTTTTTGCTTGCTTTGCATGTTCTTTCACTAGTTTATGAGCTACTTAGACTTGTTTGTAATTGTGTTTTGTTTTGAGAAATTTTTTTGATCGCTTAGGGAAAAAAAAAAAAATCCTTTCTTTTCTTGTTTTGAGGGGAAAAAATATATATATAACAGTGGAACATGTTGGATTGTCCATAGCAATTTTAAAATACAACAAATATACAAATAGTAATGAAAAGTGTGTCACAAAATTGAATTGAACCTTTTTTTTTTTTTTGGGAGAAAAAGAGAAGAAAATCTGAACTCCGACAGCAAGCAAAGATTGAAGGTAATGTACCATTGCGTTTCTACATGTTGTTCAAGGGGGTGTTGGGAAAAAAATTATCTATATATAAAATAATTTTTTGCTAGTTTAATTTTATCTTAGAAATACTTTTGCACACCCTGATTTAAATCTTGTACACCCTAATCACATATTAGCCCAACCCAAAATCAAGCAACGGCATAGATTTGCCAATCCCAAAACCAAACAACATAGGTCATAGATCTTTCTCTCTCTTTCTCTTTGATCTGATCTTTGATCTCAATATCATGAATCTTTTCTAATCTTATCTCTCTTCTCTATTTGACTGTCTCGGTATCTCCGGCTCTAAGAGTAAAGAGTGAGTGTTTGTGAGTTGTGAGTATCTCTTTCTTTATTATAAATTTATATTATATATGTGTGTGTGTGTGTGTGTTTAATACTGATTGTGATACTGAGAGTGTGTATAATTTTTCAATTTTTTTTTGTTATAATTTTATTTGTGTGAATTGTGGTGTGTGTGAACGTGTGCGTTTATAGTATAAATATAATATAATTTTATATAATTTAATAATTAAGAAATACATATAAATATAATATAACTTTATATAATTTTATAATTAGAAAATACAGAGTGTTTGTTACATGTGTGTATGTATTGTTATTGTTATTATGTTATAATAACATTTTATTATAAAGTTAGATTCAAGAAAAGAATAGTAAAGTTTGTGATTGATTGATTGTTTAAGCATTTGATTGGTTAAGTAGAGACTTAGTGTATTATATGGATGAGTGCGGTTGTCTGGGTCAACAAAAAATAGAGTGCCAATGGATTTAGTATTGTCATTTAGTTTAAAATATTTTTATAAACACAATGACAAATAGATAATGACAATTGCATAAAATTAAAAACATTATACAAACTTGCCACACCTATCCACATTAACAATAGATAATGGCAATTGAGATTGGACAAACAAGAAATCTCTAAGAACTCAAGCAAAAAAAAAAATATTGGATTGTCCATAACAATTTTAAAATACAACAAATATACAAATAGTAATGACAAGTGCGTCACAAAATTGAATTGAACCTTTTTTTTTTTTTTTTTTGTGGAGAAAAAGAGAAGAAAATCTAAACACTAACAGCAAGCAAAGATTGAATGTAAATGTACCATTGTACTATCCACCGAAGGCATCATGGGTTTAGTTTACTGCAAGCATACATTAGAGTAATACATATATTAATATCCATATTAAAATCCAAATACAATTTGATAAGATAAAAAATGAAAAAAAAAAAAAAAAACCATTAAAAGAAAAAAAAAAAAAAGAGGACAAAGCTACCTTTATAAATAAACTTTTTTTTGAAGCGTGTTAACATTGCCATCTCAGGGTTGACCAACTTAGCAACATTTCAGTTTTCGTAGCGATCCCCAACCCGTCGATGATGGTATCTCTGAATAAGGAAAGATGTGAACGTTGGGGATGTGAGATATTTTATGCCAATCCTCTCCACTGTCTTTCTTGCACCGCTTCTCCAGATGTGGACATCCTTTAATTTCAAGTGTTTTGAGTGCCGTAAGATTCTGTAGCTCGTCTGGTATAGACATTAGATTAAGGCAGTACCAAATTCGCAAATTTGAAAGCGATTTGAGGCGTCCAATCTGCTTAGGCAGAGAAGATAAGTCTTCACAGTTCAAGATTTTCAGATAACGGAGAGCAGTTAGATGTTGAATACCCTCTGGCAATGAAATTAACTTCGGACACCCGTTGATATATAAATCCTCAAGTGCAATTAAATATTGAATTCCCTCAGACAAAGAACAGAATTTGTTGCAATTCCAAATGGTTAAACTTCGTAGTGAAGATAAGCCATTCATTGGTAAGGACAAAAGATTATTACACTCCCATATGCTCAGTTCTCGTAATGAATGTAAGTTCTGGAGTCCTTCTGGAAGACTTTCAATCTTGTAACAATATTCAAGACAAAATTCATTCAACGCAGAAAGATTATCCAACTGATTAGTCAGTGACTTAAGATTGGGCAACCTTAAAATCTTCAACATTTCAAGCATCTTATGATTTTGCAATAGTCCATCTGGAAGAACTGTCAATTCATCCATGTCATCAATCACAAGGGAAGAAAGTGAAGTGAGATTCATCACTGACCTAATTAACATTGCATTGTTTCTCCTCATAATCAAATCTGTAATGGAAGGAATGATAGGAATTTCAACTAACTTTGGGCACTCAATGATTCTTAATGTGCTTAGGCAGGGAAAATTTTCTCTTCCATTCATTGTTCTCCATTCCTCCAAATCACGCATATTATGGAGCCTAAATTCCTTCAATGAGGGGAATGAAATTGCACCGTCTCCATGGAACTCATTGCCAATATATTTCACAGCATGCCAGCCAGTTATATCAAGAACCTTGAGGAATGGTGGTTTGCCAAGAGGTGGCAAACGTTCACATCTTTCCCAACAATCTAGCAAAATTTCAACCAAATCGTAAAGAGCTAAATCTTGAATCCATGTTGGAATTTTTGAACCATGATAGTTGTATATGGACAGTTTTTTCAGATTTGAATGAGGTTGGAGACCATCAAGAACATCTTCAACATGGTCTTGTACATGGCTTTTATTGTCACTCCGCCAAACCAAACTTAGCGAATGAAGATTTTGTTTTCCGATCAAATTTGCATTTTTGGCCTCCACCGAATTTCTGACATTATCAAGTTCCTTTATTGTCAACTCATTTCGAAGGTTTAGCACTTTCAACTCACTTATCTGATAACCTTTTTCCTTGCCAACAATGAAGAAGCTCAATGATTGGAGGCAAATTAGTTGTCCCATTCCTTCAGGCATACGAGTAAGAGAACCACAACCAGTGATGCCAAGATACATAAGGTTTTTCATGTGCTTCATACCTTTGGGTAACTCACAAAGATAGAGGCATTTATCTAGTTTCAACGTTTGTAAGTTCAAGAGGCAGGTTGTTGATTCAGGTAAAACATTGATAACAGACTCAGACATGTTGAGATATCTCAAATGTTTTAAATTGTTGATTGATCTTGGTACTTTCTGAACCCAAAATCTAAAATCAAATACCTGAAGATACTTTTGTTTCAAGAAGAATGGCAGAGAAGCTTCATGATCAAATGCATCAATGCATGAGCGTAGAGATCGAACTTTACATAGGTCCTCATTCAAAGAAATGGCTTGTGATGAATTCTCGTCGAAAGACGTGAATAATCCTGCCTGCAACCTTCACATCTTTACCGGATTCCACTGCAAGGCATTCATGCCTCATAATAGATTGAGCAAGGTCATGCATAAGGTCATGCATTTTACACGTTATATAGCCGGGATATACCTCCTTGACATCTTGAAAGAAAGACCTCCGTACTAATTCATTGAAGATATCAACACCAAAATCATACAACTCCGATGGTCCTTTGAAGGGAATAAAACCATTAGCGATCCATAGTTGTATCAACTTATCCATCTCAAGCTTGTGATCTTTGGGGAATACACAGCAAAAAGCAAAACATTGCCTTAGATGCAGGGGTAGATGGTGATAACTCAACTTGAGGGCCAACAAGATAGAATCCTTACCTGTTGGTAAATCCCAAATCTGACTTTCTTTTGCAGATAACCACTCACTCTTCCTACTTTTTAAGGACATGAGGCTTCCAAGAGCCTTTATAGCTAGAGGCACGCCTCCACACTTCTTCACTATTTCCTTACCAATTGATTCCAGTTCTGTTTTCATTTCTACCCTTCCCATCCCGAATGCACGTCCTTTAAATAAGGACCAAGAATCATCATCTGACAAGAATCCAATGTGGTGTATAGGAAGTACTGTGGCCATCATTCGTGCAATTTTTTCAATCCTGGTTGTCACTATAACCATACTACCTTTCATCCCACACATCAATGAATGTTTTAGACCGTCCCATTCCTCATGGTTCTCGTTCCAGACATCATCCAAGACAAGTAAAAATCTTCTCCCACACAATTTTTCCTGCAAGCGTTGCTGTAGTGGATCCAACTCTGAAAGACTACATGCACTACCATCAATGGATTCTATGATTGCCTTTACTAACCTTCTTATATGGAAATCATCTGATACACACACCCAAATTCTCAATTCAAAATGGCTCTCCACCCTTGCATCATTGTAGACTAACTGTGCTAGTGTTGTTTTTCCCAGGCCCCCCATACCCCATGTAGCATAAATGGCAAGATTTTCTTGATCTGAAACATTAGTGAGCAACATTCCAATGATCTTTTCTTTTTCCTCATCTCTTCCATAAATCTCACTATCATTCACAAGTGAGCTAGTTTGTCTTCTTTCTACATCAAAAACTTCCATGTTTATCACTCCCTCTCTCAAGTGGAATTCAGATCTCTCTCTAGAAATGGCATCCAGTCTATCCCTCACATTCTTCAATTTATGTGCCATTTTCATGCGAAATATAAGTCTGTTTCGAAGAGAAAAGAATCTACTTACTTGGCTTGTCGCACCTTTCTCTCTCTCCACCTTTCGCATTAGAGCTTCAGTTGCAAACTCGTCCACAACATCATCCGCATCATAAGCTACATCTTTGAGCTTTCTCAACCAATTCCTGACAGCCTCGCTGTTCCACTGCTTCTCCTCTGCATCCTGGAGAACGGCTTGGATGGTGGACAGCGTGCTCTTAAGATTGTCAAGCTCAGCTCCCAAGCCCCAAGCAACTCCAAATTCTTGAAGTGCAGAAGTATTCAAGTTCCCCACCACAGTGCTCACCAAGACAGAAAGAAGTAAGTCCGCCATATCCTCTCTCTCTCACTTTGTGTCTCTGTTTGTGTGTGTTTAGCAACAAAATTGAGATCGGAATAGAGGATTCAGGATAGCTCAAGAGAAGTGAATGGCTTAAATGGGGTTTACGTGTAACGTTGTAAGCCTTTCTACCTTTGGGTCTCACCACACACGGTATTGACAGAGCATCTACCAATTAGCAGAGCATCCACCCCAGACCATTATTGATAGGCCCACTGGGTTTCACGCTACATGTGACTGGGAGGAAATCAACTGCCCCACCAATTGTGTCACAGAATTAGCACTCACAGTCACAGCCTCTCTTTATGAAATCCCCAATGATATTTAAAACACATTAATTGTTCTTGCCATTTGATTCAACTTCATTGAATCCATTTGATTTACTTGGAAGAATCAAATTAGAAAAAATATAAAGACTTTCGGGTTGGTGAACGTTTGAGTTGTTAACCACACGAATATTAAGTGGAAGTAACGACTTCTCAGGCCTAAGAGCTTTAACGTTAGTGTATTTGTCTACACTCTACATTCTTGTAAGAAATCTAACATTCTTGTAGTTTGGTAATTGCATTTTTTTGCCATTTTAATTTGTATAATACTTTGTTGAACGGAGATGCAGAAACGATAATTAATTAGTTACCAATTGTCCTGAAAATTTAAGCTATTAAGAAATTTTGCAGCTAGAAAAGAGGCAATTCAAGCAAACATCATGCGCAAAGCATCTAAAACAAAATTTATAAGATTTGCTGAGAAAGTATTTTCATTAATCTGAAGAAGAAAAATGATAATTACCAGTGTTTATATACAAAACCGATAAACTAACTCAAGCCAAAACTAACTTAACTGATATAACAAACTCCGAACAAACTAACAGTTGTGTACAGCTAATAACAATCACGTGCAGCTCACATGTCCACTAATCAAGGCTAGACTACATGTAGTTTTCACCTAATATGCCGAAGCTACTTGTCGTTGAGCTCTGTTTCAGTTCTGCAGCTGTTGTGAATTCTGGACCCGTGTGATTCAAGTTGTTGCTTTTGCTTCTTTGATTTCTGATAAAATTGTTCAAAATAATTTTGTACCTAAACATTGTTGATATCTATTAAAGTTCCACTTTGAATTTTCTCAAAGAATCCCGATTTGAAGCCTAATTTTCTTTTGTTTAAGCAACAAAAAGAGTGAAAGTACACCATACAACAATGATAATGAGAAGAAAAACAAACCATGGCAAAATAATTGAATCAAATATAGGTAAATAAAAATCTTTATGAAGTTGTCATCTTTGCTTATTTGGCTTTGCCTTGATAGTCACTCGGTAAGGATGCAAACACTTTCATGGTATGGCATAATTTTTTAGTTGTGAAGGACTTTGTGCTTGATATCTATTATTTTCAAGTACCTCATAGGCTAACCAAAATTTTCATTGGAAAGAAACGTATTTTTATTTATTTATTTTAGAATGGAAAAAGAAATGTATTAATTGGAGACAAATGAAGACAAATAGACAAATTTCCCAATTCTTTAAATCCGACTCTTCCAATTCCACACTCTTCAAATCAATTGAAGGTTATGGAGAAATGTAAAAAGTCACAAATCAACTCACATGACTGAAAAATCACAAACAAACTAAGTTAGTAAATGATTTTTTATTTTATTTTATTGTGTTTATTTATTTTTATTTTTAGGGTGGGTCTATTGTCTATTTTAACATATTTTTTTCATCTTAATGTGCTGCTGATTTTGATAATATACTACTATTAAAATCTGTTAATGTTTTTTAGGTGAATTAATAGACACGCCCTAATATGTCAGCGCATCACCCCTTTTAGGAAAATTCAAAGATCTCTCTCTTTTTTCTTATTTATTTATTTTTTCTATTGATTCCAATTTCAGTTTTAATATGTTAGAGTATTATGTAGTTTTTTTTTTTTTTTTTTTTTTATTTTTTAACTATTGATTGTCACCAAGCAAATTAAATGGTTTGCCCTCTATTTCATTACTGAAGATAATCCTAATATTTGTAGAAAAAATAAGAAAAATTAAAAAGAAAAATGATGGTCATGTTTTTTTTTTTGAGAATAGATGATGGTCACGTTGATGTGTTAATATAGGAAGATAATTCATACTATTATATATGTTAGTAAACCGTAAACCTCATTGATAAATGGGTTTTGCAGAATTGAGAAAAACTGTTTATGTGTGTTTTATTGGAGATAGTAAAATTATTAGTTCAACTTTCAAGGGTATGGGAGTGGAATTTTCTAATTAAAATAGGCTTTTACCTTTTGCACATCACTCTTTATCTAATTGTTATAATACACATTAGGCTTTATGGGGTTAATTGTTTTTCTATACTATTATTTAAGGGGCTTCTCTAGTTTGAAATCCTCAATTTTGATATCTAAAATAACCCCAAATTTACCAGTTTGCAAAGCATAAATAATAGGGTGAAACATGTAAAATCACTAATTTAAAAACTCCTAATATTTAGCTAAATTAAAAGAAAAGAAAAAAAAAAAGGTTTCTTTTATGATTCTATACACGTTTCACACCTCCAATCAGTTTACTATCATCATCTAGTAGTACAATTTTATCTGAATTCTATCAATCTTAATCCTCACGTTCCATCTTTTGTGCAAATTCAGAAAAACAAAAAACAAAAACCAATCTCCGTTACGTTATTATTAAGATTTTCATTGTATTTTACTTTTTACTTAGTGTTTACAATGGGTAATGCTAAATTAGAAAATGCGAGTAGTAATTGAGTTGTGGTTGTACGAATGAGATAGGTTTTTTGGTAAAATTGGCACTGTTATGGTTTATACGACTATACGAGGGAAGCCTTCCTGAAATTGCATTCTTGAAATCTTTTGGCTTATGTAAATAGCCATATGATTTTTCTAAGTTGTTTAGTCTATGTTCTCTCTCATTTTCTTTTTAAACTTTTAATTTATTTTTTGTTTCTTGGGTTCTGTTTGCCTAAATATTCCAAGCTAGCATTTAATTTGCATGTCTAGATGTTTATTGCGCCCAAATCCCTTAATTTTTTTTTTCCCTTCTTAGACAGCATTTTTTTATACATAAGGCTTTTCATGTGCTTCATACCTTTGGGTGACTCACAAAGAGAGTCGCATTCATCTAGTTTCAACGTTTGCAAGTTCAAGAGGCAGGTTGTTGATTCAGGTAACTTTGATATTAGACCCAGACATGTCAAGATACCTCAAATGTTTTAAATTGTTGATTGATCTCGGTACTTCTTGAACCACAAATTTAAAATTCAATACCCGAAGATACTTTCGTTTTAAGAAGAATGGCAGAGAAGCTTCACGATCAGATGTATCAAGGCATGAGCGTAGAGATCGAACTTTACATAGGTCCTCATTCAAAGAAATGTCTTGTGATGAGGTCATGCCAAAAAACATATGAAAAATCGTGCCTTCAACCTTCACATCTTTTCTGGATTCCACTGCAATGCATTCGTGTCTCATAATAGATTGAGCAAGGTCATGCATAAGTTCATGCATTTTACACGTTATATAGCCGGGATACCCCTCCTTGACATCTTGAAAGAATGACCTCTGTACTAATTCATTGAAGATATCTACCCTAAAATCATACAACTCCGATGGTCCTTTGAAGGGAATAAAACCATTAGCCATCCGGAGGTGTTCGACAACGAGGTCGTTCCTTCTTCTCTCGCCTCCATCGCTCCCATCCTCCGTGTCGCCACTGAAATCGAAACTGAGCGCCCTCGCTTTGCCTATCTCTGTAATCTACTCCTCCTCCTCCCCCATCTCTATCCCTATATATATATATACATGCATGCACATATTATTCTCTAATATATTATCTTAGCTCTTAGAGATAGGGTTATAATTAGGGATGAATTTTTGGTTGTGTGAGTTTGTTTTTAGCTGAAAGCGTTTGGTGATTTTGGAAGGTCGATTCTATGCGTTTGAAAAGGCGCACAGGTTGGATCCAAGCTCGAGCGGACGTGGTGTGAGACAGTTCAAGACAGGGCTTCTTCAACGATTAGAAAGGGTAACACTAACACGCACACATACAGACACATTCTTCTTTCTTCTTTTTTTTTTTTTTTTTTTGCTTTTTTTTTAAATTTTTGCTTCACCCATTATCCATTCCTATCTCAAAAAGGTTACTGCATCTAAATTCTTCATGCTTTGACTAGTTTTACCATTAAAATCAATCTTTAAAGTCATTCTCTGATGCATATATTTGTTGGTCTGTTGGGGAACTTCAGATTTGGTTTATGAAGTGAAACTTTTGCATCTGTGTGCCTACTGATAGGCTCGATCAAATCATCATCGTCCATACGTTCACGACTAGTGACAGACGACCTAAACCAAGCTCGTCCTGGAAGAAATGGCCGTCGCTCAAGGATGAGTAAAACCACCTCCACCCCTCGAAGAACCGTTATAAAATATTAATCAGCCTTCAAACCGTTGGGAAGGGCAGCTCACCATTAACACCCCGCAAGGGCGTTACCAAGCAAGAATAAAGTCTCCATCAAAGCTCCACCAACGGCTAGAAGAAACCACCTGTGAGTGCATGCATATAAATACATAACCCCAAAAGGGGGGGAGGTAAGGCAAAAACTCTAGTATATTATTTTCACAGCTCTCTTTTGTCAATCTTTCTAACTTTGGCATCGGAGACTTTTTGGCAGGCACCACGCCGGCGAACTACATCCGTTCTTCCCTTCACTCATTCTTGAGGATTGGGTTGATGGAGGACGAATTCAATCTGGACGATCGTACTTGACTGACGATCTGAGCATCATCAGTTTGGCGCCGTCTGTGGGGACGATTCAACACGTGATTTGTCCCAGTTAACTCACAAGTTCAGATGGAATCCAGTACAAACCCAGATCCCGCTGCATTGGCCCTACAAATTCAGTCGCTATCAGCCACTGTGGAAGAACTCACTAGACAGAACCAAGAGATGAAGCAACGGTTGCTGCAAGAAAGTAATCGTGCAGACAGGGGTGACGACGAAGACAGCAACAGAAGGCGAACCAGCACTCCGGAAGAGGCAAGCTCGGATCTCTTAAGAGAGATGAGGAAAGAGATGGACGAACTGAGGAACGCCATCAAAGGAAAAATGGACCAAAGCTTGGAGAGAATCGTACGGAAGACGGACTCACCTTTTACCATGGCCGTCCAGGAGTGCCCAGTACCCTCCAAGTTCCGTCTACCACAGCTAGAACCCTTCGAAGGGCTGAAAGATCCCTTGGATCACCTGAATACCTTCAAGACGACCCTAGGCCTTCAACAGCCACCTGATGAGATTTTGTGTCGCTCCTTCCCTACAACCCTCAAAGGAGCAGCTAGGGAGTGGTTCAACAAGTTGCCAACATCGTCCATTGATAACTTCGAACAGTTAAGCAGTTCCTTTGTTCGTCATTTCGTAGGCGGGCAGCGTCCAAAAAGGACTGCTGACCATCTGCTCACCATCAGACAAGGAGAGAAGGAACCATTGAGGTCTTATGTGATGCGTTTCACCCGAGGAATGCTGGAAGTAGACGAGGCGGATGACAAGGTACATCTCACGACCTTCAAAGCAGGGTTGAAGTCCAGAGATTTTGTGGCATCTTTGGCAAAGAACCCCCTTAAGACAATGGCCGAAGCATTGTTGAAAGCACAGAAGTACATGAACGCGGAAAAAGCCCTAGCAGCCATTGACGAAGCAGAAAAGAACAAGGAAAAGAAGAAGGAAAAGGAGGATGATCGACGAGGGTAAAAAAGGGATCGGGCTGATCGACGGAATGACGATGGAAATAGGCGGAGGGAGGACAAGAACCCTCTTCCAGCGAAATTCACACCGTTGATGATGCCTGTTGACCAGATTCTAACGGAGATAAGGGACGAACCGTCTCTCAAGTGGCCAAGACCACTCCATTCAACGCCTAGTTTGTGTGACAAGAGGAAATATTGCCGCTTCCACAAAGATCATGGGCATTACACAGAGGATTGCAGGGACCTGAAAGAGCAGATTGAAGAGCTCATCCATAATGGGAAACTACAACAGTATATAAAGAGGGGAGATTCCGGCAGGTACGGACAGAAAAACCAACAAGTTAGTTCAAGGAGAGACGAAGACCGCCCCCAACCTCTTCCACAAAGCGCTCTGGGGGAGATAAAAACCATCGTCGGAGGACCAACCACTAGGGGATCATTCAAATCCCTCAGGAAATCATACTAAAGGCAGGTAAACAGTGTCCACAGTATACCCCCGTTGAAGCAAAGACGAACCAATGGAGACTTGTATTTCTCTGAAGAAGATGCCAGAAGTGTAAAGCAACCTCATGATGACCCACTCGTCATTATGATCATGATCGAGGGGTTTAATACGCGAAGAGTCCTGGTCGACAGTGGAAGCTCAGCCGATATAATCTATCTTCCTGCCTTCCATCAACTAAAACTAGACCCAAAAAGGCTACGTCCTTTTGAGTCTCCCCTCGTCAGTTTCAGCGGAGACAAGGTATACCCCAGGGGAATAGTGACATTGACAGTGACAGCCGGATCATACCCCCTCCAGGTAACCAACCAGCACAATTTCCTGATAGTGGACTCACCCTCGTCCTACAATGTGATCATAGGACAACCAATGCTCAATCGCTGGAAGGCTGCTATTTCCACGTACTGCTTAAAGGTGAAGTTCCCAACAGAACAAGGGATCAGAGAAATTAAAGGAGACCAGGTATTGGCAAGAGAATGCTATCAGGCCGTCCTGGCCTCAAAAGAAAACCATACGTGGACGATCGAAGAGAAATCGCCAGAGATCGTGGAAAAGCTTGAAACGGTAGAGCTGGCTGAAGGGAGTCCACCAAAGACGACCCAAATAGGGACGAACCTGAGTCCCAGGACGAAGGAAGAGATCGTCAGCTTCCTGAAAAACAACCTCGATCGTGGCCTCAAGAGAATGCTATCAAGCTGTCCTGGCCTCAAAAGAAAACCATACGTGGACGATTGAAGAGAAATCACCAGAGATCGTGGAAAAGCTTGAAACGGTAGAGCTGGCTGAAGGAAGTCCACCAAAGACGACCCAAATAGGGACGAACCTGAGTCCCAGGACGAAGGAAGAGATCGTCAGCTTCCTGAAAAACAACCTCGATATATTCGCATGGAGCCACGAAGATATGCCGGGAATCCCAGCAAGCCTCATCCAGCATCACCTGAATGTTGACCCGGGGAAGAAGCCCGTCCAGCAGAAAAGGAGAGTATTTGCCCCCAAGCGAAACAAGGCAGTGATGGACGAAGTAAATAAGTTACTTGCAGCCAAATTTATTCGGGAAGTCCACTACCCCGAGTGGTTGGCCAACGTAGTCATGGTCAAAAAAGCAAATGGGAAGTGGAGAATGTGTGTCGATTTTACAGACCTAAATCAAGCCTACCCAAAAGACAGTTTGCCACTACCCAGAATCGACCAGCTAGTGGACTCCACAGCAGGGCACAAACTTCTCACGTTTATGGACGCATTCTCCGGATACAACCAGATACAAATGGCTGAAGAAGACCAAGAAAAGACTGCTTTTATCACCAGCCAGGGGCTATACTGTTACTAGGTCATGCCTTTTGGACTCAAGAATGCAGGTGCCACCGATCAAAGGTTGGTGAACCAAATGTTCGAGAAGTAAATCGGGAGAAACGTGGAGGTATACGTTGATGATATGCTCGTCAAGAGCAAAGAGGAAGAAGATCATCTGGACGACCTCAAGGAGACGTTCAATACGCTTAGGCAGTACAACATGAAGCTGAACCCGTCCAAGTGTGCTTTTGGAGTTTCCTCGGGAAAATTCCTTAGGTTTATGGTTTCGCAGAGAAGGATAGAAGCAAACCCCGAGAAGGTCAAAGCCATCCTTGAAATGTCCTCACCCAGGACGGTCAAAGAAGTGCAATCCCTCACAGAAAGGATAGCAGCCCTCAATAGGTTCGTCTCAAAGGCTACAGACAAATGCCTTCCATTCTTCAAGATTTTGAAGAAAGTGTTTTCCAGGACGGAGGAATGCGAAACGGCGTTCCAAGAGTTGAGATCATTTTGCTCGGGCTTGGGCATCAAAAACAGGTACTCATCGCCAGGTCATCCTCAGGCCAACGGATAGACGGAAGTAACCAACTGGACCCTGCTCAAGATTATCAAGTCCCAGTTAGTGGGGGCAAAGGGAACGTGGCCTGAAGAGTTACCAAGTGTCTTGTGGGCATATAGGACGACAGCGCGGACACCAACAGGAGAAACACCGTTCAGTCTGACATACGGCACAGAAGCGGTCATTCCGGTCGAAGTAGGGCTTATTAGCCTTAGGAGAGAATTCTTTGACGAACAAACCAATGATGACCAATTGAAACAGAACCTAGACAGTCTGGACGAAATTAGAGACCAAGCGTTCCAAAGAATGACCAACTACCAGCAGAAGATAGCCGAATATTATAATCGTAGAGTGAAGCTGAGAAGATTCAACGTTGGAGACCTCGTCCTTAGAAAAGTCACCCCTACAACAAAAGATCCAGCACAAGGCAAACTGGGACCGACATGGGAAGGGCCCTACAGAGTCGTCCATTATTCACGTCAGGGAAGTTACCATCTGGAAGACTCAGAAGGAAAGAGACTACCTCATCCATGGAATGTCGAACATCTAAAGAGGTATTACGAAAAGGAACCATAGCCTAATTGTAAAACCCATTTTAATACTTCCTGTCTTATGTAAGCGATTATTCAAAACCCGTTACTTATTATTCAATTCATAAGTATTATCCAGTATATCTTAAGTGTTATTCAGCAAGTCATGCGCTACAATGTTTCCCAAAAATGAGATGATCGTCCTAAACAAAGAGAGACGATAAGATTCCTTAAATGGATGTACATCGTCCTAAAAAGAAGAAAGACGATAAGATTCCTTAAATGGATGTACATCGTCCAACAAAGAAAGACGACTAGATTCCTTAAATGGATGCACGCCATCCGACAAAGCAAGACGATTAAATTCCTCGAATAGACGCACATCGTCCATAGTCCCACAAAAAAAAAAAAAAAAACTATAATGAACGTCGTCCCGAGACGAAGAGATTGGCGTCGTCTAAAACGAGGAAGCAGAATCCCCAAAAAAGGTGCACGGAACAAAAGTCCCCCAAGATGCACAGGATGACGAGGATAAATTCAGTATGCCAGCAAACTTTTTCAAAGTCCCCCAAACGGGGAAGAGATGAACATCCAAAAGAAAATCTTGGCACAACACATACAATCATGAAAAGCAAAGGTAAATACGCAGACGTTTATATAGAGCCAAATTGTTAAACAGACTTACTATATAAAGCTAAATTGTTCAAAGGCAAAAATGGGGCCCCAAAAAACAAATGGGGCATCCAAACATCAGCTGTTTGTGAAACTTAACACATACAAACAAAACAAAAAATAAAAACTTTTTCAATAAGACAAGATCAGGTTGGAAGGGCAACATTATCGTCCTTGTTTCCCTGGGAAGGTTCCGCACCGGTAGACGCCGCTATCTGAGCTGCTTCATCCTCCTCGATCTCCTTGTCAACGGCCTCAAAATCTAAGTCTTCAAGGTCCGTACCAGGTCCATGCTTGATCAAATATCTCCGAAGCAGCTCGAACCCCTTGAAGTACCACTGGAACAGGATGGTGTTGTATTCCTCCGTGGTCTGAAAAGCAGTGACGGCCTTGGCCACAGCTACTTTCATCTTCTGGGCAGCTGCTGCCAGGAGTTCATCCTTCTACTTCACTGACTGCTTTTCAGCGTCCAGCTGCTCCGTCAGGACTTGAACCTGCTCCTTGGAAGTGTTGAGGGAATCCATGGCTGCGATCAAGTCCTTCCGCAAGCCCCAAGCTTCAGCCTCCAGTGCTTCCACCTTCAAGTTGGCCACGACGGCCTTCTCCTCATTTGCCAGATACTGCGTGATAATGTGCATGGTCTCCCCCAACACCTGAGGACAAAAAGTTCAATCAAAATTAACAAAAATGGTCAAGCAGTTAAAGACAAAGACAAAAATGTGGTGGATTACCTGCACGAGCTTGTGAACGTGACGGCTCACCATTTTGTGGAAAGGAACGCTCGTAATTTCCTTCATCTCCTCGGGGGTAAGGAGCTCGTTGGCAAGGTCCATGGCCGTCTCGACGTCCGACCAAACACTGGCACCAACTTTCTCCTTCCCCTTGCTCGCCACTTTCTGCCTCTTGGGAGGACGAGCCACCTCCTCAACCGAAATGCCAGGAGAAGTAGCCAAACCCTCATCCAGGTCAAGGGCAGGTGTGGACAAACCCCTCTCCACCACCTCCTTCTCTTTCTCCCTCTCCTTATCTGTAATTCTCAGCCTCCTCTGACCTATGTTGGAAAGAGGCTCATTCTTCTTGTCCTTAAATTTCTTGTACATCTCTTTGTTAAACTTGGACGTCATTTCTACGCAAAAGAGAGAAAGAAGTTAAGGACGAAGAAAAAGAGAACAAGAGGTCAAGGACGAATAAAAAGAAAGTAAGAAGTTAAGGACGAAGAAAAAGAAGACAAATCTATTGGAAAGTACAACTTACGCTTTTTTTCTTCTCGACCGAGGGTACTAAGGACGTAGAGGGAAGGCTCCGACCCCAAACAGTGACGAGCTAAAGTGCGCGGATCGATCAAGTCACCAAAATCTTCGATCGTCCTTGCGTACCTGATTGCCGCCTGAACCTGCTCTTCGAATTTGCTCTCGAGCTCTGGACGATCTTTCACTGCAAATACAACAGCAAAGGGAAAATTAAAAAAAAAAAAAAAGAGAGAGAGAGAAAAGGGGGGAGGGGGCATCTCATAAGGAGCAAACGCACCAATCAAAGGGGTCTCCCACCGGCGCAGCAGCCTAGGAACGTTCCCTCATAAGTCATCAGGTAATGTTTCCCATCCGTCACTCGATACAAAGAAGTATCTAGACTTCCAGTAGCGAAAGGATGACGGGAGATCAACTACCAGACGCGACCTCCTATTCCAAGGTACAAACTCATAATATCCAAATTCCTTGGACTCTTTCAGATGGTACAGATGGACGAACTCATTTACCGTGATCATGTCTCCGTCGGCGATGGTCGTCCAAATCACCATACAGCTAACAACTATTCTCCAAGAATTGGGCATAAGTTGCCCCGGTGCAAGGTTAAAATGATGAAGAAGCTCCATGATGAACGGATGGACGGGGAACCGAAGAAGCTCCATGATGAACGGATGGACGGGGAACCTGACGCCACACGAAAAAGCAGCCTCATAAAAGCAAACTTCCCCGTGGGCAAAGGCGTAAGCCTTTTCACCCTTCCTGGGAAGACGAGCTCTGGTCCCTTCAGGAAACTGGAACCTATCTTTAAATTTGCTAAAAACCTCTATTTTCAAGGAACAATTTTCTTTGAGGGCATGGAAAGGACGGATGACGGCCGGAGCGGGAGAATGGGAGGACGAGGGAGCGCGAGAAGGCTCGGTGGTTGCTGTATCGATCCCGGCCCCTTCCTCACCTACGTTAGAGGATGAGCCCCTCTCTAAGTCACCTAACCCTTCCTCAAAACCCATACTTTCCCCTCTTAGGATCCCTCGAACGGACCAAAACCAGACCTGAGATTTTAACAGTAAAGGGTATAAGACACCCAATGCCAATCCTAACCCACTACCCCTACAGACAAACTCCTCAACTTGTGGGTATGAACCGTTAGGTGAAAGCGCACCCAATGGATCGCCGGAAAGTTCCACTAAGGCTCCTAAACAGGCAAAGAGATATGCTACAGAGGGAGAGTTACGCCTAACTTTGAAGTTATCCACCATTAAAGAGGAACAACACCACTCAGTAAGAAGAAGGGATAGTGCAGAAAGGAGAAACAACTTAAAAGACACAGATACAAGCAAAATTTAGAAAGGAAAGAAGGCATAAATGGGGGGCGTACCTGGAAATTAGGGAGAAAACTGAGAAGACTAGGAGCAAAACACGCAAGTGAGGGAAAAACCAACCGCACAGAAGATGGGAAATAAGAAAAGTAAAGGCCAAAGAAATCAAAAGGTTCTGCCTTGGAAATTGCGGGAAAACGGAAAAGGCTTTCACCGGAAACGAGATCCCCCAGCCAAAGAAAATCGACCACGTGGCCGCGAAGTGAGCCACAGCCGCCATTAAGCAATCAATGCGAAGCAAAACCCCAAACGCCACAACTGTAAAAAAAAAAAAAAAAAAAAAAAAAAAAAAAAAAAAAAAAAAAAAAAAAAAGAGAGAATATATAAAATAAATCGTTTCATATTCCTACGACCGTCCGAGATATGGACGATCAAGGAATAGGGGGCCAGCTGATAGGCTCGATCAAATCATCATCGTCCATACGTTCACGACTAATGACGGACGACCTAAACCAAGCTCGTCTTGGAAGAAATGGTCGTCGCTCAAGGACGAGTAAAACCACCTCCACCCCTCGAAGAACCATTATAAAATATTAATCAGCCTTCAGACCGTTGGGAAGGGCAGCTCACCATTAACACCCCGCAAGGGCGTTACCAAGCAAGAATAAAGTCTCCATCAAAGCTCCACCAACAGCTAGAAGAAACCACCTGTGAGTGCATGCATATAAATACATAACCCCAAAAGGGGTGGAGGTAAGGCAAAAACTCTAGTATATTATTTTCACAGCTCTCTTTTGTCAATCTTTCTGACTTTGGCATCGGAGACTTTTTGGCAGGCACCACGCCGGCGAACTACATCCGTTCTTCCCTTCACTCGTTCTTGAGGATTGGGTTGGTGGAGGATGAATTCAATCTGGACGATCGTACTTGACTGACGATCTAAGCATCATCACCTACAAAGTAAAAGAAGAAAAGAAAGACATTTGTAGAGGAACCATTACTTTGAGATTATTAAACTATGGCTTGCGGTTACCGTCTGTAATTGAATTCAGTTGTTGCACAATTGTAAATTGATTGTTGGAGTGTTTCCCATCCTTGCAGGCACTTCTGCAGAGGACACTGAATGACTATAGAAGCGCGGGATACAATCCCCAATCAAGTAGTTTGGAGATTCATTTGATTCAAAGCCAGGATAACATTCGCAATCCACAAGTTGCATTCAAAGCTGAAAAATTCAACTAAATGGGTGATATGCGGTGGGGCATATTTAATAATCATGCTTATCTGATACAATTTAGCATTATTGATGTCGCGGAAGCCTAAAGAAAGCACACACGATACTCTCTTGATGGAACAAAAACTAAACTGTTAGTTCCTGGTAGTAAACCTTGAATCCACGAGGGGTTTCCTTGAATCCACAAGGAGAATAAAACTGGAATCCACCAGAAGAAAATTTGACAAAACGTCTGTGTTTATTGATAATAGTCTGATTTGCCTCTGGCGGCTACAAAACATATAAATACTAAGGAAAACTTCTAAAACCCTAATTCGCACTAATTACGCAATTAGGGGACAAAAATACCGAATTTTACCAAAAATGGCAAAATTGAGTTTAATGCAGAATCATAAACTACTGACCTTAAGGGTCGTCCCTAAATAGACGGGACCTTATTCTGACTTTTAAACTAAAAGTTATTAAGGAAAAACAAATATTACTATAAATAGCAAAAACACTATTATCGGGGCCTCAATGAAGGAATTCGCCTAAATTTTGGCGACATTCATAGCCATGAATCTGGATCAGAATGCCGTTTCCCTTCAATCTGCCAAATTTCATGCAATTCCAACACTGTTACCCTGACGGCCCCCCTACTGGCACCCCCCTTTGATCTTGCGTTGTGACTTCCTGCACCCCTACTGCTCTAGGAAAGCATGTGCTATCCGTTCTACATCAATTATTTATAAAAAGAAAATGTGATTTCATCCTCTCTCTGTCTCTCTCTCTCCATCCCTCCATAAACAAAAAAGTTACTGCTGATTAAAAAACTGATCGCTGACATGTAAAATTAAAAAATAAAAGAAAAAAGAAACAATTTTGCCTTGATTAGAAAGACAATTGAGGGTTCTTTTGTAAATTAAAGAATTCATATTACAAATAATCTTTCATCTTGTTTGTGGGGAGAGAGAGAGAGAGAAATGCTCTTTTTTTTTTGGTTGCCCTCTAGCTGATTATACCAGAGTAAGACATAAAGGCAGCCAGCATTAATTAACCACGCTGCCATTATGCTTTAAACTTGCTTCACTGCATTTTGGTACATACTGCATGAGAGGCCAAATGGGGTAAGTTTAAGGGCATGGTTATGCAGCGATTGTAATGCGAGTTTGTAATTGGTTTCATAAGTATAAACAAAAAATGAAGATGAAGGTTGATTTTTTTGGAGTACAGGTTAGTTGTATTATGCAGACTAATTTCTAATCTTTATTATTAATTTCTATATAATGTGAAATTGTGAATTTTCAAACTTACGGCCAATATACAGCTATAATACACTTGTAGTATAATTTACTTCGATTTTTAGGATCAGATGCACATAAACATATCATGAACTTGCGACCTTTCCTAATCTTGAACATTCAACTTTGACTGACCATACATTGGGGATGAGTTATGTATGTTATCCTGATGAGTTCTGCTACAGCTACCAGATTTTTTAATGAAAAAATTTACACGGCATCTCACTAGGCATTTCACTGGGGTCCGCCACACAATAATTTCAATGTTTTTTGTTTTAGTTTTTTTAGGAAACAGTTCAATGTTTTAAATGTTGGTATTCTCAAAAAAATGTGGATATTGCTCTTGAAATTGTGGATTAATTGTCAAGTGGAGTGTACATTAACAAGTGTCAAAGGATTTATTGTTGTTTGAAAAGGATGGTGTCTTCTCAAATTTGATGGGGCCACCTCTTTTTATGGATAATAATCATATAATTTATAAATTAACTTTTCAAGTAAATCAATAGCACGAGGTAAATATCTTTCAATTTTATCTTTTCAATTTTTGTCTGAAAAAGTTAAAGACTGGAGTGTAAAGTTTATAGTCCTTAGGTATAGGATAGTTGCAATGTTTTCTCTTTGGTTTAAAATGTAGCAATGAATGGGATTGAATTTTTGTTATTTAATTATGAAAACAATCTGTAACATCTTCCATTGTATTTCCATCTTTTAATATGCTGATTATGAGAGCATACTCACTAGATGATGGTACTTTTTTGCTTTTGTTTCGATAATAAGAAGAAAATGCATTAACATATATTGTTCTGTTACAAAGAAAAAGCTCGGCCCTATCAAAGCTAGCAAATTTACCACCACAGGAGGTGGGTTAATATGCAAAATATAACTAGTTGCATCAACACATTAGTTTGCTTTATAGAAAAATGGCTCAATTGTCTTGTTTGAGGTTTGCTCTAGCAGGTCCTACAATTTGAAAAAATAGGTTCCATCAATACATTGACAATATATTGCGAAGAAAACAAGTTTGCTAATAGTAGTCTCTTATGGTCCGTTTGGATTGAGGGGAAGAGAGGAAGAATGGATGGAAGTTGGCTGGAAATTAGCCTAATTTTTGGCCAACTCTACTCTACTCCCCCTTGCTTCTCATCTCTCCCCCCTCAATTCAAACAGACCATTAGATCCATCCTTTTGTATCTTGTGTGAAGGAGGCAAGGTCTACTTGTGAGTAGACTTGTTGGTCCTAATGATAGAGTTCTAGCCCTTGGCTTTGGTTCTAGTCTTGTCTTGCATTCAAGCAAGTATTTTAGAAAGAATGACTCAGTTTTATACTTTCATGTAGCTACTATAGCTCCAATCTTATGTTGCTCGAAAATGATTAAGCCTTTTTCAAGAAGCTTTCACCATTAAAACTGAACTAGACCCATTCCCTCTACCTCCATTTAATCTTAATCTTGCTGCATAAATACACTGTAAGACCGAGGATGCCCTTAATAATCCCTTCCTCTCCCATAAAGGCTTTCATCTACACTAGCACTACTGCACTAGTATGAGAAAGACTTGGTATGTAATCCATGCCCTCGTTCTGGCTATAGTCCATTAGCAAGCGAGTGAGGGTAACCGTTTCTTCTATTTATTTAGTAAGGATATACAAGCATTACGAGGAGTTTCTATTTTCCATTCAATAATATGAACATTTTATATCTATTCCTATTTTCTCTACCTGCTTTAGAACATTCACAGCAAGGAAGGTGAAGTTAAAATTTTTTTAGTGTGTTACAGTAGCTAGTATCTCTAGCAGCTCATTGTAGCTAGATGTTAAAGAAAAAAAGAATTTTTTATTACCCACACGCATAAACCTCATCTCACACACAGACAAGCCACCACAGCTCCTGCTCTCTCTCCCTCCACCTGTCTCTCTCTCTCTCTCTCTCTACCTCTCTGTCTCCCTCTTTCTCTCTCGTGGGTCTAGGTTGATTTTGTAGATCGTGATGTCCCACAGATCCAAACCGGTCTGAATGCCCACAAAACCCATCACCTTCTGCCTTTTCTTCATATTTTGATCTACGCCAATTCCATCGCCATCGCTGACAACTCCGTCTCCAACTCGCTCCCAGAAGACTCGGATCAATCTTGGCTCAACATTTGCGCATTTTTTGGGGCAAGATGAGAAGCATAGCGAGTCCAAAGATGAAGCCGGCTAGATCGATGATAAGGCAGCTGACGAGGATAATGCTAGTCGATCTACGCGAGGAGGCTGGCAAAGGGCGGTTTTGGGCGTGTGGTGTGTGTGAATGTGCGTGTATAGTATAAATACAATATAACTTTATATAGTTTAATAATTAGGAAATGCAAAGTGTTTGTTACATGCGTGTATGTATTGTTATTGTTATTATATTATAATAACTTTTTATTATAAAGTTAGATTAAAAAAAAAGAGTAAAGTCTGTGATTGACTGCATTTAATTGGTTAAGTAGACACTTAGTGTATTATTTATATGTATAATGTATGGATGAGTGTGGATCAACAACTAATACAGTGCCTATGGGTTGAGTTTTGTCATTTAGTTTAAAATATTTTTATAAAAAGAATGACAAATAGATAATGACAACTGCATACAAATAAAAACATTATACAAACTTGTCACACCTATTCACATTGACAATTGATAATTAACTATCACATAAGAATTTCAAAATATGAAAACCCATAGAAGGAAATTGTAAAACTTCATGTATTTGTGTGTGTTATTTATTTATCTTTTGTGTGTCAATAACTCAATATATTCAAGTTCTCTTTTTAAAAAAGTTTGTTGTTAATTTAACCTTTTTAATGAACCCTGAAAAAATTTATTGGAGCCACCATTGAGCTTGGAATGTAACTATTAAAGCATATCCAAGATGCAAGTCAACCCGGCAAAGCCTTCGGCCCTTTGCCAACTATTTTCTTTTTATGATTTTGTTTTCTGTTTCATCATTGTGCTCAATGTGGGGCCATTTTGCTTGATAGACTATAGGACCTTATTCCTTCGTTAATAACAACAACAATACACTAAATAAGAAAGGGTAAGAGAGATGAATTTCTCTGGCCTAGGGTTTCTCTCTAAACCCTAATAGTCAGTAGAAGAGGTGCCTACTCTAGAGTTGGGCTGTGTTCCTTCATTCGTTTAGTTGCACTGTTAACGAGTGATAGGAGTGGAATTTTGATGGCGTCAATGGATGGTATCACTGCTTTGTGGGAGAAGTTTTCCCTTACGGAATCTGAAGGGGACAGGTATGAAGTGGTTGAAGAAAAGGAGGCAGGGGAATTCTTTTTGGCTGCAAAGTTCTTTACAAAAGGAACTTTAAGTATGGAGGCCATAGCGAGAACTTTCAAGATGGTATGGAAGACTAGAAAAAGTTTTGAAGTGAGAGACATGGGTAATCATTTAGTTCTCTTCACTTTCGAAGATGAGTCCGATGTGGTTAAGGTTTTGCAGGGCGAACCTTGGTCTTTTGATAAATATCTCGTCGGCCTGCAAGCGATGGCGAAAGGTGAATCCATCAGCTCTCTTGTGTTTGATCGCACGAGCTTTTGGGTTCAAATTCATGACCTACCGGTGGGAAGTATGTCAAGCAGGATAGCTAAGGATATCGGATTAGTGGTGGGCACCATTGAGGAGACGGAATCTGATGAAGATAGTCAAGGAGGTTTTAACTTCATGCGGTTAAGGATCAACATCAATATCCTTCAACCACTATGTAGAGGAAGGAAGATATCTCTGGCCGGGGGAAAAGATGGTTGGGTAAGGTTTAAATATGAAAGGCTTCCTAACATTTGTTATTGGTGTGGAAGGCTTACCCATAGTGACAGGGAGTGCTCTTTATGGACTAGAAGCAGAGGAAAGCTTAAAGAAGGTGACCAACAGTTCGGTTCTTGGATACGAGTGACCACACCTAATCCTTTTCGTAAGACGGTAATTCGGGTGGAGGGATATGATGTTGAGGAGACCGGAGTTGGAAGAGGGGAAGGAGTAGAGGAGGAGTCAACTAATAGGGAGAAGGAAAAGGAAATGGAGTCGGAGAAGGGTCCCATACCAAAGCTTATCCTAGTGGTCCACCGGCAACAACCACACCATGACGGTCCGACAGAGAGGAGAGTTGACCCGGGGCAAACTCCTATGGTAAATGCTCCAATCTAGGATAGCGTTAATGCACCGTCTTTAATTTCGAAAAATTTCTCCATGAATGCAGTAACGGAAAGGGAGCAGGGAATCATCAGTTATGGGGATTTATTTCAGGCGCAATCAGAGGTCATTGATGCAAATTTGAACAAATTTGATGACGTGGCTAATGAGGGGTTGAAAAGTATTTCAAATAGGGGCTTGGGTCAATACAACACTTCTCAAGTGGGCCTTGTTTTATGTTCTGGTGGCCCATCCTTTCAAGCAGGTCCTCAGGTTAGTCACGAACATAAACAGGTCTAGCTTGAGACCAAAAATACCTTTGTGGATCAATCAAATCGGATGAAGCCACTAGATGACCCAAACGAAAAAAATCCTACAGGAGTTTAAAGAGAAGAGCTGAGGAAGCTTTTGAGAATGAGGCAGAGAGTGGCGGGAGGAAGAAGAAGTATGATGTGGGTAATACAAAAAGATCGGCGGAGGCTGGAGACCAGCCCCGCCGAGCTCAATGAGTTTGTTAGCCTGGAACTGCCGGGGGCTTGGGAACCGCCGAGCAGTTCAAGAGCTTGTCGACATCGTACAAGCACAAGGTCCCAAGGTTGTCTTCTTATCTGAAACGTGGTCGAATCTGGAACAGATGAAGAAGATCAAATATGAGTTGGAGTTCGATGGTTTGTTTGTTGTCCCTAGTAAAGATAGGGGAGGTGGTTTGGCACTGTTGTGGAGATTAGAGATTTCAATTTGGGTGGATAGTTTCTCAAACTATCACATAGATGCGATTGTCAATGGGGGTATAGAGGAGGCATGGAGGTTGACCAGGTTCTATGGTGAGCCTGAAACCAGTCGACGATGTGAAGGTTGGAGTATGTTAAGGATGCTCAGTTCAAAGCCGAGGTTGCCGTGGTGCTGCATCAGCGATTTCAACGAGTTGCTTCAGGTTGGGGAGAAGAAAGGAGGCGCTCCACGATCTCATAACTTGATGCAGGCCTTTCGTAAGGCTATGGATGCTTGTGAATTTGTGGATTTGGGATTCTCAGGTCTGGCGTTCACCTAGCATGGCAAGAGGGGAGGGGAATGGATTTGGGAGCGGCTGGATCGGGGCTTAGCCAATTATGATTGGCTAGCCAAATTCCCTATAGGCAGAGTAAAACACTTATCCTGCTTCACCTCTAATCATCGACCCATTTTGTTGAGCCTTGATGCTGATGGAGAAAGGAAGCAGTGGAGCCGAAAGCCCTTCAGGTTCGAATCATTTGGCTTACTGATCCGGAGTGTGGCCATACAGTGGCACAAGCGTGGGCTTCAAACCATGATGGTTCGCCTATGTATCAAACTGTAAGGAAAATAAAGAAGTGCAAAAAGAGCCTAAAGAAATGGAGCAGATCCCATTTCGGGAATGTGAAAAAGGAGATAAAAAATACAAAGGAGTTGCTATGGAAAGCAGAGGAAGATGTGCTGACCGGGGGTAATCCTCAAGAGGTGGTGCGGCTGAAAGTAGAATTGAATCTTTTACTGGATCGTGAGGAACAAATGTGGCGGTAGAAAGCACATGTTAAATGGATTCAAAGTGGTGATCGAAATACGAAATTCTTCCATGGTTCAGCAACACAACGGAAAAGGAAAAATTTTATTAATGGATTGAAGGATGAGTCCGGAATTTGGCAGGGAGATGAGGGAGTTGTCTCCAGGTTGTTAACAGAGTATTACACTCAGTTGTTTACCTCTTCAAACCCACAACATTTAGACCGTGTGCTGGATGGGGTTAAATCAGTGGTGTCAGAGGAGATGAATGAGAAGCTGGTCAAGACTTACACAGCAGAGGAGGTGGAAATTGCAATAAAGGATATGGCCCCCCTGAAAGCTCCTGGACCAGATGGGATGCCGCCGCTTTTCTTCCAAACGTATTGGCCGGACATAGGTATGGATATAACTCAGGCAGTCTTATCTAGTTTAAATTCTGGTTCTATTCTGAAAACCATCAACCACACCTTTATTACTTTAATTCCCAAGGTTAAAAATCCTGAGAAAGTAACTGAATTTCGACCCATTAGTTTGTGTAATGTGATTTACAAGATAATTAGTAAGGTGATAGCTAATAGGCTTAAACCTCTACTGAACAATATTATTTCGAAAACACAAAGTGCTTTCATTGCTAACAGGATGATTACAGATAATGTGTTGATAGCCTTTGAGTCCTTACACCACATGACAACAAGTTGCCTTGGGAAAAAGAGTTTTATGGCCCTTAAGCTCGACATGAGTAAAGCATACGATCGAGTGGAATGGACTTTTTTGGAGAAGATCATGACCAAAATGGGTTTCACAGCTTCCTAGATTTCGCTAATCATGGAATGCGTCACCACAGTCTCCTACTCCATCCTAGTGAATGGTGAGCCTAAGGGTATGATCCACCCATCGAGGGGCATTAGACAAGGGGATCCTCTTTCCCCCTTCCTATTTCTGTTTTGTGCTGAGGGTCTAAATGCCATTCTTGATCAAGCAGCAACTGCAGGGGTGATTCATGGATTTTCCATTTGTAGACGTGGTCCAAAGCTCACACATCTCTTCTTTGCAGACGACTGCTTATTATTCTGTAGATCCACTCTAGAAGAATGTGAGAAAATTAAGGAGCTACTGGCTGCTTATGAGGTGGCGTCGGGTCAAATGATCAATAAGGATAAAACCACCTTATTTTTCAGCCACAACACAGATGACTCAGCACGGGTTGCCATACAACAAGCCCTTGGAGTGCCAGCAATTCATCATTATGAGAAGTACCTAGGACTTCCCTCCTTTGTTGGGAGGAATAAGAAAGCATGCTTCACAGACATCAAGGAACGTATTTGGAAACGAATGCAAGGCTGGAAAGAAAAACTCTTATCCCAAGCTGGCAAGGAGATAATGATCAAAGCAGTCATTCAATCGATACCGGCCTATTCCATGAATGTTTTCAAGCTCCCAAGATGTTTATGTAAGGATATTGAGGCCATGATCCGGAAATTTTGGTGGGGGCAAGGTGATGCTAGGAAAATCCATTGGGTGAAATGGAGTACCCTTTGCACTTCAAAATCAGTCGGAGGAATGGGGTTTAGAGACTTGCAACTATTCAATAATGCCCTTCTGGCTAAGCAGGTTTGGAGATTGTTTCACCATAAGGATTCTTTAGCTTACAGGGTGTTTCAAGCTAAATTTTTTCCAGGTGGGACCATTTTTGATGCGGTCATTCCATCTAGATGCTCTTATGCTTGGCGTAGTATCCTCCAAGCCAGAGATGTCATTTTGAAAGGGGCTATATGGCGGATTGGGGATGGAAGATCAATTAATATTTGGGAACAGAGGTGGGTGCCAAATCTAAGTACTAGCAAGGTTGTATCACCGAGAAGTAATTCGCATGTAACCTGGGTTAGTGAACTTTTTCTGCCAAACTCAAAATCTTGGAATATGGAGCTGCTGAATAATATCTTTTATCCTTGGGAAGTTGAGGAAATTAGTAGGATTCATGTCAGCCCCTATTGCCAAACCGATACTTATGTCTGGCCTCTCACCTCAAATGGGGATTACTCTGTCAGAAGTGCTTATAAAATGCTGGTTTTGGAGGTCACGGCAAGTGTTCAAGCCTATTCCTCTACAGACAACTCGGCAAAGGTTTGGAAAGGTGTATGGCGAATCCGGACTCCAAACAAGATAAGACACTTCATGTGGAGGGCAGTTAAAGACTCTTTGCCCACTAAAGAAAATCTGCACAAGCGCCAAATTCCCTTGGATGAATCTTGTTCTCTTTGTGAGGAGTATCAGGAGACAAATTTGCATGCACTATGGCTATGTGATCATGCTAAATCAGTGTGGAAATCTGAGGCTAGTTTTTCTGAATACTATAAGAAGCATTATAGAAGCTTTATGGACCTGTTTGAAGCTGTGCTTGAGAGAGGTTCAGTCTTTCATGTGGCTTGGTTTTCAACGGTGGCTTGGAGCTTATGGCAGAGACGGAATAGATTGAGGGAAAAACAACCTACATGGCCTCTTCATGAAATTTGTCAGCGAGCAAAGGAGCTGGTGCTAGAGTTTTTTGAGATCCATGAACCCCAGCCACCTCCTAGACGATCGGTTCTGGTGCGGTGGTGCCCTCCGCAGGCTGGTTTCTTCAAAGCAAATTTTGATGCTGCAGTCTTTGATGGTTCTGGTTCAGCAGGTATTGGGGTGGCAATCCGTGATCATTCGGGACAGATTATTGTAGCACTCAGCCAGAAGATCAAACTACCTCACTCGGTGGACCTTGCTGAAGCTTTGGCGTGCAGCCGGGCAGTCCTGTTTGCCCAAGAGTTAAGCCTTTTCCAGGTAGAATTTGAAGGTGACAGCTTGCGGATTATCCAGGCCATCAACAATCCGGGTGCAAATTTGACTCTTTTTGGACATGTAATTGAGGAAATTCGGGGCCTTCGTTCTAATTTACATAGATCAGTCTTTAAGCATGTACAGAGGGGGGGTAATAAGCTTGCCCACGCCTTCGCTAGAAGAGTGGTTATAACTGCTGATTTTGATGTGTGGGTAGAAGAACTACCCAATTACTTGGTTGATGTATTCCAGTCGAACTTTTCTCTTAGTTAAATAAAACTTTCTTACCTTTCCCTCAAAAAAAGAAAAAAAGAAAGGGTAAGGTTGTTTGATATTCTGCCCTAATTTTCAAAAGCCTAATCAGTTTCAGTTGGCCTTTTGTTTTAAGTTTGTGTTATCAAAAGTTTTCTTTGAAGTCCTCTTCTTGCTGAAGTTTTTAATTCTTATGTAGCCCCTTATAAATTGAAATATTTGACTATGATACTGGGCATGAAATAAGCTTCATTGGTTTATCAGGTTTTGACTTTGAAACATCTGCAATTAACTTGCATAGAATTTCCTAGTATGTTTGATTCGCCAAATTAAAATTCTTGATGCATTCATATTTGGGAGTAGGAGGATTTGAACTTTGGATGTCTTGGTTGGAAACACTAAGAAGTGCCAACTAATTAGCGACATGGCTTTTGGCAATTTGCCAAATTAAAATTGCATTTTCTTTCTTCATTTAATACTGATTAACACTCAATAAATGTAATTGTCTTATTTTTTATGTTAGTTTTATACAGAGCTCTGACAACTTATAGAATTCTATGCAGTTCAGTAAGGTTATCTACAATCAACTGAAATTTGGGCTTGAGAAAGATTATACAGATGCCAGTGGTGCAGCAACAGGGGTATCTGCACTATTGGATGATTCATGGTTATCTGCTGATAGCTTTTTATACCATCTTTGCAAGGTACCTCTTTGAGGTTACTAAGTCATTGTTTAAATGCATGATTGTGCTGCCATGCTTAACGGGCATTTGTGCAAATTTACAATTTCCCTTGTTGTCAAAACTTTTATTGGCAAGTCAGATTTCAAGGCTTTCATTGATCTAGTGAACTGTTTACCTACTCACCAACATTTATTGGTCAATTTGAGCAACTTGCTTAAAAAGAAATAAAAATCATTGCTTAGTCAGTTTTAATCACATTGATTGAATTATGTTTCTATCGTAACATTTTTACTTGTTAAAGAAGACTGGTAAGTTCATGACAGATTTTTGACTAATTGCTGAATGGAATTGCAGGACTTCTTTTCATTGATGCTAGATGCCTCATCTGTTGATGGACATTTGCTGTCGTGGGTATGAACACTAATCCTGCTTCTTCATGTTCTTCATTTTGATTCTTTGTTGGTTTGGAGGTTGGGGTTGGGGGCAACTTGCCAAGCTTTCATTTTCTCTTCATACACTTTCCTTTTAGGTGTTAGCAATTGATTCTCTGTTTTGGTCTGCATAAGATTATGGATTTTCTACTCTGCAAATTAGATGTTGTGTATTTATTATTTTAACTGGTTTTATAGAGATACATGTATATAACATATAAATCTGCCTATAAAAAAAATTCATGTCAAGGAAATTTGCTTCATTCATAAAACCAAACACTATCAATTACAAAAATTGTTGAACCTACTATGTTGCTTTATTCTCTCTCTCTTGGAAAAAAAAAAAAAAACCAGAAATCTTATTAATTCAAACTCAATCATTTATGATTTTGATTTTGAATGTTTAATTTTTGTTTTTTACCAGTTACAAGTTCATATCTCTAGTGTCATTTCATTCATTTCATACTGGATAGCTAGATCTTAATACATTTATGGAATATTGAAAATTTAAGTTTGTTTGATGATGATATCTTGCAAATTGAATTATGCATTTTTTGATTTCCTTGAGTAAGGATGTTTACTTTCCTTATTTTTAATAGATAGAGACAACTCACGTATTTTTATAAGATTGAATCAATGACCTCAGCCTCTATGCTTTATGGTGGGAGACATACAATCAAGGCTAAACTACCGTCTACACTTTGTAAGTTTGGGGTTGCGGTCCATCAACAATGAGAATTTGTAATTTACACCCTCAAGTATGAAATCAATATCAATGTGCCCCTTCCATCGTGGTCTGTCTCATTTTCACTACTAATCCACTCAAATATGACATCATTACAGGGTGGTTGCAGTGATTTACCCTAGGTTAGCCTTTAAGTTTGTTGTTAGGCTGGCCATACATAGTGGTGATTTGGCGGTTCTGAGGTGTTTGGGCAATGGTGCTTGGATGGGTTGATTTTTGGGTTTTGGTTAATTTCGTCTCCTTATATTCAAAAGGGCGTAATTATTTGGTGGTTTAGCGACAAGAATGAAAAGACGTCGAGGGACAAAATGATAGCAATGCCAAACTTAAAGGGTGTAAATCATATTTTAGTCTAGAGTCAAATTTTGGTGGTTACCTTGGAAAATAGTTGATTTGTCTTGGTTTAGGTGACCGATAGCCTGATATGAATTTGTGATATCAATGCCATACCTGTAATGGCTAGTGATGGCTGAAATGCATGACATAAAGGCCAATAGTGGTCAATATTTGCCATTTGGTATAAAGGCCAAAAGTTGTCAATATTTGATATTTTTCAACTGTCTATGGTAGCTTCAGTTGGTTTTGGTAAAATTTTGTCTGTGACTCTGAATGTTATGTAAGGGCCATTACACTTGATTTGAGCCACATTAGTTTTAATGCATTTTAACACTTTGGCTGAAGTCATTTGGTCCATAGGCTATAGGAAAGGAGTTTGTTGAGCCTTCATTTGAGTGAAACCTCCCATAAGGGATTGTTAAGCTTTCACTTCATTGCAAGTAGTTGCTTTCTACTTATTAAGACAAATTGTAATGTCCTCTCTTTTTATTATTATAGACGAGGAAACTTAAAGAGTTGCTTGAGAACAATCTAGGGTGGGAATTTCAGCTAAACAGTGTAGTCAATGGAATATACTTTGAAGAAGATGATGAGGTTAGTGCGTATCCATATTAAAAATTTGATCTATGAACTTTCTTGCTCATGATCTCATCCTTGCTTATTGTTCAACTTTGTAGTTTGCTCCGTTAGTAGAGATGTTGGATGACCCAAGTTGTAACTAACTTCGGCAATTGAAGATAGGGATTGTAGTCCTTCATCCCATTAATGTAAACACACTTTAGTTATACCTAACTCGGTTTACGATATTTCACTTTCTTGCCAAATTTTAAGGCAAATTCCTTTCAGTTTTCACTAGTGCAGAAGATATAAATATTTTTGTATATTATGATAAAAAAAAGACTTGGTATTTATATGGATGATGTAATAGGCTTTTTAGAATAATTATTATGTTAATTTCTCCAACTAGTTATCAGCTTAAGATTTTGGCATAAATTGGTAATTGATTATGGTATTAATCACTTATTGAGTGAAAGTCTAGACTCACACATAAGGAGGTGATAGAATAATGGTTAAATTATTAAATTTTCTATTTCTTTTTCAATTTAAAGATGTGCAATGTTCAAGCTTTTTAGGGTGATTTTGCATTGCTAATGTTCAAGATTTTCTTGTGACTTGATTCCATAATTATTTTTATTTGCCAAGAGCCTTATAGCTCAATGGATACCTTATAGTGTTTTTAATAAAAATATTTAGGGCTCAAATTCCTCCTCCTCATTGTAATTATTGAATTATCAAAAGTGAATTAGTTATTATTTATTTGGTAATGTGGAGCTTTTTTTAGAAGGGAGTGAATGGTTGTATAAGAAATTTAAAAAAAAAAAAAAAACTATTATCTCAAGTGATAGCTCAATTGTTATGGCGTCCTTTTGTGCTTTGTACATGTGGTTTGAATCTTATTTTTCATACTCCCACTATTTATCATCTAAACAAAAAAAGTACAGAAAAAATTAGTATGACTGATCTAATGACAAGTTGACTTATATGGTTTTTTGGCCCATTTTCTTCTCTATATATGGGATGGGAAATGCTGCTTCTAATTATGCATCTCAAGTTTGATTTAGTGGTTCTGGTCAAGAGGCTTGTTGCTTTGCTAAGAGAGTTGCAACTCTTTTTTGCTTGTTTTGCGTTTTTTTTTGGCTAGTTTATGAGCTACTTGACTTATTTGTAATTGTGTTTTGTTTTGAGAAATTTTCTTGCTCGTTTAGGGGGAAAAAAAATCCTTTCTTTTCTTCTTTTGAGAAAAAAAATAATAATAGTGGAACATGTCGGATTGTCCATAACAATTTTAAAATACAACAAATATACAAATAGTAATGAAAAGCGTGTCACAAAATTAAATTGAACCTTTTTTTTTCTGGGAGAAAAAGAGAAGAAAATCTGAACACCAAGTCACCAACAACAAGCAAAGATTAAAGGTAAATGTACCACTGTACTGTCCATCGAAGGCATCACGGGTTTAGTTTACTGCAAGCATACATTATAGTAATGCATATATTAATATCCATATTAAAATCCAAATACAATTTGATAAGATAAGAAATGTAAAAAAAAAAAAAAAAAAACCCATTAAAAAGAAAAAAAAAATGGGGGTGAGAAGCTACCTTTATAAAAACCGATACGAACGTCGGGGATGTGAGATATTTTATGCCAATCCTCTCCACTGTCTTTCTTGCACCGCTTCTCCAGATGTGGACATCCTCCAATTCTCAATGTTTCGAGTGCCATATGAAGGACCCTCCTCAGTCATAACTATAGCCAAGGACAAAGGGAGCGATTCAGTTCTGATGATGATACCCCGGGTCATCTCACTGAATAGGAAAAGTACTAAAACGACAAAGAACAAAGGAAATGCTGCTATTATTGTAATTAAGTACTCTGCATCTGACAGAACCATGCTTTTCATCCTTTACAACCACTCCCAACCATTTTGGGTATGGGCTGATAGGACAAGTATCAACTCTGAACCTCAACCTACACGTGGGCATACGAGTGGGAGAGGAAGCTAATATAAAAGGGAAAGAGGCACTCCAAAAGAGGGGGGACTCCCCCCTCCCCCCCCCCCTGGAGCCCAAGAGCAGGAACCACTAAAACTGCTTCAAAGAGAAAATCTCCTTGAACAAGTTCATCTCATTTCCGTGCAACCACCATGACTGTCACGACTAACAACCACCTGTCTGCTAAGGCCTGGCTTTTCAGCCCATTCTCTACAAATTTATTGTGGGGACTGTCAACATTTGAACCCATATCTACCTTGGGACCAAATACAATTTCAATCCCTACAACAACAAATATACAAATAGTAATGAAAAGTGTGTCACAAAATTGAATTGAACCTTTTTTTTTTTGGAGAAAAAGAGAAGAAAATTTGAACTCCATCAGCAAGCAAAGATTGAAGGTAATGTACTAGTTCAATTTTATCTATATATAAAATATTTTTTTTACTAGTTCAATTTTATCTTAGAAATACTTTTGCACATCCTGATTTAAATCTTGCACACCTTAATCACATATTAGCCCAACCCAAAATCAAGCAACAGCACAGATTTGCCCATCCCAAAACCAAACAACATAGGTCATAGATCTTTCTCTCTCTCTCTTTGATCTTAATATCATGAATCTTAACTAATCTTATCTTTCTTCTCTATTTGACTATCTCGGTATCTCCGGCTCTGAGAGTAAAGAGTGAGTATTTGTGAGTTGTGAGTATCTTTTTCTTTATTATAAATTTATATTATATATGTGTGAGTGTGTATTTAATATTGATTGTGTTACTAATAGTGTGCATTATTTTTCAATTTTTTTTTGGTTATAATGTTATTTGTGTGATTTGTGGTGTGTGTGAATGTGTGCGTATATGATATAAATATAATATAACTTTATATAATTTAATAATTAGGAAATACAAAGTGTTTGTTACATGTGTGTATGTATTGTTATTATGTTATAATAACTTTGTATTATAAAGTTAGATTCAAGAAAAAGAATTGACTGATTGTTTAAGCATTTGATTGGTTAAGTAGAGACTTAATGTATTATTTATGTATGGATGAGTGTGGCTGTGTGGGTTAACAAAAAATAGAGTGCCAATGGTTTAGTTTTGTCATTTAGTTTAAAATATTTTTATAAAAACAATGACAAATAAATAATGACAATTGCATAAAATAAAAACATTATACAAACTTGCCACACCTACCCACATTAACAATAGATAATGACAATTGAGATTGGACAAACAGAAAATCTCTAAGAACTCAAGCAAAAAAAAAAAAAAAAAAAAAAAAAAAAAAAAAAAAAATTGGCTTGTCCATAGCAATTTTAAAATACAACAAATATACAAATAGTAATGACAAGCGTGTCACAAAATTGAATTGAACCTTTTTTTGGGAGAAAAAGAGAAGAAAATCTGAACACCAACAACAAGCAAAGATTAAAGGTAATAGTACCATTGTACTGTCCATCGAAGGCATCATGGGTTTAGTTTACTGCAAGCATACATTAGAGTAATGCATATATTAATATCCATATTAAAATCCAAATACAATTTGATAAGATAAGAAATGTAAAAAAAAAAAAAACCATTAAAAAGAAAAAAAAATTTGTTGCAGAATTTGTTGCAGCTCCGAATGGATAAACTCCGTAGTGAAGATAAGCCCTGCAAACCATCCATTGGTAAGGACAAAAGATTATTACACTCCCATATGTGCAGTTTCAGTAATGAATGTAAGTTCTGGAGTCCCTCTGGAAGACTTTCGATCTTGTCACAACATTCAAGATGAAATTCATTCAACGCAAAAAGATTATCCAACTGATTAGTCAGTGACTTGAGACTAGGCATTTTGGAAATATTCAACATTTTAAGCATCTTATGATTTTGCAACAGTCCATCTGGAAGAACTGTCAATTCATCATCCATGCCATCAATCACAAGGGAAGAAAGTGAAGTGAGATTCATCACTGAGCTAATTAACATTGCATTGCTTCTACTCATAGTCAAATCTGTAATGGAAGGAATAATAGGAATTCCCACTAACTTTGGGCACTCAGTGATTTCTAATGTGCTTAGGCAGGGAAAATTTTCTCCTCCAGTCATTGTTCTCCATTCCTCCAAATCACGCATCTTATGGAGCCTAAATTCCTTCAATGAGGGGAACGAAATTGCATCGTCTCCATGGAACCCATTGCCAATATATTTCACAGCATGCCAGCCAATTATTTCAAGAACCTTGAGGAGTGGTAGTTTGCCAAGAGGTGGCAAATGTTCACATCTTTCCCAACAAGATAGTGAAATTTCAACCAAATCACAAAGAACTGAATCTTGAATCCATGTTGGAATTTTTGAACCATGATAGTTGTTTATGGACAGTTTTTTCAGATTTGAATGAGGTTGGAGACCATCAAGAACATCTTCAACATGTTCCGGTACATGGCTTTTATTGTCACTCTGCCAAAACAAACGTAGCGAATGAAGATTTTGTTTTCCAATTAAATTTGCACTTTTGGCCTCCTCCGAATTTTTGACATTATCAAGTTCCTTTATTGTCAACTTGTTCCGAAGGTTTAGCCCTTTCAACTCACTTACTTGACAGCCATTTTTCTTGCCAGCAATGAAGAAGCTCAATGAATGGAGGCAAGTTAATTGTCCCATTCCTTCAGGCATACGAGTAAGAGAATGACAACCAGTGATGCCAAGATACATAAGGCTTTTCATATGCTTCATACCTTTGGGTAACTCAAAAAGATAATGACAATAATCTAGTTTCAACGTTTGTAAGTTCAAGAGGCAGGTTGTTGATTTAGGTAAAACTTTGATACTAGAGTCAGACATGTCAAGATACCTCAAATGTTTTCAATTATTGATTGATCTCGGTACTTCCTGAACCATATATTTAAAATCCAATACCCGAAGATACTTTTGTTTTAAGAAGAATGGCCGAGAAGGTTTATGATCAATTGTACAAAGGCATGAGCGTAGAGATCGAACTTTATGCAGATGCTCATTGAAAGAAATGTCTCGTGATGAGATCATGTCATAAAACATATGAAAAATCCTGCCTTCAACCTTCACATCTTTACTGGATTCCACTGCAATGCATTCATGCCTCATAATAGATTGAGCAAGGTCATGCATAAGGTCATGCATTTTACACGTTATATGGCCGGGATACTCCTCCTTGACATCTTGAAAGAAAGATCTCCATACTAATTCATTGAAGATATCAACACCAAAATCATACAACTCCGATGGTTCTTTGAAGGGAATAAAACCATTAGCCATCCATAGTTGTATCAAATTATCCATCTCAAGCTTATGATCTTTGGGAAATACACAGCAATAAGCAAAACATTGCCTTAGATGTGGGGGTAGATGGTGATAACTCAACTTGAGGGCCAACAAGATAGAATCCTTACCTATTGGTAAATCCCAAATCTGACTTTTTTCCACTGATTCCCAGTCACTCTTCCTACTTTTCAAGGACATGAGGCTTCCAAGAGCCTTTATAGCTAGAGGCACGCCTCCACACTTTTTCACTATTTCCTTACCAATTGCTTCCAATTCTGATTTCTCTTCTACCCTTCCCATTCCAAATGCACGTCCTTTAAATAAGGACCAAGAATCATCATCTGACAAGAATCCCATGTGGTGTATAGGAAGTACTGTAGCCATCATTCGCGCAATTGTTTCAATCCGAGTTGTAACTATAAGCATACTACCTTTCGCTCCACATGTCAACATATGTTTTAGGCGGTCCCATTCCTCATGGTTCTCGTTCCAGACATCGTCCAATACAAGCAAAAATCTCCTCCCACGCAATTTGTCTTGCAACAGTTTCTGCTGTAGATCCAACTCGGAAATACTACATGCAACACGATCAATATACTCTATGATCACCCTTAGCAACTTACTTATCTGGAAATCAACTGATACACACACCCAAATTCTCAATTCAAAATGCTTCTCCACCCTTACATCATTGTAGATTAACTGTGCAAGTGTTGTTTTACCCAAGCCCCCCATACCCCATACAGCATAAATGGCCAGATTATCTTGATCATCAGCAAGAATGAAAAGACGTCGATGGACAAAATGATGGGTTAGCATCATTAGACGTCGATGTAATTTTTTGGTGGGTTAGCAGCAAGAATGAAAAGACGTCGATGGACAAAATGATAGCGACCCCACACTTAAAGGGTGTATATCATATTTTAGTCTAGAGTCAAATTTTGGTGGTTACCTTGGAAAGTAGTTGATTTGTCTTGGTTTCATGTGACTGATAGCCCAATATGAATTTTTGATATCAATGCCATACCTATAATGGCTAGTGATGGCTGAAATGCATGACATAAAGGCCAATAGTGGTCAATATTTGCCATCAGGTATAAATGCCAATAGTTGTCAATATTTGATATTTTTCAACAGTCTATGGTAGTAGCTTCAGCTGGTTCTGGTAAAATTTTGTGTTTGTGACTCCTAATGTTATGTAAGGGCCAATACACTCAATTTGAGCCACCACATTAGTTTTAATGCATTTTAACGCTTTGGTTGAAGTCATTTGGTCCATGGGCCATAGGAAACGAGTTTGTTGAGCCTTCATTTGAGTGAAACTTCCCATAAGGGAATGTTAAGCTTTCACTTCATTGCAATTTGCAAGTAGTTGCTTTCTGCTGATTAAGACGAATTGTAATGTCCTCTCTTTTTATTATTATAGACGAGGAAACTTAAAGAGCTGCTTGAGAACAATCTCGGGTGGGAGTTTCAGCTGGACAGTGCAGTTGATGGAATATACTTTGAAGAAGATGACGAGGTTAGTGTGTATCCTATTAAAAATTTGATCTATGAACTTTCTCGCCCATGATCTCATCTTTGCTCATTGTTCAACTTTGTAGTTTGCTCCAGTAATAGAGATGTTGGATGACCCAAGTTGTAATTAACTTCGGCAATTGAAGATAGGGATTGTGGTCCTCTATCCCATTATTGTAAACAAACTTTAGTGATACCTAACTTGGTTTACAATATTTCAATTTCTTGCCAATTTTTAAGGCAAATTCTTTTCTGTTTTCACTGGTGCAGAAGATATAAGTATTTTTGTATATTATGAAAAAAAAAAAAAAAAAAGACTTTTTTTTGAAGCGTGTTAACATTGCCATCTCAGCGTTGACCAACTTAGCAACATTTCAGTTTTCGTAGTGATCCCCAACCCGTCGATGATGGTATCTCTGGATAAGAAGTGATCTCAATCTTGGGGATGTGAGATATTTTATGCCAATCCTCTCCACTGTCTTTCTTGCACCGCTTCGCCAGATGTGGACATCCTTTAATTGTCAATTTTTTGAGTGCCATAAGAATTCATATAAATGTGGGGGATGTGAAATTTCAAGCAAATCACAAAGAACTGAGTCTTGAATCCATGTTGGAATTTTTGAACCATGATAGCTGTTTATGGACAGTACTTTCAGATTTGAATGAGGTTGGAGACCATCAAGAACATCTTCAACATGGTCCGGTACATGGCTTTTATTGTCACTCTGCCAAACCAAACTTAGCGAATTAAGTTTTGTTTTCCGATCAAATTTGTGTTTTTGGCCTCCACTGAATTTCTGACATTATTGAGTTCCTTTATTGTCAAATTGTTTCGAAGGTTTAGCCCTTTCAACTCACTTACTTGATAGCCATTTTTCTTGCCAGCAATGAAGAAGCTCAATGATTGGAGGCAAGTTAATTGTCCCATTCCTTCAGGCATACGAGCAAGAGAATGACAACCAGTGATGCTAAGATACATAAGGCTTTTCATGTGCTTCATACCTTTGGGTGACTCACAAAGAGAGTCGCATTCATCTAGTTTCAACGTTTGCAAGTTCAAGAGGCAGGTTGTTGATTCAGGTAAAGCTTTGATATTAGACCCAGACATGTCAAGATACCTCAAATGTTTTAAATTGTTGATTGATCTTGGTACTTCTTGAACCACAAATTTAAAATTCAATACCCGAAGATACTTTTGTTTTAAGAAGAATGGCAGAGAAGCTTCACGATCAGATGTATCAAGGCATGAGCGTAGAGATCGAACTTTACATAGGTCCTCATTCAAAGAAATGTCTTGTGATGTGGTCATGCCAAAAAACATATGAAAAATCCTGCCTTCAACCTTCACATCTTTTCTGGATTCCACTGCAATGCATTCATGTCTCATAATAGATTGAGCAAGGTCATGCATAAGGTCATGCATTTTACACATTATATAGCCAGGATACCCCTCCTTGACATCTTGAAAGAATGACCTCTGTACTAATTCATTGAAGATATCTACCCTAACATCATACAACTCCGATGGTCCTTTGAAGGGAATAAAACCATTAGCCATCCGGAGGTGTTCGACAACGAGGTCATTCCTTCTTCTCTCGCCTCCATCGCTCCCATCCTCCGTGTCGCCACTGAAATCGAAACTGAGCGCCCTCGCGTTACCTATCTCTGAAATCTACTCCTCCTCCTCCTCCCCCGTCTCTATCCCTATATATATATATATATATATATATATATATATATATATATACATGCGTGCACATATTATTCTCTAATGTATTATCTTAGCTCTTAGAGATAGGGTTATAATTAGGGATGAATTTTTGGTTGTGTGAGTTTGTTTTTAGCTGAAAGCATTTGGTGATTTTGGAAGGTCGATTCTATGCCTTTGAAAAGGCGCACAGGTTGGATCCAAGCTCGAACGGACGTGGTGTGAGACAGTTCAAGACAGGCCTTCTTCAACGATTAGAAAGGGTAACACTAACACGCACACCACCTACTTCTTTCTTCTTCTTCTTTTTTGCTTTTTTTTTAATTTTTGCTTCACCCATTATCCATTCCTATCTCAAAAAGATTACTGCATCTAAATTCTTCATGCTTTGACTAGTTTTACCATTAAAATCAATCTTTAAAGTCATTCTCTGATGCATATATTTGTTGGTCTGTTGGGGAACTTCAGATTTGGTTTATGAAGTGAAACTTTTGCATCTGTGTGCCTACAAAGTAAAAGAAGAAAAGGAAGACATTTGTAGAGGAACCATTACTTTGAGATTATTAAACTATGGCTTGCAGTTACCATCTGTAATTGGATTCAGTTGTTGCACAATTGTAAATTGATTGTTGGAATGTTTCCCATCCTTGCAGGCACTTCTGCAGAGGACACTGAATGACTATAGAAATGCGGGATACGATCCCCAATCAAGTAGTTTGGAGATTCGTTTGATTCAAAGCCAGGATAACATTCGCAATCCACAAGTTGCATTCAAAGCTGAAAAATTCAACTAAATGGGTGATATGCGGTGGGGCATATTTAATAATCATGCTTATCTGATACAATTTAGCATTATTTATAAAAAGAAAATGTGATTTCATCCTCTCTCTGTCTCTCTCTCCATCCCTCCATAAACAAAAAAGTTACTGCTGATTAAAAAAATGATCGCTGACGTGTAAAATTAAAAAATAAAAGAAAAAAGAAACAATTTGGCCTTGATTAGAAAGACAATTGAGGGTTCTTTTGTAAATTAAAGAATTCATGTTACAAATAATCTTTCATCTTTTTTGTGGGGAGAGAGACAGAGAGAAATGCTTTTTTGTTGGTTGCCCTCTAGCTGATTATACCAGAGTAAGACGTAAAGGCAGCCAGCATTAATTAACCACACTGCCATTATGGTTTAAACTTGCTTCACTGCATTTTGGTACATACTGCATGAGAGGCCAAATGGGGTAAGTTTAAGGGTATGGTTATGCAGCGATTGTAATGCCAGTTTGTAATTGGTTTCATAAGTATAAACAAAAAATGAAGATGAAGGTTGATTTTTTTGGAGTACAGGTTAGTTGTATTATGCAGACTAATTTCTAATCTTTATTATTAATTTCTATCTAATGTGAAATTGTGATTTTTCAAACTTACGGCCAATATACAGCTATAATTTACTTGTCGTATAATTTACTTCGACTTTTAGGATCAGATGCACATAAACATATCATGAACTTGCGACCTTTCCTAATCTTGAACATTCAACTTTGACTGACCATACATTGGGGATGAGTTATGTATGTTATCCTGATGAGCTCTGCTACAGCTACCAGATTTTTTAATGAAAAAATTTACACGGCATCTCACTAGGCATTTCACTGGGGTCCACCACACAATCATTTCAATGTTTTTTGTTTTTGTTTTTTTAGGAATCAGTTCAATGTTTTAAATGTGGGTATTCTCAAAAAAATGTCGATATTGCTCTTGCAATTGGGGATTAATCGTCAAGTGGAGTGTACATTAACAAGTGTCAAAAGATTTATTGTTGTTTGAAAAGGATGGTGTCTTCTCAAATTTGATGGGGCCACCTCTTTTATGGATAATAATCATATAATTTATAAATTAACTTTTCAAGTAAATCAATAGCACGAGGTAAAGATCTTTCAATTTTATCTTTTCAATTTTTGTCTGAAAAAGTTAAAAGACTGGAGTGTAAAGTTTATAGTCCTTAGGTACAGGATAGTTGCAATGTTTTCTCTTTGGTTTAAAATGTAGCAATGAATGGGATTGAATTTTTGTAATTTAATTATGAAAACAATCTGTAACATGTTCCATTGTATTTCCATCTTTTAATATGCTGATTATGAGAGCACACTCACCAGATGATGGTACTTTTTTGCTTTTGTTTCGATAATAAGAAGAAAATGCATTAACATATATTGTTCTGTTACAAAGAAAAAGCTCAGCCTTATCAAAGCTAGCAAATTTACCACCACGGTTAATATGCAAAATATAACAAGTTGCATCAACACATTAGTTTGCTTCATAGAAAAAATGCTCAATTGTCTTGTTTGAGGTTTGCTCTAGCAGGTCCTACAATTTGAAAGCATTGGTTCCATCAATACATTGGCAATATATTGCAAAGAAAGCAATTTTGCTAATAGTAGTCTCTTATGATCCGTTTGGATTGAGGGGAAGAGAGGAAGAGTAGAGGGGACTTGGCTGGAAATTAGTCTAATTTCCGGCCAACTCTACTATCCTCCCCCTTTCTCCTCTTCTCTCCCCCCTCAATCCAAATAGGCTATTAGATCCATCCTTTTGTATCTTGTTTGTACTTAATGGGAGGTAAGGTCTACCTGCGAGTAGACTTGTTGGTCCTAATGATAGAGTTCGGGCCCTTGGCTTTGGTTCCAGTCTTGTCCTGCATTCAAGCAAGTATTTTAGAAAGAATGACTCGGTTTTATACTTTCATGTAGATACTATAGCTCCTGTCTCATGTTGCTCGAAAATGACTAAGCCTTTTTCCAGAGGCTTTCACCATTAAAACTGAACTAGACCCATTCCCTCTACCTCCATTTAATCTTAATCTTGCTGCATAAATACACTGTAAGACCGAGGATGCCCTTAATAATCCCTTCCTCTCCCATAAAGGCTTTCATCTGCACTAGCACTAGTATGAGCAAGACTTGGTATGTAATCCATGCCCTTGTTCTGGCTATAGTCCATTAGCAAGCGAGTGAGGGTAACAGTTTCTTCTATTTATTTAGTAAGGATATACAAGCATTACGAGGAGTTTCTATTTTCCATTCAATAATATGAACATTTTATATCTGTTCCTATTTTCTCTACCCGCTTTAGAACATTCGGTTGCTAAAATGCACTAAAAACACATACTACATCAAAGAAGGTAAAGTTAAAAAATTTTGAGTGTATTACAGTGAGCTACTATCTCTAGTAGCTCATGGTAGCTGGATGTTAAAGGAAAAAAGAATTTTTTTATAACCCACATGCATAAACCTCATCTCACACACAAACAAGCCACCACAGCGCTTGCGCTCTCTTCCTCCGGCTCTCTCTCTCTCTCTCTTTCTCTTTCTCTGTACCTCTCCGCCTCCCTCTTTCTCTCTCTTGGGTCTAGGTTGATTTCGTAGATCATGACATCCCACGGATCCAAACCAGTCTGAATGCCCACAAAACCCATCATCACCTTCTGCCTTTTTTTCATATTTGGATCTATGCCAATTCCATTGCCATCGCTGACGACTCCATCTCCGACTTGCTCCCAGAAGACTCGGATCAATCTTGGCTCAACACTTGCGCATTTTTTGTGGCACGATGAGAAGCATAGCGAGTCCAAAGATGAAGCCGGCTAGATCGATGATAAGGCAGCTGACGAGGATAATGCTAGTCGATCTACGCAAGGAGGCTGGCAAAGGGCGGTTTTGGGCGTGTGGTGTGTGTGAATGTGCATGTATAGTATAAATACAATATATCTTTATATAGTTTAATAATTAGGAAATCCAGAGTATTTGTTACATGCGTGTATGAGTATTTGTTATAATAACTTTTTATTATAAAGTTAGATTCAAAAAAAAATTAGTAAAGTTTGTGATTGACTGATTGTTTAAGCATTTAATTGGTTAAGTAGACATTTAGTGTATTATTTATATGTATAATGTATGGATGGGTGTGGTTGTTTGGATCAACAACTAATACAGTGCCTATGGGTTGAGTTTTGTCATTTAGTTTAAAATAGTTTTATAAAAAGAATGACAAATAAATAATGACTACCGCATACAAATAAAAACATTATACAAACTTGTCACACTTATTTACATTGACAATTGATAATTAACTATCATGTAAGGATTTCAAAATATGAAAACCCATAGAAGGAAATTGTAAAACTTCATGTATTTGTGTGTGTTATTTATTTATTTATTTATCTTTTGTGTGCCAATAACTCAATATATTCAAGTTCTATTTTTAAAAAAATTTGTTGTTAATTTAACCTTTAATGACCCCTGAAATTTTTTTCCTAGAGCCACCATTGAGCTTGGAATGTAACTATTAAAGCATATCCAAGATGCAAGTCAACCCGGCAAAGCCTTCGGCCCTTTGCCAACTATTTTCTTTTTATGATTTTGTTTTCTGTTTCATCATTGTGCTCAATGTGGGGCCATTTTGTTTGATAGACTATAGGACCTTATTCCTTCGTTAATAACAACAACAATACAGTAAATAAGAAAGGGTAAAGTTGTTTGATATTCTGCCCTAATTTTCAAAAGCCTAATCAGTTTCAGTTGGCCTTTTGTTATAAGTTTGGGTTATTGAAAGTTTTTATTTTAGTTACTTCTTTGATGTCCTCTTCTTGCTGAAGTTTTTAATTCTTATGTAGCCCATTATAAATTGAAGTATTTAACTATGATACTGGGCATGAAATAAGCTTCATTGGTTTATCAGGTTTTGACTTTGCAACATCTGTAATTAACTTGCATTGAATTTCCTAGTATGTTTGATTCGCCAAATTAAAATTTTTGATGCATTGATATTTGGGAGTAGGGGGATTTGAACTTTGGATATCTTGGTTGGAAACACTAAGAAGTGCCAACTAATTAACTACATGGCTTTTGGCAATTTGCCAAATTAAAATTGCATTTTCTTTCTTCATTTAATACTGATTAACACTCAATAAATGTAATTGTCCTATTTTTTATGTTAGTTTTATATAGAGCTCTGACAACTTATAGAATTCTATGCAGTTCATTAAGGTTATCTACTATCAACTGAAATTTGGGCTTGAGAAAGATCATATAAATACCAGTGGTGCAGCAACAGGGGTATCTGCATTATTGGATGATTCATGGTTATCTGCTGATAGCTTTTTATACCATCTTTGCAAGGTACCTCTCTGAGTTAACTAAGTCATTGTTTAAATGCATGATTGTGCTGCCATGCTTAACGGGCATTTGTGCAAATTTACAATTTCCCTTGTTGTCAAAACTTTTATTGGCAAGTCAGATTTCAAGACTTTCATTGATCTAGTGAACTGTTTACCTACTCACCAACATTTATTGGTCAATTTGAGCAACTTGCTTAAAAAGAAATAAAAATCATTGCTTAGTTAGTTTTAATCACATTGATTGAATTATGTTTCCATCGTAACATTTTTACTTGTTAAAGAAGACTGGTAAGTTCATCTCAGATTTTTGACTAATTGCTGAATGGAATTGCAGGACTTCTTTTCATTGATGCTAGATGCCTCATTTGTTGATGGACATCTGCTGTCGTGAGTATGAACACAAATTCTGCTTCTTCATGTTCTTCATTTTGATTCTCTGTAGGTTTGGAGGTTGAGGTTGGGGGCAACTTGCCAGGTTTTCATTTTCTCTTCATACACTTTCCTTTTAGGCATTAGCAATTGATTCTCTGTTTTGGTTTGCATAAGATTATGGATTTTCTACTCTGCAAATTAGATGTTGTGTATTTATTATTTTAATTGGTTTTATCGAGATACATGTATATAACATATAAATATGCTGATACAAAAAATTCATGTCAAGGAAATTTGCTTCATTCATAAAACCAAACATTATCAATTACAAAAATTGTTGAAAACCCCTACTATGTTGCTTTATTCTCTCTCTCTCTAGGAAAAAAAAAAAAAAAAAACAGAAATCTTATTAATTCAAACTCAATCATTTATGATTTTGATTTTGACTGTTTAATTTTTGTTTTTTACCAGTTACAAGTTCATATCTTTAGTGTCATTTGATTCATTTCATACTGGATAGCTAGCTCTTAATACATTTATGGAATATTGAAAATTTAAGTTTGTTTTATGATGATATCTTGCAAATTGAAGTATGCATTTTTTGATTTCCTTGAATAAGGATGTTTACTTTCCTATTTTTAATAGATAGAGACAACTCACGTATTTTTATAAGATTGAATCAATGACCTCAGCCTCTATGCTTTATAGTGGGAGACATACAATCTAGGCTAAACTACCATCTACACTTTGTAAGCGTGGGGTTGCGGTCCATCGACAATGAGAATTTGTAATTTACACCCTCAAGTATGAAATCAATGTCAATGTGCCCCTTCCATCGTGGTCTGTCTCATTTTCGCTACTAATCCAGTTAAATATGACATCATTACAGGGTGGTTGCAGTGATTTACCCTAGGTTAGCCTTTAAGTTTGTTGTTAGGCTGGCCATACACAGTGGTGATTTGGCGGCTTTAAGGTGTTTGGGCAATGGTGCTTGGATGGGTTGATTTTTGGGTTTTGGTTAATTTCGTCTCCTTATATTCAAAAGGGCGTAATTATTTGGTGGTTTAGCGGCAAGAATGAAAAGACTCCAAGGGACAAAATGATAGCAATGTCAAACTTAAAGGGTGTAAATCATATTTTAGTCTAGAGTCAAATTTTGGTGGTTACCTTGGAAAATAGTTGATTTGTCTTGGTTTAGGTGACCGATAGCCTGATATGAATTTGTGATATCAATGCCATACCTGTAATGGGTAGTGATGGCTAAAATGCATGACATAAAAGCCAATAGTGGTCAATATTTGCCATCTGGTATAAAGGCCAAAAGTGGTCAATATTTGATATTTTTCAACAGTCTATGGTAGCTTCAGCTGGTTCTGGTAAAATTTTGTCTGTGACTCTGAATGTTATGTAAGGGTCATTACACCCGATTTGAGCCACATTAGTTTTAATGCATTTTAACACTTTGGTTGAAGTCATTTGGTCCATAGGCTATAGGAAAGGAGTTTGTTGAGCCTTCATTTGAGTGAAACCTCCCATAAGGGATTGTTAAGCTTTCACTTCATTGCAAGTAGTTGCTTTCTACTTATTAAGACAAATTGTAATGTCCTCTCTTTTTATTATTATAAACGAGGAAACTTAAAGAGCTGCTTGAGAACAATCTAGGGTGTGAATTTCAGCTAAACAGTGTAGTCAATGGAATGTACTTTGAAGAAGATGACGAGGTTAGTGCGTATCCATATTAAAAATTTGATCTATGGACTTTCTCGCTCATGATCTCATCCTTCCTCATTGTTCAACTTTGCAATTTGCTCCGGTAGTAGAGATGTTGGATAACCCAAGTTGTAACTAACTTCGGCAATTGAAGATAGGGATTGTGGTCCTCCATCCCATTACTGTAGACACTCTTTAGTTATACCTAACTTGGTTTACAATATTTCACTTTCTTGCCAATTTTTAAGGAAAATTCTTTTCAGTTTTCACTAGTGCAAAAGATATAAATATTTTTGTATATTATGATAAAAAAGACTTGGTATTTATATGGATGATTTTATAGACATTTTAGAATAATTATTATGTTAATTTCTCCCACTAGTTATCAGCTTAAGATTTTGGCATAAATTGGTAATTGATTATGGTATTAATCACTTATTGAGTGAAAGTCTAGGCTCACACATAAGGAGGTGATAGAATAATGGTTAAATTATTAAATTTTCTATTTCTTTTTAAATTATAGATGTGCAATGTTCAAGCTTTTTAGGGTGATTTTGCATCGCTAATGTTCAAGATTTTCTTGTGACTTGATTCCATAATGATTTTTATTTGCCAAGAGCCTTATAGCTCAATGGATACCTTCTAGTGTTTTTAATAAAAATATTTAGGGCTCAAATTCCTCCTCCCCATTGTAATTATTGAATTATCAAAAGTGAATTAGTTATTATTTATTTGGTAATGTGGAGCTTTTTTAGAAAGGAGGAATGGTTGTACAAGAATTAAAAATAATAAAAGAAAAAGAAAATAACTGTTATCTTAGGTGATAGCTCAATTGTTATGGCATTCTTTTGTGCTTCGTACATGTGGTTTGAATCTTATTTTTCATACTCTCACTATTTATCATCTAAACAAGAAAAGTATAGAAAAAATTAGTATGACTGAACTAATGACAAGGTTGACTTATATGGTTTTTTGGCTCATTTTCTCTTCTATATATGGGATGGAATACGCTGCTTCTAATTATGCATCTCAAGTTTGATTTTGTGGTTCTGGTCAAGAGGCTTATTGCTTTGCTAAGAGAGTCGCAACTCTTTTTTGCTTGCTTTGCATGTTTTTTCACTAGTTTATGAGCTACTTGACTTGTTTGTAATTTTGTTTTGTTTTGAGAAATTTTCTTGGTCGTGTAGAAAATTTTTTTTTTCCCTTTTTCTTGTTTTGAGAAAAATATATATAATAGTGGAACATGTTGGATTGTTCATAGCAATTTTAAAATACAACAAATATACAAATAGTAATGAAAAGTGTCACAAAATTGAATTGAACCTTTTTTTTTTTTTTGGAGAAAAAGAGAAGAAAATTTGAACTCCGACAGCAAGCAAAGATTGAAGATAATGTACCATTGCGTATCTACATGTTGTCCAAGGGGTATTGGGAAAAAAAAAATTATCTATATATAAAATATTTTTTTACTAGTTTAATTTTATCTTAGAAATACTTTTGCATACCTTGATTTAAATCTTGCACACCCTAATCATATTTTAGCCCAACCCAAAATCAAGCAACAAAATAGATTTGCCCATTCCAAAACCAAACAACATAGGTCATAAATCTCTCTCTCTCTTCGATTTGATCTTTGATCTTAGTATCATGAATCTTATCTAATCTTATTTCTCTTCTCTACTTAACTATCTCGGTATCTCTGGATTGAAGAGTAAAGAGTGAGTGTTTATAAGTATTTCTTTCCTTATTATAAATTTATAGTATATATGTGTGAGTTTGTGTTTAATACTAATTGTGATATTGATAGTGTGCATTACTTTTCATTTTTTTTTTTTTTGTTATAATGTTATTTGTGTGAATTGTGTGTTTATAGTATAAATATAATATAATTTTATATAGTTTAATAATTAGGAAATACGTATAAATATAATATAACTTTATATAATTTAATAATTAGGAAAATACAGTGTTTGTTACATGTGTGTATGTATTGTTATTGTTATTATGTTATGTAACGTTTTATTATAAAGTTAGATTCAAGAAAAAGAATAGTAAAGCTAGTGATTAATTGATTGTTTAAGCATTTGATTGGTTAAGTAGAGATTTCATGCATTATTTATGTATGGATGAATATGACTGCGTGGATCAACAAAAAATAGAGTGACAATGGGTTTAGTTTTGTTATTTAGTTTAAAATATTTTTATAAAAACAATGACAAATAAATAATGACAATTGCATAAAATAAAAACATTATACAAACTTGCCACATCTACCCACATTAACAATAGTAATGACAATTGAGATTGGACAAACGGAAAATCTCTAAGAACTCAAGCAAAAAAAAAAATATTGGATTGTCCATAGCAATTTTAAAATACAACAAATATACAAATAGTAATGAGAAGTGTGTCACAAAATTGAATTGAACCTTTTTTTTTTGTGGAGAAAAAGAGGAGAAAATCTGAACACCGACAGCAAGCAAAGATTGAAGGTAAATGTACCATTGCACTGTCCACCAAAGGCATAATGAGTTTAGTTTACTGCAAGCGTACATTAGAGTAATGCACATATTAATATCCATATTAAAAAAAAATAAAAATAAAAAAAACCCATTAAAAAGAAAAAAAAGGGGGGGAGAAAGCTACCTTTATAAATAAACTTTTTTTGAAGCGTGTTAACATTGCCATCTCAGCGTTGACCAACTTAGCAACATTTCAGTTTTCGTAGCGATCCCCAACCCGTCGATGATCGAAGGATGCGAATGTCGGGGATGTGAGATATTTTATGCCAATCCTCTCCACTGTCTTTCTTGCACCGCTTCTCCAGATGTGGACATTCTCGAATGAACAATGTTTTGAGTGCCGTAAGATTCTGTAGCTCGTCTGGTATAGACATTAGATTAGGGCAGTCCCAAATTCCCAAATAAGAAAGCGATGTGAGGCATCCAATCTGCTTAGGCAGAGAAGATAAGTCTTCACAGATCCAGATTTCCAGAGAACGGAGAGCAGTTAGATGTTGAATACCCTCTGGCAATGAAATTAACTTCGGACAACATTTAATATCTAAATGCTCAAGTGCAATTAAATATTGAATTCCCTCAGACAAAGAGCAGAATTTGTTGCACCTCTGAATGTATAAACTCCGTAGTGAAGATAAGCCCTGCAAACCATTCATTGGTAAGGACAAAAGATTATTACACTCCTCTATGTCCAGTGTCCGTAATGAATGTAAGTTCTGGAGTCCTTCTGGAAGACTTTCGATCTTGTCACAAAATTCAAGATGAAATTCATTCAACGCAGAAAGATTATCCAACTGATTAGTCAGTGACTTGAGATTGGGCATGCTGTAAATCCTCAACGCTTTAAGCATCTTATGATTTTGCAACAGTCCATCTGGAAGAACTGTCAATTCATCATCCATGCCACTAATCACAAGGGAAGAAAGTGAAGTGAGATTCATCACTGACCTAATTAACATTGCATTGTTTCTTCTCATGGTCAAATCTGTAATGGAAGGAATAATAGGAATTTCAACTAACTTTGGGCAATCCGTGATATCTAATGTGCTTAGGCAGGGAAAATTTTCTCTTCCATTCATTGTTCTCCATTCCTCCAAATCACGCATCTTATGGAGCCTAAATTCCTTCAATGAGGGAAATGAAATTGCACCGTCTCCATGGAACTCATTGCCAATATATTTCACAGCATGCCAGCCAGTTATATTAAGAACCTTGAGGAATAGTAGTTTTCCAAGAGGTGGCAAATGTTCACATCTTTCCCAACAATCTAGCGAAATTTCAACCAAATCACAAAGAACTGAATCTTGAATCCATGTTGGAATTTTTGAACCATGATAGTTGTTTATGGACAGTTCTTTCAGATTTGAATGAGGTTGGAGACCATCAAGAACATCTTCAACATGGTCCGGTACATGGCTTTTATTGTCACTCCGCCAAACCAAACTTAGTGAATGAAGATTTTGTTTTCCGATCAAATTTGCATTTTTGGCCTCCACTGAATTTCTAACATTATCAAGTTTCTGTATTGTCAAATTGTTTCGAAGGTTTAGCCCTTTCAACTCACTTACTTGATAGCCATTTTTCTTGCCAGCAATGAAGAAGCTCAATGATTGGAGGCAAGTTAATTGTCCCATTCCTTCAGGCATACGAGTAAGAGAATCACAACCAGTGATGCCAAGATACATAAGGCTTTTCATGTGCTTCATACCTTTGGGTAACTCACAAAGATCATCACAGTTGTCTAGTTTCAGAGTTTGTAGGTTCAAGAGGCAGGTTGTTGATTTAGGTAAAACTTTGATATTAGACCCAGACATGTCAAGATACCTCAAATGTTTTAAATTGTTGATTGATCTCGGTACTTCCTGAACCATATATTTAAAATCCAATACCCGAAGATACTTTTGTTTTAAGAAGAATGGCCAAGAAGCTTTACGATTAAATCTACCAAGGCATGAGCGTAGAGATCGAACTTTATGTAGGTCCTCATTGAAAGAAATGTCTCGTGATGAGATCATGTCATAAAACATATGAAAAATCCTGCCTTCAACCTTCACATCTTTACTGGATTCCACTGCAATGCATTCATGTCTCATAATAGATTGAGCAAGGTCATGCATAAGGTCATGCATTTTACACGTTATATGGCCGGGATACTCCTCCTTGACATCTTGAAAGAAAGATCTCCATACTAATTCATTGAAGATATCAACACCAAAATCATACAACTCCGATGGTTCTTTGAAGGGAATAAAACCATTAGCCATCCATAGTAGTATCAACTTATCCATCTCAAGCTCATGATCTTTGGGAAATACACAGCAATAAGCAAAACATTGCCTTAGATGTGGGGGTAGATGGTGATAACTCAACTTGAGGGCCAACAAGATAGAATCCTTACCTATTGGTAAATCCCAAATCTGACTTTTTTCCACTGATTCCCAGTCACTCTTCCTACTTTTTAAGGACATGAGGCTTCCAAGAGCCTTTATAGCTAGAGGCACACCTCCACACTTCTTCACTATTTCCTTACCAATTGCTTCCAATTCTGATTTCTCTTCTACCCTTCCCATCCCAAATGCACGTCCTTTAAATAAGGACCAAGAATCATCAACTGACAGGAATCCCATGTGGTGTATAGGAAGTACTGTAGCCATCATTCGTGCAATTATTTCAATCCGAGTTGTAACTATAAGCATACTACCTTTCGCTCCACACGTCAACATATGTTTTAGGCGGTCCCATTCCTCATGGTTCTCGTTCCAGACATCGTCCAATACAAGTAAAAATCTCCTCCCACGCAATTTTTCTTGCAAGAGTTGCTGCAGTGGATCCAACTCTAATAGATCGCGTCCACTACCATCAATGGATTCTATGATTGCCCTCACCAGCCTTATTATCTGGAAATCAACTGATACACACACCCAAATTCTCAAATCAAAATGCTTCTTCACCCTTACATCATTGTAGATTAACTGTGCAAGTGTTGTTTTACCCAAGCCCCCCATACCCCATACAGCATAAATGGCCAGATTATCTTGATCATCAGACACATTAGCGAGCAACACTTCAATGATCTTTTCTTTTTCCTCATCTCTTCCATAAATCCCACTTTCATTCACATGTGAGCAAGTTTGTCTTCTTTGTACATCAATAACCTCCGTGTTTATAAGTCCCTCTTTCAATTGGAAGTCAGATCTCTCCCTAGAAATGGCATCCAGTCTATCCCTCACATTCTTCAATTTATGTGCCATTTTCATGCGAAATATAAGTCTGTTTGGAAGAGAAAAGAATCTACTTACTTGGCTTGTCGCACCTTTCTCTCTCTCCACGTTTCGCGTTAGAGCTTCAGTTGCAAACTCGTCCAGAACATTATCCGCATCACGAGCTACATCTTTGAGCTTTCCCAGCCAATCCGTGATAGCTCTACTGTCCCACTGCTTCTCCTCTGCATCTTGGAGAACGGATTGGATGGCAGACATCGTGCCCTTAAGATTGTCAAGCTCAGCTCCCAAGCCCCAAGCAACTCCAAATTGTTGAAGTGCATAAGTATTCAAGTTCCCCAACACAGTGCTCACCAAGGCAGAAAGAAGTAAGTCCGCCATATGATCTCTCTCACTCACTCTAGTAATAAATTGCTATAGGAATACAGGATTGTTGAAGAGAAGTGAATTGCCAGAAGGGAAATCAGAAATGCTTTAATCAGCTAGTATTTCGCTACAAGGCCTATAATTTACCTGTAAGAGCACCCACACTAGACGTGGGATATGTGCCAAATGCTAAATATTTGGCACATATCCTACACCAAACCCAATTTTAACCCATTTAGCAGATGTGGGATATGGTTTTTTTGTTGCAACATTGAACAGTATCGTGGCAAATTTGCCACGGTACGGAAGATATGTGGTATATTATTTATTGTTTGTTTATTGTGTTGATGAGTAGTAAATATTATTTTAATGTGTAATAAATATTATTTTAATGTATAGAATTGAATTATAAAACATCTAATAAATGAGATGTTGTAAAATAATGTGATAAAATAATAAAATAGACATTTAATGTGGTAAAATGACATAATTTTTAGAACATCTGCTACAGATGCTCTGACCCTCTCTACTTTTGGCTCCACAGGGCGTGGACTGGAGTTGACTATAGCATATTCTCTTTTGGATGGTATACTCCTAGTGGGATTTTAATTCATTTTTATATCTTTCTTTCCTTCTCACTTTAGCAAGCTTTTTCACATCTGGCTCCACACGGCTTTGACTACTATATTTATTAGGAGGAATGTTACTTCTACCATGTTTATACAACAAATCATAAGTAGTTAACAAATTATAAGTAGTTAGTTGTTATTGGTTCAAATTTTAAACTAATACTAAAATTACTTTTTTTACCCCAACAATAACAATAAGTAATAACCTGTTATTTAAAATTTATTATAAAAATATTATGAACATATCATTTCTCATTCATTAGTGGATTCCAGATCTACTCTAGTTGATTAGTGATTGCCCACGAGGGTTTTACTTTGTATTAGATTACTATAGGACCGGCCGAATAATAGATGCAATTGTTTAAAGCTCCTCACTTGGAAAAATATATATATATGTGTGTAATATTTATCTATATATTTTAATACAAAAAAATATTTTAATCCTTTTATTGGTTAGTAAAATGCATTAAAAAAATTTCATTATATCTTAAAATGCAGATGATAAAATAGGGAAAAAATCAAAAATAGTCAAACTTCGGCTAACAAAATTAAATTTTAAGAGACAAATTCATTAACTCATTCTTAAAATATATTAAAATTAAAATTAATACTAAATAAATTTATTAATAATACAACATAATTCTCTTAAAATATACTAAAATAGAGAGTATAAATTTCTAAATCAAAAGAAAAAATCTTTCATCTTTCTAACTCTCTTCCTCTCTATCTATATTCTTTCCTTTCTTTTCTCTCTTAATCTTGTCTTTGTGTTGATTCTTGATATTTTACTATAAGTTCAGTCGTTCATTTTAAGTTATATTTTTTAATCTACTTGGTTGATAGGACAAGGACAACACGCTGTGTCTTGATTCTTCATCTTTTTCTATGAGCTCAGTCATTCACTGAGAGGACAAGGACAACACGCTGAGTGTGCTCACACTTGCACAATCTGCCCACACTCCACAGCACTAATGCCAATGTGCAGTGCACACTGCACAAAGCTTGATACTTGATAAAATGACAGGACTTAACACTGGAGGGCACAGTACAATTGTTGAGTATATAATATTTTATAATTTAAAAAAGTGGAAAACAATTTTAGGCCCCGACCAACACAGCTGCAAACTCCCTAACCACCCGCATGGGCCACACCCAATGTATACCCACTCAAATTAATATATTTTTTTATGCAAGTTTTTACTTTATCAATTATTGTTAACTATTATATCAAATTATTATTGATGTATATTATATCAACTTATTTATATTTTAGTAATACTAATTTATTAAATTACGTAATAAATAAAAATAAAAAATTAATTTTAAATAAAAAAATTAATTAATATTATTTAATTACTATTTAAATATAAAAAAGATTTTTCTTAAAATTTTTGTTTAAAGCCTCTAAGAGCCTGTTTGTTTTGTGAATTTAAATTCACATTTTTATATTTTAAACAACATTACATACATTTTCATATATTTTTTCATTCACATGTATTTCAAAAAACTACAAAAATCACATTTCAAATTACTCTACCAAACACTCCCTAAAATTGTTAAGCCGCCTTGTGCATCAATGTCTTATATTGCTTTCCTCCCAAAAAAAAAAAAAAAATGTCTCATATTGTAAGCATGTCTAGTGTTTGTATCAGTGCTACTTAACCCCCCTCTCTTTATGTCTAAGGATCAAGTTCCATCTGTTCGTTCTTCACACATATACATGACAAGACCAGTAGTGCAGTTCCACAGCTAGATGAATCAAGTTTTTGTTTCTCATATCTTAGAGCTAAGCAATTCAAACGGAATAAAGAAAGAGCTATGACAAATTGTATAGATAACAAACTAACAAGGTTATCACAAAATAAAAGACTATAGCTAAGCTAAGTGAAGGAATATAACTTAAATCAAAGTAGAAATAAACTTTATGCCTTCCAAATATCGGAAGAGCCAGCGTCAATAAAGAAAGCAACAAATACTAATTGATTAAAGTTCTTTTAGACCGGAGTAATCATTACTTCCACTTGATACTCATGTGGATAACAACTCAAAAGACAAAAGTTACAATATTGCCACGGGTAAAGAGAAAGTAATATGACAACGTCACTGTCACCGAGACACCGACCCCAAAGTGATAATTGATCATGCTTTTTCAAATTTGACTCTTCCGCGTAAATCAAATGGATGGATCCAATTCCAATGTGACAGAATTGGTGGAGCAGTTGATTGATCCTTCAGATAAATTATTGGGATATAAAGTAACAAAGGAGCAATCAAATGAGCTGGAGTAGATGTGGAATCCACTAATGGATAGTTTGGTCAAAACCGTGTGGAGCCAGATTTGAAAATCACTAATAAATGCTTGCTGAAGTGACAAGGAAAGAAAGATGGAAAAACATGTAAGCTGTCTCTGTCAATTTTTTTTATTTTTTCCATTCAATTTATATTTTGTTCACACAATAAGATAAATACTTTATACATATATATATATATATATTTTCCCTGAATTATATATATACATTTATATATATATATATATTCTTTCTTTTGATGGGTATTTAATTCTTTAGATTGATGAATATTTATGTTGATTTGATTTAGTTATTTTAATTTTTTGGGAAAAATGCTCATTCACTCCTTAAACTTTCAACTACCGGTCAAAAGACCCCTTCAACTTTTATAATAGCCAATTTACTCCTTAAACTATTTATAATTGCCAAATCAATACTTTTGTTAGCTTAGTGTTAAAAAACTAACAGAGTAAAATCACTTGAGATACACGTGAGATTAAAAAGTAGAGAGACGTGAAACTTAATGTTATTAACATGAAACTAATGTAAAGAACCAGAGCCACCGGAGAAAGGAGAGAGACGTGGAACCAGAGCCACCGTGATAGGTAGCTCCATCATATCGCTGCCAATGTCTGGTCGGCGGCTTGTGCTTCCACCGCCATTTGTCAGCCACACCTAGTACGTTTGTTTTTTCTTTTTCTTTTTCTTTCTTTCTTTCTTTTTTTGCTGGTATTGGTATTTAAATCTACAAAGAACCCTCTGTTTTTTTTTTTTTTTTTTTTTTTTTTTTTTTTTTTTTCCATGAGTGAATTTCTAGGAATTTCTTGGTTTGGTTTAATTTTTTGGGGTTGGGTTTCTGTGAGATCTAGTCTTGTGAATGTGTAGGTAGCATACTCAACTGAAAAAAAACTAAGTGAAGTTACAGACTGTCAGACCAAAAGCAAGAGGGAGAAGCCTGAAAAAAAACTTTACTCTGTTTTCTTAAATTTCATTGACCGTAGGCACCAAACGATCTAATATGGATCAAGCGAGGGTTGGGGTTAGGTTTAATTTTTTGGGGTTGGGTTTTGAAATAACTAAAAACTTTTCAACTGAAAAAAAAAAAAACCTTACTCTGTTTTCTTAAATTTCTTAGATATCTCTCTCAGGCATTTAATCAAACAGCTGTAGGTAGCATACTCAAAATTAATAATGCAATGCACATTCACTAGACTAGAGCTCACAGAAACCCAACCCCAAAAAATTAAACCACACCAAGAAATTCCTAGAAATTCACTCATGGAAAAAAAAAAAAAAAAAAATAGAGGGTTCTTTGTAGATTTAAATACCAATACCAGCATAAAAAGAAAGAAAGAAAAAGAAAAAGAAAAAACAAACATACTAGGTGTGGCTGACAAATGGCGGTGGAAGCACAAGCCGCCGACCAGACATTGGCAGCGATATGATGGAGCTACCTGTCACGGTGGCTCTGGTTCCACGTCTCTCTCCTTTCTCCGGTGGCTCTGATTCTTTCCATTAGTTTCACGTTAATAACATTAAGTTGCTACTTTTTAATCTCACGTGTATCTCACGTGATTTTATTCTGTTAGTTTTTTAACACTAAGCTAACAGAAGTATTGATTTGGCAGTGGTGAATAGTTTAAGGAGTAAATTGGCCAATATAAAAGTTGAGGGGGTCTTTTGGCTAGTAGTTGAAAGTTTAGGGGGTGTATGAGCATTTTTCCCTAATTTTTAATTTTATTTTCTTTGGGTCCATTTGGATACAATTGAAAACTAAAACTGAAAAACACTGTAGTAAAATAATTTTTAAATGTGTGACTAGTACCGTGAGACCTATTTTTAATGAAAAATTACTGAAAAGTGAGGTTTGTGGGTTCTATGAACAGTACACGAGACCCACTGATGTGCTAAAAGAGATTGAAAAGTCAAATATTACGGTTACTGTTTATGAACAGTATATAAACAGTAGCCATAACAGTGAAATTTGTCTTCTAAACGCGTGCCCAAAAAAAAAAAAAAATGCCAGACACAAACGCCCTGACTTTTTCAGCCGAATCCAATCGTAACCTTTGTGTGTTGCATGTTATCCCATGAAATTATGTCTTTTGAATAAAAACAGAAGAAATTAACCCAAAGCCTAACTGAACTCAAAAATCAACCCATCCAAGCACCATTGCCCAACCACCTCAGAGTCACCAAATCAGCACTCTGTATGCCAGCTCAACCACAAACTTAACGGCAAACCCAGGCGAAATCGCTGCAACCACCCTATAATGATGTCATATTTGAGTGGATTAATAGCCAAAATGAGACAGACCAAGATGGAAGGAGCACATTTACATTGATTTCATACTTAAGGGTGTAAATTAAAAATTCTCAATGTCGATGGACAACCCCAAACTTACAGTGCAGATGGTATTTTAGACGTGATTGTATGTCCCGCACCATAAAGTAAACATCCTTTTTCAAGGAAATAAAAATTAAAAAAAGAAAAAAGAAAAAGAAAAAAAGCATACTTCAATTGGCAATATATCATCCTAAAACATACTTGAATTTTCAATGATGGGGTCAGAAATTGCGCAACAATGGGCTTGACGGATTCGGACTCATGGGCCGGCATTAAGGATGGGCCTGGTGCTTAGCATTACTTAAAATACTTGGTATACACGTTTGAAATCCAATGGAATCCTAGAGAGATCAGAATGTCCGCATAAGGAGGATTCTAGAAGATCCGCCTGGATGGAAAGCCCACCCTACGAAGAAGTGCTTGTCCATCACGTTTGGGATTGCTCATAGTAGAATCCTAAAAGGAAAGGACTTCTAGTCCAAGGAAGAGAATCCGACTTTCTATTACTATAAAAGCCCCAATACTCTCACAAACCGAGGTACGCATAATTTACCCTCTCTAGCACTCTAGAGTTGAGAACAATTCTAACTTGACCGTCGGAGGGTATTTGGTCGACACCACACCGGTGCCCACGGCGAGATTACTTTCTTCTTCTTGCAGGTTGCATTGGTGAGCGAGGATTGTGCAAACTCACTGGTGATATTCACGGCATCATCAGTTGGCGCCGTCTGTGGGAAAGCGAAGAAGTTAAAGCCAGATCATCGCCTCCCGGACATAAGAGTTGCATGGTACTCACTCGCTCGATGGCTACCACCAACAACGCGCAAGAGGAGGATCCACCGAGATCTACTGCATTAGAAAGACAGGTCCAGACTCTTATGACGGCAGTAGAACGACTCACAAAGCAAAACCATGATCTGGAGGAGCAGCTACGCCAAAAGGAGGCCGGACCTAACCCTCAGGAGCAAAACCAGGAAGGAAACAGCGCCGAACGAAGGGAGCAGGAGAAGCCAGAGGGCAGCAACGCCCAAAGCCGACCGGAGCGGCAAAACGTGAGCCTTCCGTCTCTCATGGATTTTGCCCCTTCGCCAATCGTCGCGGAGATGCAGGCGATGAAGGAGCAAATGGAGGTCATGATGAACGCCCTCAAGGGGCGAGTATCTTCTGATCTTGATGACTTGGTGAACAGGACAGACTCACCGTTCACCACGCCCGTCAACTCATTCCCCCTGCCACAGAAGTTCCGGATGCCCCAGATCGAAAGTTACAACGGGGTCAAAGATCCACTCGATCATCTAGAGACCTTCAAAACACTGATGCACCTTCAGGGTGTACCTGACGAGATTATGTGTAGGGCGTTCCCGACCACGCTGAAGGGTCCTGCGAGAGTTTGGTTCAGTAGGTTAACACCGAACTCCATCAATACTTTCAAGGAGTTGAGCGCCCTGTTCACCTCACACTTCATAGGCGGGCATCGATACAAAAAGTCCACCGCGTGCTTAATGAACATCAAGCAGCGAGAAGACGAAACACTGCGAGCCTACATAACACGTTTCAACAAAGAAGCCCTTTCGATTGATGAAGCTGACGATAAAATACTCGTGGCCGCGTTCACTAGCGGACTGCGGAAGGGTAAGTTCTTGTTTTCCTTGTACAAGAATGACCCAAAAACCATGACGGATGTTCACTACAGGGCTACTAAGTACATGAATGCAGAAGATGCACTGCTGGCCCGTGAGGAAAGGCCAAAGAAGAGGGAAAGGCAGGAAGACACGAGACAAGATAGGGGACGAAAGGTTGCTAGAATCGGGGATCAACGCGAAGAAAAACGCTCCAGACCCCCCACCGGGAGATTCACCAATTTCACTCCGTTAACCACCCCGATCGACCAAGTCTTGATGCAAATCAAAGATGAAGGAGCTTTGACCTTCCCTGGAAAGTTGAAGGGAGACCCCAACAAAAGACCAAGAGACAAGTATTGTCGCTTTCACCGAGACCACGGGCACGACACATCTAACTGCTACGACCTGAAGCAGCAGATTGAGGCCCTAATCAGGCAGGGGAAGCTACAGAGGTTCGTTAGCAGGGAAAGAACTGATGCACCGGAAGAACGGGCCCCCCGACGAGAAAACGAGCGCCCTAAACCACCCATAGGAGATATCCGAATGATTGTAGGGGGCATGACTGTAGCCGGATCTTCCAAAAAAGCCCGCAAAACCTACCTCAGGATGGTCCATAGCGTCCAACTTACAGGATCTGTACCAAAGATGCCGCGAATGAGTAATCCCGTCATAAACTTTTCAGAAGATGACGCGCGAAGACTTCACCATCCTCATGACGATGCGCTAGTAGTCAGCCTCCAGGTTGGGGACTATAACATGCATCGGGTCCTAGTCGACAACGGCAGCTCAGCCGACATCCTTTACTATCCGGCATTCCAGCAGATGAGAATTGGCAGGGAACAATTATCCCCAACGAACGCCCCACTCGTAGGATTTGGGGGTACAAAGGTATTCCCATTGGGCACAATAACGCTAGCTGTGACGGCAGGTGACTATCCTCAGCAGATCACAAAGGAGATAACGTTTCTCGTGGTCGACTGCTCGTCCGCCTATAATGCCATCCTCGGACGACCCACTCTCAATTCCTGGAAAGCGGTAACTTCAACATACCACCTCATGATCAAATTCCCGACGCAGTATGGGGTAGGAGAACTGCGGGGAAATCAAACAGCAGCAGACGATGTGTATCGGGAAGCAGCGAGCATTAGCAGAACCAGTTGAAGAGCTGGAAGAAGTAAGACTTGATGACACACGGCCTGAACGAATAACAAAGATCGGCACACTAGCCAGTTGGCCAACACGGCAGATGATCACGACTTTCCTAAGAAATAACCAAGATGTCTTCGCCTGGAACCATGAAGACATGCCAGGAATCGACCCCTCACTCATGGTCCACAGATTAAATGTGTCGCCTTCCTTCCCTCCAGTCCGACAAAAAAAGCGAGTCTTCGCCCAGGAACGAGATAAGGCCATAGCTGAGGAAGTTGGGAAGTTACTGAAGGCAGGTTTCATCCGAGAAGTATACTATCCCGACTGGCTGGCAAACGTCGTGATGGTTAAAAAGGCCAACGGAAGCTGGAGGATGTGCGTAGATTTCACGGATCTCAACAAGGCTTGCCCCAAAGACAGCTACCCACTCCCACGGATAGATACCCTTGTGGATTCAACTGCAAGACACCAGCTTCTAAGTTTCATGGATGCTTTCTCTGGCTACAACCAGATCATGATGGACAAATCTGACCAGGAGAAGACCTCTTTTGTCACGAGTCAGGGACTATTCTGCTACAAGGTGATGCCTTTTGGACTCAAAAATGTCGGAGCAACATACCAAAGGCTAATGAACAAGATGTTTGCACATCAGATCGGCAGGAATGTTCAGGTTTATGTTGACGACATGTTGGTTAAAAGCATGCACGAAGAGAATCACCTAGACGACCTCAGGGAAACATTCGATACACTACGATCATTCAACATGAAGCTGAATCCAAACAAGTGTGCATTCGGGGTAACAGCGGGGAAGTTCTTGGGTTACATGGTATCCCAAAGAGGGATAGAGGTCAACCCAGAGAAGGTACGGGCAATAATGGAGTTGGAACCACCAAGGACGATAAAGGAGGTCCAAAGCCTAAATGGAAAGATCGCGGCTTTAAACAGGTTCGTCTCAAGGGCAACGGACAGGTGCTTGCCATTTTTCCGCACACTGAGGAAGTCATTTGAGTGGACGGATGAATGCCAAACGGCTTTCAATGAGCTAAAAACCTATCTCTCATCTCCGCCACTGCTCAGTCCGTCCGTACAAGGTGAGAAACTCTACCTTTATTTGGCAGTATCGGGTGCCGCGGTAAGCGCGGCATTGGTGAGGGAAGATGACGGCATTCAGAAACCCGTCTACTTTACAAGCCGCGCACTCCGTGGAGCAGAAGAAAGGTACCCTCTGATGGAAAAATTGGCTTTCGCGTTAGTAATCGCCGCGCGGAGACTTAAGCCATACTTCCAAGCGCATACGATCATTGTCTTAACAGACAAGCCACTGAGGAAAGCCATGGATAGCCCAGAAGCAGCAGGGAGAATGGCCTTATAGGCAATAGAGCTTAGCGAGTTCGATATCCAGTACCGTCCGCGGACGGCCATCAAGGGGCAAGCAGTAGCTGACTTCATCGCCGAATTCACACTCGGGGAGGATCAGCTGATAGAAAACAAGGAACAATGGAGTATCTATACCGACGGATCCTCAAACAGAAGAGCCGGAGGAGCCGGAGTAGTGATTAAAACTCCGCAGGGGGACACGATACAATGCATGATCCGGTTGGATTTCCCAACCACCAACAATGAGGCGGAGTATGAAGCCTTGATAGCAGGCCTAGACCTTGCAGAGGCCGCAGGAGCAAAAAGCATAATTGCCCACTGTGACTCACAAGTGGTAACAAATCAGATCAAAGGCGACTACGAATGCAAAAACGATAGAATGAGGAGGTATTTGGAAGAAGTGAAGTACCGGACCAACAGCCTCGAAGTCGAATTCTTTCAAATCCCAAGAGAAGAAAACGAATGGGCTGACCACCTAGCAAAAGCTGCATCTGCCGAATTCATGCTGGTTCCTGAACAGGTATTATCATTCGTCCAAATATCACCACTTATCGTTGATGGAGCAAATATGCAGGTGGTAAACACTGAGTATAATTGGACCACGCCATTGATCTCCTACCTAAAGGCTGGGGTGTTACCAGAGGAAAAAGGCGCTGCAAGAAAGCTGAAGGTCCAGGCCTCGCGTTTCGTGCTGATAAAAGACGTCCTATATAAAAGGGGTTTTTCGCGACCGTACTTAAGGTGTTTATGCCGAAAAGAAGCAGACTACGTGATGAGAGAAATACACGAAGGTATCTGCGGAAACCACTCGGGCGCACGATCACTGGTACACAAAATGATCCGAGCAGGATACTACTGGCCTACAATGATGAAGGATGCACAATCCTATGTCCAATCCTGCGACAGATGCCAAAGATTTAGCAATCTCATCAGGCAGCCGTCCGAGGAACTAACACCTATGACGGCTCCCTGGCCATTCGCGCAATGGGGACTCGATATCATGGGCCCGTTCCCAACGGCTATCCGGCAGCTGAAGTTCTTGGTAGTCGGCATAGACTACTTCACTAAGTGGGTCGAGGCGGAAGCCTTAGCCACAATAACAGAGAAAAACATCCGGAGCTTTGTCTGGAGAAACATTATATGCAGGTACGGGATACCCAGAGTGCTGGTCTCTGACAACGGTAGGCAATTCGACAACAGTGCGTTCAGAGATTTCTGCTCGGAGCTAGGGATCAAGAATCACTACTCATCACCCGCACATCTACAGGCAAATGGGCAAGTCGAGGTCACAAACCGGTCCCTGCTCAAAATAATCAAGACCCGTCTGGAAGGGGCAAAGGGAATCTGGCCGGATGAACTACCAAGCGTCCTATGGGCATACAGAACCACAGCAAGAACTCCCACTGGAGAAACACCGTTCCGACTTGCATATGGAGCCGAAGCGGTCATTCCCGCTGAAGTAGGTCTCACAAGCTACAGGGTAGAGAGCTACGACAAAGATAAGAACGAAGAGGCTATGCGCCTCCAGCTTGATCTAGTGGACGAAGTCAGGGCGACAGCGGAGCAGAGGTTGGCGCGTTATCAAAACCTCATGGCGAAACACTACAACAACAAAGTGAGGCACAGAGACTTCCAGGTCGGGGATCTTGTATTACGAAAAGTAATGGGCGCCGCTAGAGATCCTTCACAAGGAAAGCTCGGCCCCAACTGGGAAGGACCCTACAGAATCACGTCATGGCAAAGAAAGGGCACCTACAACCTTGAGACGATTGACGGGCAAAAGCTGCAGCACCCTTGGAACACGGAGCATCTTCGGAAATACTACCAGTAGGAAAAACATGAGGAACCGGCGATCTCCAAGTTTATTTTATTTTTTAACTACAATTTACAAGCTTTTCTTTCACCTTTGCTACAATCTTTTTGTGCCTTTTTAAGCCCAAGGGGGCAGGTACTTTTGCTGGAATAAATTTTCATTAAAGGAGAATATTCAGACACAACTTCGATCTTCCACATGAATGTTTATTACGAATTAATACAGACAACGGAGTCCAAAAATGGACGGATCACTTAATGAGTGAAAACAGTCCAAAAACGGACAGATCATTATCCACAAAGTGGACGGATCACAAAAAGGGAGAACTACCCTACAGTCCAAAAATGGACGGATCACTCAATGAGTGAAAATAGTCCAAAAACGGACGGATCATTATCCACAAAGTGGACGGATCACAAAAAGGGCGAAATACCCTATAGAGTCCAAAAATGGACGGATCACTCAATGAGTGAAAATAGTCCACAAAGCGGACGGATTATTATCCACCAAGTGGACGGATTACCAAAAGGGTGAACTACCCTATAAAGTCCAAAAATGGACGGATCACTCAATAAGTGAAAACAGTCCACAAAGTGGACGGATAATTATCCACCAAGTGGACGGACTACCAAAAGGGTGAACTACCCTATAAAGTCCAAAAATGGACGGATCACTCAATGAGTGAAAACAGTCCACAAAGTAGACGGATAATTATCCACCAAGTGGACGGATTACCAAAAGGGTGAACTACCCCTTGAAGTCCAAAAATGGACGGATCTTTCAATGATTAAAAACAGTCCAAAAACGGACGAATCATTATCCACAAAGTGGACGGTCACAAAAACGGTGAATTATCCTACAATCCAAAAAGGGACGGATCACTTCATAAGTGAAAAGTCCACAAAGTTGACGAATCGCTGTCACTTAAATGAACGGATCAGCCCACAAAGTGGACGGATCACGAAAGTAGCACAAAGTCCAAAGGTGGACGAAGCAGCATAACAAAAATAACTTTGAACGAACCACCCAAAGAATGATGTGTCCTCAGGAGGACGGATCATCAAGGGGGGACAAGATCAATAATAGTAAAAATCATTTAACTCCACAATGTGGACGAATTAAACTATTGGCTAGAAATACTCTCATGAGGACGGGTATGTAAGAAAATGCCAAACAGAAAAAGTAAGCGTAAAAATAAAATAAAAACATTAATACAACGGATAAAAAAGCCCAGATGGGCAACTGTTTAATACAAAAAAGAAGGGACAGATTGTGTTCAAAAAATAGATTACAAAATAAATATCAGTCTACTTTGTCCAGACCGGCATCTTGAACATCCTTTGACGGGGCCGACTCCCCGTCACCCTGATGCACATCATCACCAAAAAGGTCGTCCGTATTTTCTGAAGCGGCAGGCATAACAGACGTCTGATCCTGATCATTGACGTTTACCATTGATACGTCCAGATCAGGATAGGTTTTTTTGAGCTGACGGAGTGCGTCATCGAAGCCTTGAAGGAATGAACCCCCCAGCTCTCTTAACAAATCGTCGGAGTCTCGGTACTCACGAACTGCATCCTCCTTGGCCTGACGGAGCTTTTCCTTCAAGACCTCTATTTCCTGGTTTTTAGCTTCCAAGACCTTCCCAGCTTCCTCCGTCCTCTGTTCAAGCTCTTTTCTCTCCTGCTCACATAAGTCAAACTTCTTTTCCATTGTGTACTTCCACTTATGAAGTTGACTGAGTTCATCCTCCGTCTGCTCTGCCTTTGCCCGTACACGTTCCAGGGTCGCCTCTCGGGTTAAACACCGGTCCATTAGGCCCTTCATCATAACCAACGACTGAAACAAACAAAAAAGGGTGTCAAACTGACGCAGAGAGAAGTTGACGGACTCAAACCAACGGGTAAAAGTTACCTGTGCGACGGCAAAAAGGCCCGTCTCCCCCATAGCTTCCGTCGAGTGATTGCCCAGGTCCTCGTAGTCCTCCGAGGAAATAATCGACGTAATCCTCTCCAAAGCGAATTTTGAGTCGTCACGGAGAAGGGGAGGAGGCTTCTCCTGGCTGGTGGACGGAGCCTTCATTAGGCCCTTGCCAACCCCATGCTTAGCTGGGGTGACGGTCTTAGCACCCTCAGCCATCAATCCAACGACGGGCTCTAAAGGTATTTTTTGTTGCTTAGATGGACGGTCAGACTTGGACGGCTGTTTTCTTTTCGCCGCCGACACCGTCCCCTTGGGCACGACAACCTCACCCGTCACTTTTTGCCTGACGGCCTGTGACTTAATCAGTGCCCTCCTCTTGGCGTCCTCCATTTCTGCGAAATATGACGGATGGAATTATTTGCAAGCAATAATAAAAAATAAAAAAAAAGTTGACGGGCTTACGTCTGTGAATCCTCTCGTCGTATTTAATGGCCTCTTGAGTAGGCTCAGGACCGTCACAGTACCAATGAATTGTTTTTGGATTCACCAATTTGGCCCAAGTCCTTTCTTCCGGCTTAGTCTTTTGGAAAATCTTCTCAAGAAAACTGTACTCGTCAAGGCTAACTTGTGGGCGCCGTCTACCTGCATAGATTGAAGACGGTTAGAAAATCAATGTTAATGGACGGGTATTAGAAGGATTACAAAATGTGACGGGTGCATACGAGATGATTGTATCACTCCCCAAGTTGTGTCGACGGGCATGTACTCCGTCTCCCCTGGATTGTTCATCCACTTGTCACCCTCAAGGAAGAAATAACGGCTCTTCCAGTCTCTATTTGAGTCGGGGGTCTCAAAGATAACCTTCAACAAAGGGCTTCTACAAGCAAAACTATACATCCCCTTTGATCTATCTATCTCATCCGGACGGTAGCAATGAAGGAATTCACGAACCGTCAACCTCCTTTCACCGTCCGACATCGCACCATAGAGAATCTCCATCGCTATGAAGACCCTCCAGGCGTTCGGAGATATTTGGGTGACGGACAGTCCCAAATAATGTAAAAGTTCTCTATGGAGTGTACTTAGCGGAAACCGAAGTCCGGCCTTCAGCATCTGCTCGTACACTCCGACACCCTCTACACCTTCGTAGTAACACTTCTCCGACACGTAAGGTAGACGGATAGGGATGTAATCTGGAATTTGGAAGTTTGCTCTAAAAGTGTTGAAATGTCTATCCTTGATGATCGATCTGAAATTATGCACCGTCCACTCTGGTAGCATGATGAACTCCCTAAGTCCATCAGCACCAACGACGGACCCCAGTGCTGGATCCCCGTCATCATCAGGAGAACCTTCTTCAGCCATCTCCATATCCTCATTTGCTGAGGATGAAGAAGAGGAAGACGGACTCCTATCTTCACCGGGACTCTCCTGGTCTCTTTGACCGGACGGGTATACCTCCTCGTATTCCGTCCCGTCACGAACCACTGACTGGTTACTTGACGCACTAGACATTGCCTACAATTAACGACGAAACCTAAGACTGACGGGTCTAAATGTAATGACGGGTGTGTAGGTCTAAACAAAAATATAAGCAGGAAATACAACTTCAAAAAAAATGATGAAATGAGAATAAGTACTCACCACACTTGGTGAATTTTAGTTGACGGTCGAGTAATTGACGGATATGGATTCTCGACGGAATGCTCTGACAAAATTGACGACTCTGCTCTGACACGGTATTTGGCCAAAAAATGATGGAAATGAAGGGAGAGAGGTGTGTTATATATATAAGTGGTGCACGGAAGACGAAGCGACACTTTGATCCGATACACCGTCCAATCGAAATACGACACGTGGCATACCTCATAAATGTTGACAACCTGTCAACACGCATCCGCAGAGTACCCCTTAGGGAACCGTCAACCTTGTCAAATTTTCAACCGTCATCATAAACAGTACCTGATCGCCATCTCAATTATATATTAACCGTCACCCTAATGATCCGACCACTTAAAATCATGACGGATAATAGGGTGAAGGGGGCAACTGATGGGGTCAGAAATTGCGCAACAATGGGCCTGACGGATTCGGACTCATGGGCCGGCATTAAGGATGGGCCTGGTGCTTAGCATTACTTAAAATACTTGGTATACACGTTTGAAATCCAATGGAATCCTAGAGAGATCAGAATGTCCGCATAAGGAGGATTCTAGAAGATCCGCCTGGATGGAAAGCCCACCCTACGAAGAAGTGCTTGTCCATCACGTTTGGGATTGCTCATAGTAGAATCCTAAAAGGAAAGGACTTCTAGTCCAAGGAAGAGAATCCGACTTTCTATTACTATAAAAGCCCCAATACTCTCACAAACCGAGGTACGCATAATTTACCCTCTCTAGCACTCTAGAGTTGAGAACAATTCTAACTTGACCGTCGGAGGGTATTTGGTCGACGCCACACCGGTGCCCACGGCGAGATTACTTTCTTCTTCTTGTAGGTTGCATTGGTGAGCGAGGATTGTGCAAACTCACTGGTGATATTCACGGCATCATCATTCAATATTCTAGAAATTTATTAAGATCTAGCTATCTAGTATGAAATGAATCAAATACTTCAATTTTCAATATTCCATAAATGTATTAAAATCTAGCTGTCTAGTATGAAATGAACCAAATGACACTAGAGATATGAACTTGTAACGGGTAAGAGACAAAAATTAAACATTCAAAATCAGAATCATAAATGATTGAGTTGGAAACTTGGACTTAACACGAGATTTCTGTTTTTTTTTTTTTTTTTTTCCTAGAGAGAGTAAGGCAAAGCAACATAGTAGGGGTTCAACAATTTTTGTAATTGTAAAAAATTTGAATGAGATAATGTTTGGTTCAATGGGTGAAGCAAATTTGCTTGACATGAATTTTTTGTATAGGCAGAATTGTCATCCCTCCATGGGCATTTTCATCAGCTCAATACGTTGAGCTTCCCCCCCCCCCCCCCCCCCCATCCTAGGTGGCAAGAAAACATCTGGGTCCACCACTATTTTTTTTCTCCCTCTCCCAATCAAACATCCACTAAAACTACTTTCTCTCTACTTTTCCCCTCTCAATTTTCTATCCTTCTTAAAATCCCTCCAAACAAACAAACCCAAAGAGAGAAACCAACTAAAGATAGTCTTATATGTGAGTACTTTTAGGTCTTATATCATCTCAAACATCTTGTTTCTGACTTTGGTCTCTTTGGTTTTTTCATTGTGAGCTATCCATTCATTCCCACATAAAAATTAATTGTGACATTAGTCTAGTCCAACAAAGGTTGACTCAACCCCCACAATATTAATTTTAGAATTATTTTTTTTAAACTTTAGTACATGTTTATATTCTTAGTATACAAAAATAAAAATAAAATTAATGTAATACTGTCATATCCTTATTGTATTGTATTGCAACCATGTCTAGTGTTCCTCTAAGTGCTACTTAGCCCTCTCTTTATATATATCTAAGGATCAAGTTCCATCTGTTCGATGCTCCACACACATACATGACAAGACCAGCAATGCAGTTCCACAGCTAAATGAATCAAGTTTCTGTTTCTCATATCTTAGAGCCAAGCAATTCAGACAGAATAAAAAGAGAGCTGTGACAAATTGTATAAATAACAAACTAACAAGGATATCACAAAATAAAATTCTATAGCTAAGCTAAGTGAAGGAATATACCGTAAACCAAAGTAGAAAAAAAGAGGAAATAAACTTTCTGCATTCCAAATCTCGGAAGGGCCCGCATCAACAAAGAAAAGCAACAATAATATTTCAATTAACAAATACTTAATTGGTTAAAGCTCTTTTAGACCGGAGTAGTCATTACTTCCACTTAATATTCATGTGGATAACAACTTGATTCTTTCGTGTAAATCAAAATGGATGGATCCAATGTGACAGAATTGGTGGAGCAGTTGATTGATCCTTTAGAGAAATTACTGGGTTATAAAGTGACAAAGGAGCAGTTCTATTATCTTTTAGTTTTAGTTGCTTTAGCAATTAATTGTATGGAAAACTGAAATCTACTTTCTAACGTTAAAGAGAGACTCTATATACATAAATTTGTGCTATAATTTTTGTAACAATTTTGATGCAATTAAAAAAAAAAAAACAAGAGAAAAAGATCCGTTCATGTAAAAATCATAGTTACCAACTACAGTCTACCCATAAAAAATTATGGCACCAAGAGTTTTTGAACGTAATAGTAATCTAGGGTTGGCTCAACAATTTTGGAAGCTTTAAGTGAAAATTTTAAGTGATATTTTTTTTATATTTAAATAATAATTAAATCATATTAAATAAATTTTTTATTTTTATTTATTACGTGATTTAATAAATTAGTATTACTAAAATATAATTAAGTTTATATAATATACATCAAATTATTAATTGATATAATAGCTAATAATTGATAAAGTAAAAACTTGCATTAAAAAAATATATTAATTTGAGTGGGTATATGTTGTGTGTGGCCCGTGTGGGTGGATTAGGGAGTTTAACAGTGTGTAGCTGTGTTGGTGGGGGCCTAAAATTGTTTTTCACATTTTTAGATTATAAAATAAGGAAATACTAATGAGTGTCCTTAGGGTACTAGTTAATAATTCAATTAAAGTAAGTTTTGACATCAATTTTATGGAAAATAAAAAAAGCTGTCAAAATATTAATTTTTTTTTTTCCATAAAAACTTTCTTAAACTGAATTCTTAATTAGTGTTATAAAGACACTCGTTAGCATGATCTTATAAAATATTATATACTCAACAACTGCACTGTACCTTGCTGTGCTAAGTCTTGTCATTTTATCAAGTATCAAGCTTTGTGCAGTGTGCATTGTCACTGTGCAGTGGCATTATTGCTGTGGAGTGTGAGCAGATTGTGCAAGTGTAAGAACAAACTCAGCGTGATTAACTTTCTCAAAAAAAAAAAAAAAAAAATAAATGATTAAGAGCATTTTCATTAAGAATGCATTATTAATGGTATAAATCCTAAATTTTAACATCAAAAAGCCAAAAAACATACTGCATCAAAGCTTTTAAATCCTATAATTTTTGCGATTCAGTTACAGTGGGCTGCTAGATAGCAGCCCACTGTAGCAAGATTGTTAAAAAAAAAAAGGGTAAATTCCACAAACCTACCCTGAGGTTTGTGGAAATACCAATGAGGCCCACGACATTCTAAAACCTACCAATTTAGTCCTTAAAAGACAATTTTGTCCCTAACTTTCTTTCTCTTTTTCTAATCTGTCTCCGTTCTTCTCCCCTTCTCTCTTCTCTTTCTCTATCTCTCAGATCTCTCTCTCAAAAATAACTGTTTGGCTCCTTTCCAATACCTGTTCTGCCATTCCTTTCTTTTCTTATAAATTCTTCTTTTACTTTGTTAAAACCAACACAAAATTATTCAATACCAAAACCCCATCTCTAATCTAACCCAGAAACATACCCTATAAAACCAACAAAATTCAACACATTTACACAAATCATTCACCACCAAAAACTCATTTTTAATCAAACCCAGAAACCTACTCTACAAACCAACAGAAATCAACACATTTAAACAAAACATTCACCACCAAGAACCCATTTTTAAATCAAACCCAGAAACATCCACTAACTTTTCAAGAAACCAATACACATACACATGATAAAATTACTGAACAATCATCCATAAAATTGTAAGATTTATTTATGTCAACTCAGACAAAAAAAAAAATCTTCTCTTTCTATTCGGTGAGGTCCGATTCGGAGATTGTGGATCGAGCTTATTCGGCGATTCAACATGCGATGTCTCGGCTTGAGGATAAGTTTCAGCATGTTTTGATTCAGAACACCGTTCCTCTTGACGCTGAGAGACTGTACAGCTCGATTCGCCGGAGTAGCCTTTCGTTTCCGGTCAACGATGCCGAAATTATTGCTGGAGAAGATGGTATGAGTGTGGTGGTCAGCGACTTTTCTAGTGGCTGTGGGTGATATGGGTTTGTTGGGCGGTGGGTTTTGAGAGAGATCTGAGAAAGAAACAGAGAAGAGAGAAGGGGAGAGGAACGGAGAGAGAGAGAAGCAAGATGAGGAAGATTGGTATTATCACTGAAGGGTAGGGATAAAATTGTCTTTTAAGGACTAAATTGGTAGGTTTTAGAATGTTGTGGACCTCATTGGTATTTCCACAAACCTCAGGGTAGGTTTGTGGAATTTACCCAAAAAAAAATTGTTTAATAAAACATGCTTGCCTTTTCGCGCTTCCCTCTCACACGTTTTCCTTTTCGCGCTTATTTTCTCTGGTTTTCCTCAATTTTTTTCGGATTTTCTTAAAAAATAACTATAAATTCGAAACAATATTATTAGTTAAACAACGTTTCAAATTATTCTAAACTTGAATGGCTAGAAACAAAAATAGTTTTAAATTATTCTAGACTCCGGAACAAAAATAGTTTGAAACGTTACCTTAATAAAATAGTTCGAGGGATTTGGTTATTTTTTAAAAAAATCCATTTTTTTCTGGTTCTCTCTTTCTCCCACGCTTGCGCCTCTGCCTGACTGCCTCCTCTCCCTTTTTTTTTTTTTTTTCTTCGTTCTCCGTCTACCGAAGCCGCTGCTCTTCTTCCTCTGAGTGAACCCATACCGAACCCACTCTTCTCTCCCTGACCAAACCCAAAAACCATTCTTGAAACCCATATTCTCATCTCACTACCGAAGATTCAAGGGAGGGGATTAGACTTCCATTTGGGTCAGACTGAAGCTCCATGGGTCAGGCTTCCATTTAGGTTTTGTTTTGGATTAGGGATTTTGTGGGTCTTGTATTGCTGTCACAAGTTTGTCACAAGTTCATCACCGATTGGGTCTTGTATTGCTGTCAGAAGTTTGTCACAAGTTCATCACCGATTGGGGCAAAACTTCTAGCCGATTCAACTCCAAACAGGTTAGTTATATCTGTCAATCTTTCTTTGATTTTAGTCTGAATCTTTAATTGTTTCTTTTTGAAATGTTTTTGTGGAATTTATCATGATGATATATTGGAAAGCATTCTTCTTCTTGTATTTTCAGAGTTGAAAGAGTGATACCAGCAATCTTGCTTCACTCCTCAGGATAACAGCATTGAACGTGAAGCACAGGTTTGTGTTTGCTGAAATTCCTCCTTAAAATTCTAGTATCATCTTTAGAGTTTTATATGTTGAACAGATTTTAGACAGATTTGCATTTTTCTCTACACACATGAAATTAAACTTTGGTCAACATATAAACCATAATAGGATTTGTTGCGATCCTTATTTCCCATTCATTTTCATTTCCTTGGTTGTTGAGAACTAATACTTACTCTAGTTGTAATTATTTACAATTTGGGTTTGTTTCCTAGATTGAGCTTATGAAAATTCTATCAAACATCTTTTCAGAATAGACGTCTGAGTTAAGATATATGGAGCTTATGGTAGGCTGAAGTTGAAAGAGTGTGTATTTAACAATTAAGATTTTATATTGGACAAGTGTACTGAATGCTTGACCTTGTGTGAAAGTTATTCAGTGTATTCACATTATATATCGTATCATGATGCACATATATGATTACTACAAAAATTGTTTACCCGTGCTGCCTGTAGTTTTGTCTCTCAAATGATGTTTTAGCACTTTTGCCTCATGCCTCAAGTTCAGACACATTTGTTTGAACAATTAAGACTTACTATTTTCCTTTGCTATTGTGCACACCTAAATGGTTCCCATCAATGCTCCATAACTTTCTCCTTTGATAGCTTTTGAGAATTCAATTAAATGGTTCAGCAAGAGCTATACCTTCTAAGTAAGCAGAATAATCATTTTTCAAATAATGTAATCATATATTATGGGGTCGGAGGAAGTATTGTGCACAGGTTACTGCCCTTTATTTATTTATTTATATATTATGGGTTCAACATCCACATATGAACATTATACTAGTATGAAATTTCATACATCATGTTTGAATTCAGTGAAATTGAGATATTGAGATTTTGGTGCCATTTAAATAATAGGATCTTCTGGTTGTGTATGAGGGTGTGCATGTATCTGAGCCCCTTTGCACTAACTTCATCAAATTGTAATTAAGAAAGTCAATCAGCCGTAGAAATTTTAATAGGGAAGCTGTCTGTGAAATTTGTAAACTTGCTTTGAGAAGTTTTTACATTTGTTAACACCCCACATCACGATTCCCATTTTGAGCATTATGCCAATGTGATATAGTTTTTCAATTGGTTGGTTATATGTTAGCGTGTGTTGCTGCAATAAAGATCTATGCTGTATATCTTATATGCAGCTTCTCCAATACTATCACCTGGCTGTTTGGTGACTGGAACAATTGATGGAAAATCTGACAGTGGATAGCTGGTTACTGTAAACCTGGGTGCCGATCAACTGAAAGGTGTGGGAGATTACAAAATAATACAAATTTATCTGATTGGTAATTGAAGATTGAAGTCTGATTGGTAATTTTACAAATTTATCCCAGTTTTTACATTGCAGAATTTCATGCTTGTATCTTATAGGTACACTCAATATTCAAGTACAATATATATATATATATATATATATATAATAAAAAAGGAATTAAGAAAACTTATTTCCATTTTCACTCTAGTATTTGCCAATAGTTTTGCTCTTGTAGCTATATTGCAATTCTATGGATTTTTTTGTTGGAATTTGGCTTTGACAACTAAGGTTGAACTGCTATTGCAATTCTTGGCGTTTATCTTTCATCTTTAAGTGCTTTAAATTCTATGTATGTGAACTTTTATTGAACTACATTGCTAGTTTAGTGTTGCTAAAAACATACCAACCCAAGTTGCCAATTTCTCTTTGTAGGACTGCTCTGCTTTTGTCACTCTGTTTTGTCTTGGGGGAAGTGAATCAAAACTTCTTCTCTTTATAAAAGCTGTGTGGCTCTCTGGAAGCTTAGCTAAGTGTGTGAAGTGTTGGAGAAATGTATGCTGAGGCTGGTCTTTTGTTCCCTTACTTTCAGAATTTCTCTTAGGAAGTTCAACAACTTGAGGAGTACTGTAAAACCCAGTTTCTGCAGAATTTAATTGAGAAGATAAATATGGCCAGCTTTTCTAAATGTTTCTTTTTTATTTTATTCTTTCTTGCTTTGGATGAATTTGCAACAGTGACTTTTTGTGCCTGACAATTTTGGAAGTTCCATTCTGGAAAACTCACTTGATTAAATATCAAGAGCACGTCCATTTATTCCTAGCTCAGGTTGGTTTACAGGTGTTCAGAGAGATGGTTTTTGAGGTTGGCATTGAACCAGATGGTATAACTATGGTGGGTCTCCTTAAAGCATGTGCTAATTTAGGGGACTTGAATATGGGAAGAATGGTTCACGGGTTAGTGATCAGTAGAGGTTTTGGTTTTGAAGTGTATATGGGGAATTTTTTAATTGATATGTATTCTAAGTTATCAGGTTATTTGCTTGCATTGAGCATGTATGCATTGAGCAATTGGAGCCTTTAAATTCATCAGGTTATTTGCATGCATTGAGCATGTATGCATCAGGTGGATCATTTGTTGATGCTGCAAGGATGAGAAGGTTGGTGAAGGAGAGAGTTGTGAGGGTTGTTGCTGGGTACAGAAAAAATGGTAGTTAATGGTAGTTATTTGAAAACATAAAGAAAGAATAAAGAAAACATAAAGAAAGAATAAAAATAATATTACTTAAATAAAGTTGTAAAAAGAATAGAATGTTTGATGTTTGGTGGATTGTAAAATGGTATGTTAAAATTAATAAAGTAGGATTTTAGAGTGGTAAATACTAAAATATTTAGCATTCTTGATGAGAATGCTTTAAGCTTATAGAAAAAGATCACGAATCAAGACTCAGTGTGTTGTCCTTATCCTATCATGTCAATTAAGTAGATTAAAAGAATCAAGACTCAATGTGTTGTTCTTGCCCTATCAATCAAGTAGATTAAAACATATAACTTAAAATAAATGACTGAGCTTATAGAAAAAGATTAGGAATCAACACAGAAAAGAAAGGAAAGAACATAGATAGAGAGGCAGAAAGATAGAAAGATGAAAGATTTTTTCTTTTGATTTAAAAATTTATAATCTCTATTTTAGTATATTTCAAGATAATTATGTTGTATTATTAATAAATTTGTTTAGTATTAATTTTGATTTTAACATATTTTAAGAATGAATTAATGAATTTGACTCTTAAAATTTTATTTTGTTAATTGAAATTTGGCTTTTTTTTTTTGTTTTTTTCCCTATTTAATCTTCTGCATTTTAGAGCATTAGCATTGATAAATTTCAATTCTACTCTATTTTACAATTCTAAAAAGTCACTTTATTATTATACCATATCATTTTACAATACTTTCAGCATCCCAAACTTTTATTTTCCTCTTCTATTCATTAAAATAATATATCTACATAATAAAATAATATATCCTAAAATTATATATTTTCTCTCCCATCTTTCTCCTCTCTCTCTCTCATTTTTAGCTCTCTAACTTCCGTCGGAGCCTTCCATCTGCAACTCAGCATTACTACCACCGTCACTGTTGCCAGCACCACCACTACCTTCACCTCTCCCACTAGAACCTCCATATCCACTCGATCCACCATCAGAAACCGCAGAAACTCGAAAATGATCAAAACCCAGTTGCCCAAATCGCATTTCAGAACGGCCCAAATTCTTAAACTCGGCTCCATGGCCAGAAAATAACGAGTGAGAGTAAGAGTAGCATGAAGAACAGGTACGAAACCCGCTAATCTAAACTGGGTTTGCGGGAATTCGGGTGGAATGCGAAATGGGTCTGCGAGAAAACCCCATGAAATTGTAAAAGAGTGGGGATTTGCGGATGAGTGATGTGGGTTTGGAACCATTTTTGTTTCTGTGAAGATTGAAGAAAAATAGAGGTTGTGGGAAAGTCTGTGTGACTGTGCGGTGGGTTTTGGTTTTTGAGGTTTTTTTTTTACACAACTAGTGTAGTATAGTGATATGGGTTTTTTGGGTTTCGCCGTGCTCTGTGGTGTTGGGTTGGCTGTGCTGTGGGTTGCAGTTTGGTGAAGCTTCAGCGGTGGAGAGACAGAGATGAGAGAGACAGAGATAAAATAATATATATTTTTTACAATACTACTACAATGCAATTCTACCTTTAGAATTGCACTGTAGCAGTATTGCAAAAAAATTTGCAACACCTGGGTTTACAATTCCCTGATGCAGATGGTTTTAAGGCTTAAAATGCCAAATTTTCCTTAGATATGACATTAGCATTCTCCAATGCTAATGCTCTTAAGATACATTCGGGCTTTTTTAATGTATTTTACTAACCAATAAAAAGACTAAAATATTTTTTTGTAATTAAAATATATAGATAAATATTACACACACACACACATATATATATATATATATATATATATTTTTTTTTTTTCCAAGTGGGGTTTTTTTTTTTAATTATTTAGGGGCCTTAAGTAATTGTATCAATTGCATCTATTGTTCAGTTGGCCCTATTGATGCAATACAATAAAATAATGATATGACAGTATTTCATTAATTTTTTTTTTAATATATATATATTGAGAATATAAACATGTACTAAAGTTTAAAAAAGCATTTCTAAAATTAATATTGTGAGGTCGAGTCAACCTTGCTTGGAGTAGACTAATGTCGCAATTAATATTTTTGTGGGAATGAAGGGATAGCTCACAATGAGAAATCCAAGGAGACCAAACTCAGAAACAAGATGGTAGAGATGATACAAAGACCCAAAAATACTAACATATAAGACTACCCTTTAGGGTATATTTATTTGGAGAGATTTTAGGGAGGATGGAAAATTGAGGAGAGAAAAGTAGATAGAAAGTAGTTTTAGTGGATGTTTGGTTAGGAGGAGAGAAAAAAAAAAGTTGGTGGACCCAAGTGTTTTCTCCTCGGGCCTACCAAAATGTCCATACACAATTTTTTTTAATAAAAAAATTTGTTACTTTTTTATTTTATTTAATAAAGACATAATAGTAAATTTATACCAATTTTATTTTCCATCCTCTCATTTTTCTTCTCAACTAAACAAATAAGTTTTTTCCCCTAAAAAAAAAAAGTTTATTTCCTTATTTTCTGTTTTCAAAAATAATTTTCTATTTTTGAGACTAAAAAACTTGTTTGGCAACTCAAAATGGATAGAAAACAAAAACTATTTTCAAAACTCAATTTGTGAAGGAAATTAAAAACATGTAAGAGGTTGTTTTCAATTTCTAATTTTTAAAAGTTAATGAAAACACATATTTGATTTAATGAATCTATCTCATTTAATGAGTTAGTATTAGAGTTCAAATCCTAGGAATAACATATTTTAGTATTTTTTTTTTCAAAAACCTATCTTTTTAATTTCAACTAACCAAACATGTTTTTGATTTCAAAAACACAAGAAAATTGTTCTTTCCTTATATTCCCAAAAACAAGTTTTTGAAAATAGAAAATAAAAACTGTTACCAAGCTTAACCTATATTTCTTTTATCCTCTCACTTTTCTATTTCCTTCTCATTTTCTATCCTCTCACTTTTCTACTCCTTCAACCAAACAGACCCTTAAGCACACACTTGTTGGTAGCTCTCTCTCTCTCTCTCTCTCTCTCTCTCTCTCTCTCTCTCTCTCTCTCTCTCTCTCTCTCTCTCTCTCTCTCTCTCTCTCTCTCTCTCTCTCTCTCTCTCTCTCTCTCTGAACCCCTTATACCATGGGGTTTTCCCTTATTTATACTAATGTAAGTAGTGAGCTTGTAATGATATGGGCCCTGCTTTGTTAGACATCAAATTCGCCTTTTGGAATCATACTGGGAGTATGTGTTTAACCCACTATTTATATTGGCCATTTCAAAAATTAATGCGTAGGCCACCATTGTTTCTTACTGACATCGCTATTGCGGCTATTCCTCGCAATTAGTGTCATATCTTGAATAATGTGCTTGTTTGTGGAGCATCCCCAAGCATTGTAGTTCCTTGCCATATATCTCGAGCAAGTTCTTCTTGGCAAGTCAATTTTAGATGAAATTCTCCTCGACGAGTGACATTGAGCCAAACGAAGCTCCTTGGTATGATATGGGCTCTTAAGTGGACCCCCTTCATCAATTGGGCCTTCTCTATTTTTCATTGGGCCTATGGCTAAAGGCCCAATACCAAATGGGCTATTTATTACCCCCCACAAATATAAAACCATTAGAAAAAATTTGTAGCTAGTGTTTGGGTTTAGCATTCATAAATATTGACAACAGGCCATATTCATTGATATCCTAAAAGCAACATCAATTAATTTCAATTTCTCGTGGCTTTCAAATCTACTAACTATATAAAAAGCAAGCATGAAAAGATTTATCTACAATAGTTTGGTTTGGTCAAATTTTGTCTATTGTTAAGCCAAAACAGGAAAAAATTTAATATTAGGAAATGTTATGCCCACAATATAAAACTTTCACAATAAATCTTAAGTGAAAGATTATTACCAACTATTATTGGTGGGAGAGAAGGTAATTTCAATGATATGTTCAAATTAGAACCGGTAACAATTTACTGTTAGTATACAATAGTGATAGGTGATCACACTATAATATGGTGCACACTCACTTATACAATATCCCCTATTTGGTGGATGATATTGCTTCACCAATATACAATAGAGTATTAATTAAGCGTTAGAATTTTTAATTTACTGAAGAGTTGTGTCTCTTATATAAGATACAATTCTTGGTGAACAGACATATCTCTTTCCAAGAGATATGAAGGAGTTTATAAATAGTGGGACTCCTTATTCATTATAACATTACTTTTTATTATTCTCTCTCTGTCTATGTTGGTGATTCCGAGTCTAATGACATTACCATACACATAAAGGGACCATTACTGGTATCAGAGCTAGGTTTCGATCTTTGGACCTGTGGGTTATGAAGGAATAGGGACGCTTAGAGAACATGGATATGCAGCTTTTGCTTTGGGGACACAATCGGTCAATATTAAGCAGAATAGCATTGTATGAGAAGTTAGTGTATGAATGTAAAGTCTACTAATGTGCATTATACATAACACAAGTTGTACAATGAAAGTTGTTGAAGTCATATGAGAAAACCTTTAGGATACTGGCTTAGAGGAAGTATCAAGCAATTTAGTGCAGGTCAACACATGTCTGGTGTGTGTGGCTAAAGTATGTCGATCGGCAGTGCAGGTGTGGATTGAGATCCCCGGCTGCGTGTGGTGACAAACGTCCCACATGTTCGATGCCATTCATTTGAAATGCTAATATTTTACAACATAAAAAGATTGAATTCTAGATTATCATCATGAATATATGCTAATATGAACTAACAAGGTGAATTTAAAACCTTAATAATTTTTTTGTTGATTGTTTACATCTTTTTACTGCTTCAATATCTCTTTGCTTAGTTTAATTGATTGGTAGTTTTATTTAATTTTAAAATAAATCATTTTTATTGAACTAGATTATGATTTATTAAATTAAGGTTTGATTAGTTTTCTTACATTCAAACATGTCCCTTACCATGAACTATATCCTCAACTAGTAATATTATGACACATCATTAAATTTAATTTAGACTAAACATAAACCAATTAAATGTAAGAGTTCATAATCACATATGATTGAGACATAATTCATGAAAATTTAATTTACCATTAAAACATGTTTTTTTGATATATTTTTTTAAAATTCGATAGTCCGATTAGGACTTGTGAACTATCATTTTGATCGTTATGAGTTCAATAGAAATCATATAGTCAAAATTACAATTATTCCTTGTGATGTGATATGCAATGGTATGCTAGATGCAATACGAGTTAGGTTAAATGGAAGTTAATTACAAAATGGGGTGTATACAAGAAATAAAGTAAAAGTAGAGATTATTTTTATGAAAGAATTGAATGAATTACAAATCTAAATGATTATGGTTTTATTTTTTTTGTTTTTAAATGGGCTTTATGTTGAATATTTTGTTCATTTTTATTGTTTGGTCTAATTTTGTTGTTGTTTGGGCTATTGTTGTTATTTGTGCTAATTTTTATTGTTGTTACTTGGACTTTTATGTTTTTGTTTAAGGAAATGAGGATTATGTTTGGGAAGTTAAGATTATTTTTGTGAGAAATACTACATCCATAACACCTTTACAACAATTTCTCAACAATTTGTCAGTGGTGGGCCTTGTTTAAAAGTACTAGTAAGTAGTAATATCTTGTCACTTAAGATTTGCTGTGAAAATGTTGTAAATATAATATTAATATACTTTTGTTAAACTGAAATTGTTGAGATTCTCAAGTCAAGGTGTTCATTTTGGAATACAAATATCTTGTAACATTTATTGTATTGCATTTTATATTTCACTGATCACAACTTACTATTATTCCACCATATATGAAAAATTTATTAATGAAATTATTAATTCACTGTAGTTATATTAATTTCTAAAGAAATGATCTTTCACCTAACTGACCTAAGGTTATAATTTTTTTTTTTTTTTTTTTGAGAAGACACCTATGGCTGTACATGATTTGTAGGAATCGACCAAAGCTATGGTGGATGTCCACAAAAGAATTTATCATGAACTTATTCATTTTAATAATTCACTAACCTAACGATATATATTTGATTTATTTTTTTCTTTAGGTAATTCTCTATCTGATTGTGGTTCTTTTTCGCCAGTATTATGGTTGTTAGGGAGATTCAATGCAAATGGAGGTGGTAGTGCTGACAAAAAAGTGTACACAGGTTCGGCTATAAAGATTTGAGGCATGGACTGATGTATTAATTTAGTGAATAGTAACTGAGTCCGTTGTTTCTCAAAAAAAAATCAGTGAGTATGTTGCTCTTAAAGATGCATGTACATGTCTACTAATTAAGGCACAAGTGTCCATTGCTTCATTATATAGAACTTAATTAAAGATATACTTCTTTAATTTTTTGAAAAAAAGTTCGAATGGGTTAAATTTAGAAAAAAAAAATTATATAGAAGATGTTTAGTTAGAAGGGGACTCCCTTTCAATATATATATATGAGGTCTAGGAAATACGTTTGCACATAATGACTAGTCTTTTCCATCCTTTTCCTTCTACAAAGGGTTTAAACTTTAAACCCTTCTGTTTTCGTTGTACTATACTAATATCTACGCTAAAACTAGCATGAGACCATATGACTAACAAGTTGAAATAGAACGCGTTATACTAACCATTGCCAACACAATCACAAGGCTCATCTTTTTTGGGTCTAAGAGAGAGAGAGAGAGAGAGAGAGAGAGAGAGAGAGAGAGAGAGAGAGAGAGAGAGAGAGAGAGAGAGAGAGAGAGAGAGAGAGAGAGAGAGAGAGAGTCCAATTAAAATTTAATTGTAAGGATTTCTCTTTTTATTTGTAAGGACCTAATATATTTTTAAGGGCAAATTTTGGCTACAAACTTAGTTGTAGCTTAAGGTTAACACTCTCACTAAATAAATTAACATGGCAACATATTTTGAAAATATAAGTTGAATTGCATGTTTTTATATGTTTTTAAAACAAGTCAAATTTCATATCAAATCAGATTTTATTTGCTATTCAATCCATAAACTTATCTTTTATGTATAATTTTAAATTACAAAAACTTGAAATTTAAACATTTGATTGATGACATAACTATTGATCTTTGATTTTCTTGAAATTTTGTAAGCATGGAAGATATAAGAAGAAAATGTAATCTAATTGCGAATTTATTAAAATTCATATCCAATTATAAAAATAATTAAGTGGAATGGTAATCTTAGTCTACAACTAAGTTTACTATCAAACTTTATACAAAGTTTAATTATGTTAGGCCTAAAAAAAATGTAGGGTGAAAAAAAAAATTCTTGTAAGGGCAAAAAAATCATAAAATTTATATATAATAATTTTTTTTTCCATGTCAGGGTGGTCACAGGACCACCCTACCTTTAATGTGGAGCTGTCCCTATCTGGGAATACGAAATCATTTACGTTAATAGGAATTTATTCTTAGAATTTTATTTTTGAGTTCATGATAAGGTTGTGACTCAAGTTCAAGAATATGCAAGGACATCAAGATTGGTTTCCTATCCTAGTTCGAAGGCATTATACATGTACTTATTGATGCTCCAGTAACCCTAGTTGATAGTAAAAGCCTTAAAAAGTGGAATTTTTTTTTTTTTCATCTATTCTCCCCCAATTAATGTGAGTCTCCTAGGGTCAATTCATTTTGAGTGTTGGGAAACCCGTATAAAAACCTTATTCATGTAATTAAATTGTAAATTTTAGTGCCTAAGACTCTAAATGCGTGTATTGAAGATCTGCATTAAAATATTGAGTACACAAGAAATTATCTCAAAATTTGGCCCTTGAAAACCTTTTAATATTACTGAGGGCCTGCTATTTGTCTTTGCAAGTGATATACATTTTTTATTGTTATTTTTGGAGTTGTTTTGCATTCTTTCTTCATTGGCCCTAGATATCGAACTAGTGACAAACTTTTGGTTCTATTGAGTTTAATAAATACAAAGTCGTACTAAAGCCAATGATAATACAAAATGAAATAAAATTAATGCCATATGTACGATGGATAAATATGAACATTAAATAAATAAACTACACAAACAATTTTAGTGGACTTCTTCACAAAAAGAAAAGAAAAGAAAAATTAGTGGACTGATATCGCATTTGAAGCCGTTTGTATTAACTAAATGCTTGTAAATATATATATATATATATATATATATATATATATAAATTTTAATATCTAAAAATACATGCTTGTGAATATGAACAATGGCAAGTGGTCAATAAATTTAATTGATATAGTGATTTGACCTAATTCCCTAAAGAGGAGATACTATTAATAACAATCTCTCACAAATCATTATTTGGATATTGTTAACAGATGTTTTACCCTTGATTTCTTCTAATCCAAATTAGCCAACTTGATTAATTAAATCAATTATGCAATGGATTCTAATTTAGTGAACAGTGGGCACAACCATAGCATGATTAAATAATGTAGCAAAAAATAAATTTGATACATTGATATGGTGGTTATGAAAGGAGACGGTGATTGGAAAAACCCTTCGTGGGTTTGTCGAATACCACCCAATGGAAGAATTTAAAATAGTAGAGTGGAACTACAACAATAAAAATATAACCTGATCCTAGAAATTCTATCTACAGTAGGATTTACTCGTGTGACCACACACACTCCAACATGATTGAACTCTTCTACCTTGTGAATCTTTACAATGCACAAAGACCCAATTCGTGTCAAACACTACAATACAACTTGATTGAAGAAGGTTTATGCTGCAACTTCAGTTTGAAAACCTCAAGATCTTTCAATACGATGTTGGAGACGATTCTCAGAACAAAACCCTTAGTGCACACAATTGCAACAATATCTCTCTTTCTCTTTATGTTTTCCCTATCATTATGATGACCTAAGATCAATGAACTTCTCTACTTTCTGGAACCCTATGGCACAAATCCCAGGGCCAATTTTATCATGGGGCTGAATCTAAGAACTCAATTTTGTTGTGGTTCGACCAATCGACTGGTGTTGAGGAATGAATCAATCTATAATGAGCCTCGTCAATTGAGTTGCAGTTATGGCAGCTAGTAGACACGATTGTTTCTTAAAAAATTCTTGAGAATTTTCTTGTGTCTTGAAATGTGATCTCGTTAAGTGATTTTCTTGAAATGTGATCTTCAATCACTTAACAAGACACTAAATACTTACAACTTAAGTTACATTTGCACATATTTTGAGAATAGTTTGCCAACATTCATGGACACATAACATTAACAATTTTCCCTTTGACAATCCATAAAATACCTAAAACATAAGGAAAACCTGACAGATTAATTATATAATATCTTGTAATCTATATTTCTTCTAACCACACTTTATTAGCCTAGACTTTTGTCCATTTGGCAATTTTATGTCTTGATTTTTAATTAACCAATATCCGTTACTTTAAAGAATGAGATCTTACCAACAAACGAGTTGTCAATTTATTAACACTACATATTCACTAAAAACTATACAATTACAAGGAAATAACGGACAAAATGGGCAAATACCCTTTTTTGGGAAATTAAACATTCGTTTGCCCTCTTTCTGAAAGTAAATAGGGAAATGCCCCTCATTTGTAACTCGACAATAGAGAAATCGAGTTTTAATGAATAACTCGATATTTGTATGATCGAGTTAGTCTGACCTTCGAATTTTTCCCAATAAAAAAATGTTTGTTTAGACGTTCATAACTCGGGAAACTGGAAATCGAGTTTTAATGAATAACTCGATATTTCTATGATCGAGTTAGTCTGATTCTAATTTTTCCCAATAAAAAAATGTTTGTGTAGACGTTCATAACTCGGGAAACTGGAAATCGAGTTTTTTTCAGCGGTTTGAATCAATAGGACCCTAACGTCTCACAACGCTATTCAGTCACTCGCTCTCCCTGTACACTCTCTTTCCCTCGCTCTCTGCCATCACTCTCTCTCCACACTCTGTCTCTCTCGCTCTGCGATCAGGCTTCCCCACTCTTCCTCGAGTCTCCATCAGTCGTCGTTGGTTCCCACCGCCGCTGATTACAGGTACGGTCCTCTCCCTCTGAAATATTTTCTGATGTTGGTTAATGTTAGGTTGCGTTTTGTGTGGGATTTTGATTATTTTGTTGAAACTTAAGAAGTAGTAAATTTACTAATGAAGATGAGAATTTTGTTGTCTTTTATATGCTGCAATGATGATTTTCTCATTAATGATTTTAAATGTGCTTGGGGTTTTGATGAGGGGTTTTGGCAAATCGAGTGGTGGTGTTTCAGTGTGTCTCTGGGTTTAGTACAGCAACAAAGAGATTAAGTTCTTTGATATCCCTTAAAAGTTTTAGTACTCATTGTTTTTGGTATATCTAGGTTGTTATAAATTTCATTATTTCTTGGGATTGACACTACTTTTGTTGTGCATATCAGTCCAATGTCTTACTGAATCTATGCTTTTATTTTATATTAATTGTGGTTTACTTGTTAGAAAATTGCTAACAATGTATTTGCTGCCATGTCAGATATGCAGGCACTAGATAGAGTGCGGCCTGGACCCGATGTGGATACCCAGTTGGCCCAGCAGCCGAATCATCGGTCAAGTCCGCTTTGGAGGTGCGCCGCTGACGAGGTATGTAGTAGTATTATTAATACATGTTTGTTTTATAATTACCTTGTGTTTAATCTCCTAACACAATACTCGTCCGTGTGCAGGACGTGCTTGGCATGATAAAGGTTCGACGCCGTAAATGTGTATTGCCACAGGGTGGGCTAGATCCACGTATCATGCAACATATAGATGCAGCAGGGTTGACTGGTTTATTCAAGGTTCCTGATATGGAGGTCGACCACGCCTTGATCACGGCGTTGGTTGAGCGGTGGCGTCCGGAGACGCACACGTTCCACTTACCCCATGGAGAAATGGGTATCACCTTGCAAGATATGGAGGTGATTCTGGGGCTTCCGGTGGATGGGTTGCCTGTCACTGGGAAGACAGACTACCAATGGAGTCAGCTGTGCGAACAGTTGTTGGGCCATAAACCTCCACCCCCGATACCAAACTCAAACAAGTCTACCCTTGCTGGGGCGAGGATAAGATACACCTGGCTTGATGCACAGTTTGCCGATCCCTTAGCTGCGGATGCTGCTGACGAAGTCGTGCAGCAACATGCCCGCTACCACCTACTTGTACGGATGGGGGCCCTCTTGTTCATGGACAGGTCTGCGGACCGGGTCTCACTGTTGCCTCTGCAGTTGCTCAACCCAGTCAGCAATGCGAGACGGTATAGCTGGGGTAGTGCAACATTGGCCTGGCTGTATAGGCAACTTTGTGGTGCATCGAAGAAGGATGCGATGCAGATTGGAGGAGCACTCTTGTTGGTGCAGCTATGGGCCTATTCAAGGTTCCCACAATTATGCCCTGTTGTGAGGCCGCCTCTACCGCCAGTGCACTCAGGGCCCCTTGCCATTAGGTACGTTCATTGAGTTCTCGTTATTTGTCTCTTTCATATAATTAAAAAAATGCCAAACTAACAAACAAAAGAAACTTATCAATGCTTAGTATATGGATGTGAAATATAAAAGCAAAGTTTGTTAAATGTAAGGTTAAATGTAAGGTTCAGTAATGAGCATTTGTCGACACCCCATGTTTGGTAGGTGGAGCGGGCCAAAATGCACCGCAGAGCATGCCACACACGTCCTTGCTGCGTACCGAGCGTCACTGGCTACACTACGGGCCGAGCAGGTATTCGGTTAATTTAGTTTGAATTCTTATGACCACGTTTCCCTCAATTCTTATGACTACGGGCCGAGCACGTTTCCCTCAAATGCACCGCACATGCTTTTATTTTCGTTTCCCTCAATTGCATGACCACGTTTTTATTTTTATTTTATTTTGAATTCTTGGATTGTTGTACGAATGAGTTGATTTCATAATACCATCCCATCATTTTGTTTGATACTTGGATTTCCATCCCATCATTTAACTCAATTGGAATGTCCATCATGAAGTACTTCACATTAGAACTTCCATTTGTAGCACCTGCATGAATACGACCAAACATAAAGTAAAAAATTCTTGAATGTTAAATCAAAGGGTTTTTTCCAAATTGGGTTGGATTGAAGGGTTTTTTCCAATGCAACCCAACTCACATGACTCAGGTTAAGTTGGGTTAAATCAATGGGTTATATATAAATTTAGTCATATATATATAAAGTAGAATTTGGCTATATTCTTCATTATGTACGGAAACGTTTGTGATTTACACCGAAAAAAAAAAAAAAAAAAACACATAATAAATTGTCCCTTTTCCAAGATGTTTGAAGCATGTGCAAGACAGTGATTTCAAACTTGTGTTGCAACCAAAAAACAAAAACTCCACCAATTGTTACAAATGTCATTAATCTGATGCAATGAAGAGAAGATGCACATATTGGATTATGTAATTGGTTATAATTCAATGAGAAATGAATTTACCTAAGAGTATACCAAAGATAATCAGATTTGTCTTTGGTTGTATTTGTGTGCTCAAGTAATTCATTTGATTTTAATGATGCATCTTCAAAACTGAGGATGACATCTTTAAATTCTTTCCAGCTACTAACTGAATCAAAAGTTTGTGTTCATTTTCTGATTATGTCATTATACACCGTTTCAACCTATTTAACACGAGAAAATAGAACTTTTAGCCTGCTATGAAAATAAACTAAAAAATTTCAAAACAATATTTCTTAAGACTTTATATAAGGCGAATGATTGTAAACGCAGAAGATATCAATTAAATTCTAAACAACAAATTTCCTACTATAAACTTGACAAATATGGGTCTTTTCAGAATAAGGGAATCAAGGCATATTAGAATACAAATGATATTTTCAAAACGCATGGCCCCTGCGCAAGGATGACACGCATAAATCGAGAAATGGTCCAAATTTTTTTCTTTCCCTAATCCTTGCGTGAATTCTGCTTCACTGTCTTCTTCGTTCTTTTTGCACTTTCTGCTTGTTTACATGCGTTTTGGAGTCTTGCTCAACAGGTTAGCCCAGACTTCTGCTCATAATTCTTTTAGAGAGAGTTTGAATCTTTGATAGTCGTTATACTTCAATATTAAAGCTTTAAAATACAAATTTTGTTTAGAACTGTTGAAGCTTATTAATATTTCACACCTTCTGGATTCGCTATAGTTTTGGTGGTTGACTTAGATATTACCACAATTATATTCCAGATTTTCGTTGAATTACATTTGCTGAGTTAGAGCTTCTCTTCACTGTTGTACTATAGTTGGCTGTTAAATCTCATAAAATGAAAAAATTCTTTAAATTTAGAACGTTGGTAAAGCTGCAAATGTTAAACTATGAAAATTTTATCTAATTATTGTGTAATCATGACATGAGAGCAGAAATATACAACCCCAATTTGCATTTTTGGCCTAAGTACAGAAACAGAGGGAATGATGACATTATTGATCATTGGCCCGTAAAACACATGATCACTTCTCTGGCTTTCATTGAAATTTGAAATTAAGCAAACTAAAGGATGGACTTACTCTGCCTTGAATGTCATAGAGTGACCATACGCTAAGCCATTGCCATAGCTTGTCCTTGTCCAATGCTGGATGGTTGTCATTGCTTGGGTCCACACTGTGAAATTTCCAAAATTCGAAGCCATTAGTGCCCCCCCCACTAGGAACTCGAGAGTCCAGGGTATAGGTTATAAGCATAAATGAGATTTGGGGTTGTTTAGGATGCCAGAGTGAGCACCCAAGATAGTCTCAATTGTTGCTTTGCCTTCAAAAACTTACTAATGTTTGGAGTTTATGCATTGAACTACCCCTGTGACAGAACGTAGCAATATTTAGTATTAAGTGACCATCTAAGGTTAATATAAACTTTTATGTTATCTAAACATCCGTTTGGGATGTTCTAGTTGATGGTGTTTTCATAGGTAGTCAATGTCAATCTAAGCTCTTCACAATTCATTGGTGCCACTGGTGCTGCAGGTGGTTTTAGTGTGTGAGCTCCATTTGGGCATAGATATAAGTTTCATAGGTACGATCGAACTCTCTTGGCTAGAAGTTTCATATGTACAATTGCTTGTTCTTACTATCACGCTCTACTTTAGTCGGTTGTTTTTGCATATAGTCTCAATATATGCTACAAATTTGATTAAACAAATAAAATTTAAGCTTGTACAGTTTGTAATTAAGCTTGTACAGTTTGTAATTAATTAATAAAATGTTATGAGCTTAAAACCATAGTTATTGCTCTGCCTAATAAGTAGACAATTTAGTATTTCTTCTTCTAACATAGGGGTATCCAGGATTACAAACATTGTTATTGTGATGCAAAAAACATTGTTACATTGTAAGTTATAAATTACCTTTGCTGAATTGAAGGTTATATTTTTATAGTCTAGTAGAATACTGTTTGACTTCGATTTACGTATTCAACTGGTATATTTTGAATATGCACAGCCTCGATTGTCTTCTTGGAAAACAATGGCCTAAGTTTAAAGAAACAAATAATTGTTAATCAGTGATATATGAGAAAACATAAAGACGCTTGACACATTACCTCTTGTTGTTGACCTAAATGAAAAGTTAGTTCGTGCTCCTTGCACCAAAGTTGGAGAGCACAATTTAATTGCAGCATGCAACTCTTTAAGTTGTCCCCACTTTAGCTGCCTTAATAGTCCTAAAATTATTAAAAGCTATGGATTATTAATGAGTACTTTATTCATATAATTATTAGAAGCGTGCAAAATATGCTACTCACCATATTCTTCAAGAGGAATGTAATTTTAGACATTGACATGATTAGTTTGAGATAACTAAAAGGCTTACGTAATTTCCAACACTAAAATTTATAAGAAATATATATTTACATAGAAATATAATAACAGTATTTGATGAGGATTAGACCATGTAATAATTTACATAGCTTCCATTTCTTGCAATATAAAGTGCTACTTGAAATGCAATGTCTTCAGTAGACCTTATATATGTCTTCCCTCCATATTTTTTATAGCTTCAAGAGCAAATTAAGTACAGTTACTTTAGTGTTACAATGATTAATAGTCATTTTGTTCTCATTCATTGAAACATTGTTAATGACTAATGCAATTAATGTAGCACAATATTTCTATTACAATAAAAAGATTTTGCGAAATCATCAACTTGGATTCATCTTACAGCCATAAGGATGCTCTAGTACCCTCCTCTAAGTTTGGTTCAGATTGAAAACCCTAGTATTTGATGGTGTCAGTTAGCTTTGAACCCTGTCCAGCATATGAACATGGGGCTGAAAATGGTGGACACGAACAACCTAGATCTTTTAATATTTTTTGCAGGTCAATTTTGTTGTTCTTTTACTTTCTGCCCAATAATCCCTGAAGATTTTGTGTACGACTAGAAGCAAGAAATTCCATGCTTTGCATATTACATATCACAAACATAATGTTAAATTAGTATGATGTCTCACTATCACAAACATTATGCTTTTATGCAGATTGTATGGGAGCCGTACACGCATACGCTGGGCTCCCTACCTGCGTATTGCACTGCCGGGTAGCATATTTGGAGGGCCGAGGTGCCGTTGATATTCTTTTGGATAGTGGAGTGGCATCATCCTGAGCGAGTCCTCCGTCAGTTTGGGATGAAGCAACCAGTTCCAACTGTCGTGGATACGTCGCCTACCCTTCATAAGATATCCCTTCAGGGTAAATGAGAGAAGAACTGGGAGGTAGAACATGATCCCTTTATTCGGCAATGGGCCAACCGAGTGAATGTAGTTCGCGGGTCCGATCTCCTAGACGGTGATGATACGTACCTCGTTGAGTACATGATGTGGTACAATCGCCACACAAGGCGGTACATAACACCAGAGTCTGCGTAGTGGGAACTCATGGTGAGGCAACAATTCCTATTTTATGGATGAAACCATTGTTCGATTAAATATCCTCAGCAGCTTTATCATGCATGCAAAAGTCCACAATAATTATCGTTGTTACATCTCTATAAGTTTCTCTGTCATTTTGTTTTAAAGTCAAAAAATACTGCATGAGTCTGTCATTATGTTTTAAAGTCAAAATACTGCATGATTTAAGTTGTTCATAACAAACTGAATTTGTCTTGATCCAATTTGTTTGCGTGAGGAATGGTTAATGGGCAATGACTAATGATGACCACACCTTTGTTCATATAATTACATTCAACTTTTAAAAAGGGTGGGTTGGGTTGGGTTTTATTGTATTTTATTTTTTATTTAATTTTTTTTGTTTTTGGTTGGCTTGTACTTTCAAATGGACGGTGCAACTCAGTGTAGTAGTGATAAATTCACATTTCATGATAGTTTAGATAGCCTTTCCTCCAGGACTGATTAATGTATTACATATTCCTTGATAGATATTACCTCTAGGATTGGGAAGTCCCTTACTAAACTGTTGGTAGAATGCAATTCCGAACAGCTTAAAGGTCATTTAAAATCTTGCAAGTATGCAGCAAGGAGATGTGCATTTATACTAGATTCAAGTATGATATATGTTCTAAGTTTTTGGTACTTCCCTTAATTGAAACTTGAAGCTGACATTTGATATTTTCAATTCATTTGATTTGGGCGTGTACGTTAGGAAATAATAACTTCAAAATATGTGTCCTGATTGCAATGTGATATTAATGGAGTTGTAAATCTGGTGAAGCCTAGATACAGAAGTGAAATTTTGATATTTTCACTTATGCTAAGATTGAACTTATGTACAACCAACTATACGTGTTTTTTAGAAGTATTATCTCAATGTTTAGATTGCATAGCAATAAACATAACAGGAAACTGAAAATTCCTGAGTGTTGGGTTGGAACTATAAATTTTTGCACAGGGGGGGCCAACCCCTATTTTTATACACTGTCTTTTTAAAGATGCTTCATAATTATAAGTAATATAAGGATTTCATTAGCTATGTTTGCTACTTTTTCTTTTGATTTTGGAACAGATTTATCCAAGTTTTGCATCATACTTGCGTTCTTGCTTTTATGACACCCTTGTTTTGTAGGTTCGGACGATGATTAGGTCTATACAGAGGTGCAATGAAGGTTTTGACATGCACACTGACCTTACATTTACACTAGAGCTTGTGGAGGAGCTAGGCCGACTTAAATTGGCGAATGCGCTTGCAGAAGCAGTTGACATTGGTACACAGGCCCCAGTTCGTGGCGGGCAACGTGGTGGGTCTCGTGGGGGTGGACATCGTGGAGGTGGTCAAGCTGGTCGCAGCCGTACGACCGAGTCGGCTCCCATCTACGAGGAAGGGAATGAGTCGGGTGCAGAAGAGGAATGGCTTGGCACTGATTGGGTACTGTCTGATGACGACGGCAGGACACCGCAATGCACGCCTGGCGATGGTGCTGGGCCATCCCATAGCGTCGATCATCAGGGCACTGTTCCAGCCCACACTACATCCCATGGTGCTAGCACGGACTATGAGGGCCCTCCTCGTATGTCGCCCCCAGTTTTCAGTGGATCTGCTCATGATGGTGGATGCATATTTGTCCCCACACCAGGCATGCCCACCCCACCTCTAGTGCATGTGGACCCCACCATGTCAGCTCCATCTCAAACCCCCCACGGAGAGGCTGTACAGATTGAGCAGATACCAGCTGAGGACATTGAGCCGGTGGAGGCTTTGCGGAGATCGCGACGCCCGCGTGCGCATGCTCCCGATTGCGGGACCGGTGATGGTATGTACTTCGTCTACACTTCCCATCTTCTTGAGCTACTTCTACTGTGCATTTGATTGATTATGTTAATTTAATTATGCTGTTGTGTCTGATGAAACAGGTAAGATTAGACCTGTCAGGGCATATGGGCAGAAACGAAAAGATCATTAAATGCCTTAGTGTATGCTTATGCTTCCTGCCTATAGGTGACTGCATAGTTACGTTTCACTTTTCTTCTAAAGTAGCCTTTTTTTTTAGACCTAACTGCAATGGTGGACACGAAAAGGCCATTGAGCCGGATTGTCCTTGTGTGCTTATTCTTCATGTGTATAGGTGTTTGGAATAAGCATGCAAAATGTTCTACTAATTGGGGAGAATCTTGGTGGCTGTGCATCTATTTCTGGATCATTGCTTGGGGAGAATACTGGCTGTCAATGTGTTTGTTGTCAAGAAATTGATATTTTGGAGAAAACCCATAAGGCGTATTGTATTTATTGATGTATTAGGAAGTTTTCTGCACTTGGAGTTTTGATTGCAATTTGACAAATGTCTGGATTGGTATTCATTTGAAGCCAAACTTTCTTGTGTTTTTGTATGTTGTTAGCTACAGTAAAGTGGGTTGTAAGAGAGTAATTTGTTTTTTTATTTTTTTTATTTTTGTGAGAAACAAATGTGTGGTATTGTTGATAAGCAAGAAGAAGTAATTTGATACTTTCTGTAAAAGAGTTTGATGACGAAGTTTATGCGGATCAATGGCAGAACCAAGTCCTTTGTAGCAAATCATTTATCCGAGCCTCTACAATGCTTGGCTGGGTATGTGTCTCTCTCCTAATTTTCTGATTCGCCTTCCCTAAAATTCCTAGATTGGTACATCCTCCTTCCCATTTTCTTATTTTTAATCTCCTTTAAATCCCCTCCTCTCTAGAATGATTAGATTTGTGTACATTTGATTACAAGTTTGTTAGTAGGAACTTTGGAGAATAGAATTTATATTTTTTTTTTTCTGAGTTCTAGAGCAGCTCACAATATAACTTACCTAAAGCTGAAAACGGCAAAAATCTTAGTTATGTGTGCATGTTTTGTTCCTTTCGCTTCTTGGGGTTTGTAATTGTTATTTATCATTGTATATATTAGCTTTTCATTTTGGTAGCAATTTGGGAACCCAATGAGAAACATTTAATTGATTATTGATTTTTTCATCAATTAACCTTCTTATTTTATGCTTTTCAGTATATATATATATATATATGTTGTGTGTGTCATTGGCCAATGAATCAAATCTTGTCCATCATTTGCTTTAATGAAATGATGGAGGCGTTCATTGCTTGAATTGGGGATGAAACAGCCTAATGATTATCTTGAGGGCATGGTATCCGTTAAAAAATTAAAAAGTAATTGAGTGTGTTTTCTATTCTGGTTGGAAAAGTAATAGGATTTAAAGCTGCTCACTCTTAGTGTTGTACGATGGTTACTCACACCATCATAGCACACTCCTATAATTATTGCATTTGCACGATAGGCTTGTTTTGTTGAATTTTGTTTGTAGTTTCGAGAGATACTTATATGATGATATGTGTTTGATTTTACATTTATGTAATTCAAGAAAGTGGTTTAGTTGGCCTCAAGATTGGTGGTTTGATTTGCACGGTGGAAAATCTGATATGCAAGGTTGAAAACAGAACCACCGTCCGGCATTCATTACCAATCTGACTGGTTTTCTATTTATCTTCACATGATTGAGAGTTGAGTTATTTGCTTGAAAGTTGGCTTTATAATATGTATATGGGTGTTAGAGGACGCTAGAATTGAAAAAAATTTCCAAGGCTTTGCTTACCCTTCCAAGTAGTTGCAAGTCTATGTTTATCCTCTATTTGGTTGAATGCCTTGCTAATCAATTTGCTCAAAATTTTATGAATTTTGGCTAACCATTTTTGCGAACACATTCTCTGAAGATAACAAGGCGGAGTATAAATTATAGATCTTGATAATAATCTCAGCCATTTCTCTTATATGTTATTCTTCAATAATTCATCAATATTTTATAGGTTGTTTTATCTGTTGAATACATGGTTGTTCATGCTTCTAATTGTATAGTTTATGCTTAGGAATTTTCATTTTTCCTTGGAGGGAAATACAGTTAAGACCATTGAGCTGACATATCAGCTGGCACGTGACTTGTAGGAGAAGAATGAGGACTTGTCTGCTCTAGAAAACGGTATGCAGAGTAGCAAAAATATTTCGTAGAGAATGAATTGCTGAATTATTGCTTCGTTGCTGGCATTTATCTGGTTTTTCATTAGACAATTTGTTAATGCTATAGGACTTTCTGCCCCTGCTTGCATATGAAGGGCTGAATAAATTCCCAGCGGTTCATCTGCTTAGCAAATAGTTGCTGAAACTTTGACTTGGCCTTTTCTATAAGTAGAGTGCAAACACATTGGTCTTTTCTATAAGTAAATTACTAAATCTGTGCATGTTCTCGCAAATGCTATAAGAGAATAAATACCTAATGATCTCAACTTGTGAAGGTGGGAGATTTTGTCTCACCCCATTGAGTCACAAACTTGTTTTAGGTTGTTAGACGTTCTTACTTTCATTATAAACTTGAGACATTTTCTCATCTATAAGGCTAATTTATTGTGTTGGGTCTTCTAGGTTCGAGGGTCTTTGAGTTTTTACAAGGGCATTACGCCAAACTTTCCTGAACAATGTTCTCGTTCGAAGGGAACCGGCCTCCATCAAATTGGCCATCTGTGGGTAAAGTTGAAATACATGGTTTGCAGGTAACTATTTTTTTTGATTTAATTTAAAAATCTATAAGGTTCTTATGCTGAGATTCTAAGAATATTATTGATAAAATAGATCAAATATAGGCTGATGCACTTGTTATGAGGGGGATCAGTTGCACATTTGAGGAAGGGCACAAAATACGTATTGTTGGCAGAATTGGCAGTGGCAAGACCACTCTCATAGAGATGAACCTGTTTTGTCCAGTGGAGCTAGCTAGAGGGAAGATATAGTAATGTATCTATTGAAACCTGTAGTATTCCATGTAATGTTCACTTTTTACGTAACTTTGAAATTTTAAGTGTTCATTTTTTTTTCTAATTCAGAATAATATTACAAGGTACATCATAATTTTAGGGTTTTATTTACTGTGTTTGGGATTCAAGAACCTTTATATAGCTGTGTTATTTGTTTTTTTAGTTGGTTGGTGTCAATTTTTATTCATGGTCATTTTGTTCTGGACTTTCTATATTGTGGCTATTAAAATTTTCAGAATTGACTTGAAGAATTTAGATAATTTTCTAATGTTGGACGATTTATCATGTATGAATAATTCCAATCCTATCTTTTTTAAACTTTGAATTTTCTTTGATTGGTATGGATTGCAGTGAATCCTCCAACGAGGAGGATTTCCAAATTGTTCATGTAGAGGTTACGCAATTCATTGTTGTGTTTCACGTCATGTACATTCGTTAATCGTGGCTCATTGTGTATAGGCTGATCTAGTATTTTGTAACTACACAATAATGGACTGCAGTGAATCAAATAGACGGGGTACGACCAAAGCTGACTGAATAGGATCAAATAGAGTAAATAGAATGTAGTACACCGATTTTCCTAGAATCCACAGTGGACCGAATAAGACCAAAGTAGATATAATGGACCGAATAAGACCAAAGTAGTCCAAAAACAAAAATAATAAGGTTATTTTTCCATATATACATATCTGCCAGTGAAACAATTGGAAAACGATGACACTTCTACTTAAAGCACACACGAAAGTAGTTACTTGCAATAATACATATCTTACTAAATACCACAACAAGAAGTCGTACTTTTGCATTCATGCATCCGTACGTTGTCTCGTGGGTGCATCAACTTCATCATCCCCCACAACATGAGCCACCACTTCATTCAACATGTTTGCACTCAACGTTGCGATCCTCCTTGCGTGGTCACGCTCCTCAATGGCAACTTCCAACTGATACCTTAACAAAGTGTTCCTAATGTCTCCACTGCCATAGTTGGTTCCTTCGCTTTGAGAAGTGCTAGGTGGAGTTGAGGTTGATATGTTTGGAGTTTCCCACGATCTAGACGCACCACCATGCACGCCCATACCATTACCATGCAAATACTCCATGTATGCAGCTTCAGCTTCCCTTCGATCTTTATATGATTTGTGATTGGCGTTTGGGAATTTATGAACTTGTCTACTCGCATCTAGCCAACTGTCGTATATGCCTGGAACACGACCGTTAAACACAACATAGGTTCGTCCCATCCTGCTCTACAAACACGCAATAGTGGGAATTCAATTGCTCTAGAATGTGGTTGCACCTTCTAACGTGTGAAGTGGGCTTTTGTAGAGGAAATGGAGCTAAAACTTGATTCTATAGAAATCGAGTTATAGCAACATCTACACCCTACATAAAATGCGGAGTTACATGTAACTCGACTTCTTAGTAACCGAGTTTCTGAAATGCCGTCATTTCAATATGTCTCGTCAACAGTAACTCGATTTATGTGGTATCGAGTTTTATATAAAATCGATTTCCTTAATATCGAGTCATGTTGTCCCCCTCCCCACATTTCAGAATCCATGCACGTGTCTGGCTCTATCTGTGTTGAAAACCTTCACTGTCTGGTCTCTGAAAAAGAAAGCCTATGAGGTGAACAAAGTTTGCTAACTCTTCTGCCATTTTCCTTGTCATTATTGCATCCTCACCAGGCGTGCTGTTGCTGTGGTCCCCTTCTTCTTTGTTCTGGCACATCTTCCCTGATAGGTATATATTCACTTACATAACTACTTATAATTGGATTGACTTACATAACTACTTATAATTTGGATTGCTTTCTACAACTGTCTTATTCTGAAATTATGTGTGTGTATATATATACATAAATGTATGTATGTATAGATATATGTATATATAGACAAACGTATTTACCCATATCATAAGATGTATATGTGGCATGAACAAATATATGTATATATATACACACACACACACACACACACACATATATATATATATATATATATGTATGTATGTATGTATGTATGTATATGCAAATATATGTAAATATAAACAAAGCTACATACCCATATATGATCACATGTATATATATATATATATATACACAGACATGTATAGGTATGTCTACATATAATGTATGTGCTTAGGGCACCAATTTTTTGAAAAACACCAAGGTTAGGAATTGCAAAAACTGTTAATGCATTGAAAATCCTGAAAAAAATTGTCCAAAAAATGATTAATTATTGTGTGCTCTTATGACATACATTAGCAAAATCTTATATGTGTGTGTGTGTGTGTGTGATAGTGACATTGTATACATATTGTTCCTAAATATGTATAGATATAGTAATGTATATAATAATTATTTTCGAGAATTTTGTTGGGAAATATGTATATAATCATTCTAAATAAACATATATATAAACAAACATTGTACGGTGAATTCATATGATGACATATGCATTCATTCATACATATTAACAATGATGTGTAATGTATACTGAGGTTTACATTGTATGGCTTTTTCAGTTCTGAAAGGCTTTACTGTGTGGGTTCTGAAAAAGAAAGCCTGCGAGGTGAACAAGTTTTGCTGACCATGTTTGCATTTTCCTACTCCATATTGCATCCTTACCAAGTGATATTACAAACACCCTGATTCTTTGTTGTGGCACGTCTCCCCTAAAAGGCCAATCTTTGTGTCCAAACGAATCAAGTGTGTACACCTATAATTAGGATAGCATCATAGTGCATCTGTAAAAGATTAATTACTGTTGCATTAACATAACCCCCTATCTTCTACATGATAACCACAATTAATTGTCCTTATCCAGGTCTGACATGGGTTGTCACTGCTTCTACGTTTACTATGATGGGGAACAGTATTTCCATGACTTGCATGGGCTGTCCTATAGAGGTGAGTCAGTGAAGCAGAAGTTCATTGAGTTGAAATGGGGAACACACTTGAGAAAAATGCACCGGAAGATAATGGTAGCTCTACGGTTGGACAAGGAGTCACATAAGATATCCATCGTGTACCGTGCCCCCCAGATACTTGTGAGTACTCAGGTTGTCTACAACTCAAATCCGTTGGGTTGCGATGCTGACGTGGACATGATGTGGGCAGTGATTAAGCGGACCCCCCAGTTCATAGCGTCCGACTTGTATGTAACTGTTGAGGCTGTTGGGTTCCATGGTAGTGCAAGTTCACAGCATGCCAGTGGGGTGGAAGAGCCACACTCATTGTCGGTTGAAGTGCATCCTCCCTTTGCCTATGCCACGCCTTTCCCCTACAATAATCAACCATGTAGTGCGGTTGATCATTTGGACAACACCGAAGTGGTGGGCGCCACCAATACACATGATGTGGGAGGGTCTAGTCACACATATGAGCATGTCCAAGCTGATATGGACGAGGGAATTGATATTGATGCCAGCCGAGATGTGTACGAAGAGTTCATTGATATTGATGGACCAGTGGACGACGCGGAGGTCTTAGATGTACCACTGATCGAAAATAACGAGGAGGATTGCCTTACAACAGTTCCTATCCCAGAATGGTTCACATCAAACACATGGGACAATATTAATGACCCATCACCTGCATTGGGTACAGGACATCTTACAAGTTGGCATAAAGGTGACCACCCAGCAAGGGGGATGCTATTCAAGAATAAAGCCTCTGTTCAATATGTGTTGACCCTCTACTCTGTGGAGCATAATAAGCAATACAAGGTCATCAAGTCTGACACCAATAGGCTGGTAGTGCGGTGCAAGAATGAGGCATGTCTGTGGTTAATTCGGGCCAATTGCAGCAAGAAGCACGGGATGTGGGTTATTAGTACATGTAAGGGTCCTCATAGTTGCTCATCCCTCCAGCTACCAACTGATGGGCGGATGATGGATTCAAAGTTTATCTCCATTGCACTTGAGAAGTATGTACGGGAGGACCTAACCCGAAAGGTAAGGGACTTGCGTCGTATGTTGCATGCAAGGCATGGGCATGATGTAACTATGTACAAGGTTTGGGAAGCCAAACAGAAGGCAGTTGCACGTATTTATGGGGATTTTGACGAGTCGTACGCAGAATTACCACGATTTCTAGCTGCATTGTCTGATGCAGATCCGGATACTGTGACCACATGAAAGTGTGACCCCCATGTCCCGGGGACTTGTATATTCAACTCCGCGTTTTGGGCTTTTGGTCCGTGTATTAGAGGGTTCAGGCATTGCAGGCCGGTGATAAGCATAGATGCAACGCACCTCTATGGCAAGTACAAAGGAAAGCTGTTGATAGCAATGGCAACAGATGGTAACAACGAGGTTTATCCACTCGCATTTGCCGTTGTCGAAAGCGAGAGCACGGAGACATGGGGATGGTTCTTGGCATGCCTGTTGACCTATGTTACAGACCGGACCAATTTGTGTATAATATCCGACAGGCATCGTGGGATACAATCATGCTTCGATGACACCACTAGGGGCTACTTGCAACCGCCCTTAACCCATCACCGGTATTGCCTCCGCCATTTAGTAAGCAATGTTAACACTAACTTCAATAGTGTGCCGTTGAAGAACTTGGTATGGAACGCAGCAACTGCGAATCAAGTTAGGAAGTTTGAGAACACCATGGATTGCATCAAGAATGTCAACCCGGATGCGTACGACTATCTTAAGGAGGTAAATCAAGAAAAGTGGACACTTGTACATGACCATGGGCACCGATATGGGGCAATGACAACCAACCTGTCAGAGTGCTTCAATGGGGTACTTAAGGGCGCACGTAGCTTGCCCATAACTGCAATGGTGAAGTTTACATTTTACAAGGTGAACTCATACTTTGACGAACGTCGAAACAAAACCCTAGAGAAGTTGGAAGAGGGGCAAGTGTGGTGCAAATATGCCTATGACAAGTTCGAGGAAAATCAAGAGAAGGCGAAGCTCCATATTGTTAGAAGGATGAGTGCGCAACAACGGTTATATACAGTGGAGACACAGTCTTCACTGTTGAACACTGGCGGGGGAGATCACACCCATAGGGTTTCCCTCATAGACATGACATGCACGTGCGGCAAATGGGAAGCAAACAAGATCCCCTGTTCCCACTTGATAGCAGTTTGTGCCAAACACAACCATGATGCCACTGAGTATATGGATCATTTCTACCGCCTTGAAGAACTGTATCACAGCTATGAGCCTATATTCCAACCACTAAAAGATAGGTTAGAATGGCCGGAGCCAGCAGAAAGGAGAACCGTGATGCCAAACCAGCGGTTGATCCGTGAGAAAGGTCGGCCAAAGTCCACGAGAATCCGCAATGAGATGGATGACGAGGATAGGGAGTTGCCAACCTCATTGTGGATTGAGAATGGACCAAAGTTGAAGTGTGGGTTGTGTCGCCAAGAGGGTCATAACCGTCGTACATGTCCAACTCGAAATGTGGCTTCAACAAGCCATGGTGCTATGTAGCAGGTAACAATTACAAATCATAGTAACAAGGGGGTATCATAAGTTATTCTTCTTTACATGTTTAGATATTACATTATATGAGTTATAATTAAGATGTGGGCAGTAATTTGTAGATTGGAACCATGATAGTAATACCATTGTATCAAATTTAGCTCCACTTTGGGCAATCTTGTGATTACTTCTTCAAGTAGTTGCAGTTAGTCTTAACTCCTACATATTACCATTTTTTTATTTTTGTCCCAGTTTTGGTGTTCTTTCAATCTTATTGTTTGTGGTGTACATATTCTAGTATTCATGGGGTCTCTGTTTCCCTAACTGTATATGTTTTGCTGCAGATTTGTAATTGTCGCCAAGGTGTAACTGTAGATGCTCCTCATTTAAGCAGGCAAGCCTGAAGGCTCTTCTGTATTTGTCAATTCAATTTATTAATTACCGTGGGTTGTATACTAATTTCTGTGTTGGCTACTCCTCAGAAAGGAGGCAACTTCTGAAGAGAACAAAAAGAAGGTGTCACTCAAATGCTATGACTCCATGTTTGCCTAAAACCATTGTTGGCGGATGCTGTCCAAGTTTCAAGTTACAATTGTGAAGAATGTTTTAAATGCAGAAATTGAACTTTTTATTTTTGTACATCAACTGATTTAAATGCATAGAGGCTCTTTACTTACAAATAAGCTTGTATATATGGATGATTTATTTATTCGCGTAATGCAAATGGGGGAATGTTACTGATGGATGTGGTTGGTCTGCATTTGTATGGATGACTTGTTGTTCACAGCATGGTTGTCAGCAGGTCCACTTTTACTATGAATAAGCACGCCAATACTGAATGGGTGTGAACAGTGCAAGTCGCAAGAAAAATTCCAAGTAGAAAGGTTATACTAAATAAAACTCGATTTTCCAGTTAACGAGTTACATTGCAGTCCATTCTCAATCCTCTTCGACTCAATCCATTCTCAATTCTCAAGTACCTGGGTTACTCGATTTCTCTAGATCCGAGTTACGTTGAACACAGTTAGATTCCTCTTGGACTGCCTGTGGACCAGTCCAAATATCTGTCAACAACGTAACTCGATTTCAATATAACCGAGTTATGTTGAGAACAACTCGATATCCCTAGCTTCGAGATAAGCTGAAGACCATTGTGCACACTTAGATTCCTCTTGGACTGCCTCTGGACCAGTCCAAAAATCTGGACTGGGTGACCCACTCAACGTAACTCGATTTCACTATAACCGAGTTATGTTGAGAACAACTCGATTTCTCTAGCTTCGAGATACGTTGAAGACCATTGTGCACACTTAGATTCCTCTTGGACTGCCCCTCTGGACCAGTCCAATTATCTGGGCTGGGTCGGGAAGCCCAGTCAACGTAACTCGATTTCAGTATAACCGAGTTACGTTCAGCAGAACTCGATTTCTCTAGCTTCGAGATACGTTGAAGACTTGTGCACACTTAGATTCCTCTTGGACTGCCCCTCTGGACCAGTCCAATTATCTGGGCTGGGTCGGGAAGCCCAGTCAACGTAACTCGATTTCGGTATAACCAAGTTACGTTCAGAAGAACTCGATTTCTCTAGCTTCGAGATACGTTGAAGACCATTGTCTACAGTTAGATTCCTCTTGGACTGCCTCGGGACCAGTCCAAATATCTTAACTCGATTTCTGTATAAGCGAGTTATTGGCGTGTAACTCGATTTCTTTAGTATCGAGTAATTCTACTTTAACCCGATTTTATGGATATCGAGTTACGTCCAAACCACCACACACAACATGGATTCCTCTGACATACGTTGCGCACAGCATGGACTCCTTTTAGTGGCAGTACAAAGAACTCGATTTCGGAATAATCGGGTTATGTGTATGACCAGGCCACTATTTAGTGCTCAAACGTACGAAGCAGCAACTGTTCAACTTCTCAGCGAAAGTTTGGAGAACCAGAACAATGGCTTCTCAATGGCGGAGAGACAACGACGATGGTCCTGCTGATCGGTCCCCACACTTTTTCAAGATTATTCTGCCGAATGCTGTTCAGGAAGGAAAGCTTGTAAGTATGCGTAAATTTATAAACTAGATTCCTCTGAAAATCACATGCTAATACACTTCGTACACTTCTTCTTCTTTATTTGTGATTCTTGAAAAAATGTACATTTGTTACATGTAGTCAGAAAAACTTTCATTTTGCAATACGTAGGTTACACTTTAAGAAGAACACAGTCACATAACAGAGTACTTTTGCATCAAACACTTTTATATGAACAAAAAATGAAACAGGGATAATCGCATGGTAGAGATTGAGGAAAAATAAATACAGAGCAAGAGCAGATGGCATTTTTTTGAAAATGTGATAGGGTTTATAGGGTCACCACAGATGTATAACTGAATTTAAACTGTGAAACTGTGTCCTGGGATCAAACTAGGATACAGAAATCGTTCACTCTTTTTATCATTTGTTTTTTAGAGTTCACAAACTTATGAAGTGGCTGAGTGGCAAAAATTTGTACGTCTAAATCCAAATCCTGCCCATAAACAAAAGTGGGTCATCTTCAATGTTTCCCCAACACCCCAAAACCAAATCACAGACACATTATCAAAATACAACATTTCCCCAAAATTTTTTACATTTCAACAACAACAGAGAAATGTAAAATGTTGAAAGCTGTTGATGGTTATTTTGGTTATAAGATTAGGTTGTATAAGAAGCATAAAAATTCGTAAGATTTGTTACTGTCAAATATCGAGCCCTTAATATGACAGATTGAGGTTATAGCTATTAAATATAACGTCAATGTTGCATGGGCTGTTATTTTATTTTGTTTGATTTTCTTTTCTTTTTTGTGTGGGGGTGGGGGGCTGTAACTAAGGAGTATTCTGCCATCATTCAAACTTTTATTTTCTAGCATTGTGTATAAGGATTTTGTCTGCTTTTTTGAGCTTTTGGTCATCCAACAAATAGTAATACCATTGAACACTTATGAAAGTAATATGACCTAACAATCACTAAATCCATTTTCCCTGCAATGGTAGCTACACAACTCCATAGAGCTTGATTGATTGCATGTGTTTATTTCCCTAGCCTGCATTTATGTTATGGAGATTCTTTTTACAGCGGATTCCAGATAAGTTCGTGCAGAAATTTGGAGTGGACCTGTCAAATATGGTCTTTCTCACTATTCCAAATGGTAGAAAATGGAAAGTCAAGTTGACACAACATGCTGGGGGGGTTTGGTTTCAAAATGGTTGGTCCGAATTTGCAAGCTCTCATGGTGTAGCCGTGGGGCACTTGCTGGTTTTCAAATATGAAGGAAATTCACACTTTGATGTACTCATATTTGATGCCACTGCAACAGAAATAGACTATACTTTAGACAACGAACTCCAAGTTCATAGGATCGAAGATGATGAGAGTGATGACAGCTCTGTTGAAATCATCAAACACTTTTATAGGGGAGAGGGTTCAGGTTTGAATGTTACACTTTTGTAAGCAACTGGTTGATTTGTTTAGCATGTTTACTATTAATTTTATGTGCATGACTTCATATTTTCAACTCGTTTCAGGATCAGCCCATCCTAAGAAAGACGGTGGTGTAGCTAAAAATCGTGTTATAGCCGATGCTTTTAAATCAGAAAATCCTCTTTTCACTGTTATCATGCGTCCATCCTACGTTAATGGCAAGGATCGTGCGATAAGCTTTTAGCTTTACTAAAATGGAATATTTTTGTAATTTAGAAATGCAACTCCCATTAACATTCATTTTTCATAGATCAATTAGAAAGATTGTCACACTAGATACTTGTGGCTGGACATTTTGTTGGTAATGATTTAAACTTATTTGTGTTTTTAGGTGAAAAGATGTAGATCAATTAGATACTTGTTGCTGGAATATATTTGTTAAATATCTATTATTGTTCCTTGTACAGAGTTTACCCCAAGACATTATCAACTACTTACCGAGAGACGGGTTTACCAAGGACTACACCAAAGCAACTATACTCCCTGTCAAGCTCCAGATTGTGGACCGATTATGGCCTGTGAAGCTATACATTTATGAACGAAGTGGGGGTTCATCATGTGTCGTATCAGCTGGTTGGTCTGCATTTGTGAGGGAAAATAGTTTGCGAGTAGGAGATGTTTGCGTATTTGAGCTGATTATGAGGGACGGTGTTGTGTTAAACGTCCACATTTTCAAGTGCCAAGACTAAGTGGTTAGGGTGGATGCAAAGTGATGATAATATTATGTGATGTTTAGAGTGTGTTTACTTTGCAACTTTACTATTCATCCCTATATTGTTCATCCCAGTTTGCAACTTTATTGATTGGGTACTTTTGTGATGTTTAGAGTTTCACTCTTGGAAAATTTTTAATTACTATGATGAACTTTCATATGTATTTTAAAATGAATGTGATGCTGTATTTTTTTCTGCGCTTTTGTTTGGATTTTGGCCTTTTTGCATGTCATTCAATTATATTACATTGAATGGCGACTCTTGGATTTTATTTTAGGGGGGTCAACATTGTTATTGCTATAGGATTTTGTTGTTTTCAGATGACATTGTTGTATGTTTTGTATATATTGTAACACTTTAATACAATAACACTTGAGCTACTTTTAGTCATTATTTTTGATGTTTGCAAATTTAGATGTTTAAAAAATAAGTGAGAAGTTAATCCATCAATTGTGTCAATCAATATAATGTGGCAAATTGAAAAGCTTGATAGCTAAATTTTCAAAATTTCACTTGGTTGCAATCTTTCAAATGTTATAGATGAAATTGGAATTTTGTGTTAAATTGCAAGGACTAAAATAGGTACTGTTTTATTTGGTTGCACCTCGATGAATCGTTGCTCAAAGAAAAATATCATTGTTTCCTGAAAAATCTTTGTATCTTACAAATGAATAACACAAAATACTGGTGAAATATGTACCAATACGCTATTTGCAGCCAAATTTTCCACGGCTCCTTTGCCAGCTAAAAAACCACGACCAAATTCGTGTATGGAACTATTCCAATGCCAAGCTCCCTGCATGTACAAAAACATTAAAATTCGAGAGAGCATACTCATGCTTCTGGATAAGATAATTAAATTATATTGAAATCAAATCTACACAAAATGGATGATATTTTTTTTTTTGTTGCAGCAGTCCTTCAAAAGAACAGTAGTGTTGCAAACGCAAGGATGAATATAAGGGGAAAATAAAAAAGGAGAGAGATTTAGGATACACGGAAGCATTCAAGACACCAAAATTTATAGAAAAACATCATCTTTGAACTGAACAAACCTGCAAACAACATCTGTCAAACTCCTGTCATAACTGCTGCCATTAACTGCTTATGAAAGTGGGTCATCCACACGGCAGAAATGCAAGTAATTCTATCATTGTCATAAGGAATCATGAGTCTGGATTATTTCTAAATCCATTTTCTCAAGAAATTTTCATGAAAAATAAATTTTCATGAAAACTGTGAAACTTACATTTTATTGAAAATCATACCACTAAAAAAAAAGTAAATAAAAAATATTAAATAAAAAGGCTCCGCATGATTTTTGGAACAACTTAGAAGACTACTTGTAGCAGTCCTAGAATGGCAGAATGATGACACTAGAATTTAGGGCAGCCCTACAAATTTCTTATTGAAGGCAGGTAATGCTTACATCACATCACAAAAATATTCATGAACGGCAATTCTTTATGTTAGCTTCAGCACAATACCTTCACCATATTGTACAAGGAAATTGAGGATCAGACACATGAATTGAGGTATCATAATTAACAAGCCCAGTCAACTTGTTATTGTCAATACCACACTAAATTAATGTTGAGAAATGATTACACCTAATAGGAAGATTAAGGGAGAAGAGGTCTATGGGTGAGACCAGTGAAAATAACTCAAGTTCTACAAAATTTAGTAACTCTGCAAATAACTCGCTTTATGATGTATCCATTTATGTGCAAGCCATTACACACAGAAATTGCATTCTTGAGATATTGTACTGCAAATAACTCGATTTTACCGGAGTCGGGTTTTGTGCGAGGTAGCCCTATACAGTTGGATTCCTCTTGGACTGCATCTGGACCAGTCCAAATATATGGGCTGGGTGGGTCCATGTGTACAACGTAACTCAATTTCCCAAATCTCGAGGAATTTGAATTCTTGTGATTCTCCACTGCACAGAACTCGATTCAAGTAGAATCGAGTATTGTGGCAGGCCTACCTTTAAACTTCGATTCGTCTTGGACTGCATTTGGACCAGTCCAAATATCTGGGGGCCCAGAAAAATAACTCGAGTTAGGTATAATCGAGTTATTTGAAATTAACTCGTTGTCTGCAGTATCGAGTTATGAGAAAGCCGTTCCACCATTAACTGGATTCTTGTTATTTGTGCTACACATAACTCGATTTACAGAAAATCGGTTTATGTGCAAGCCCTTGTGCTGGAAATTTGGATTGCATGTAACTCGAGTTCTTGAAAATCGAGTTATATGGACATTACAAACTATTACCCATTTTTATTAACTCTTCCCCAGTTCTGCAGAACTTGCAGCTGTCCGAAATTACATCTTCGATTGCTCTCGCTTCATCCGGCTAGAACCCACAATTTCCCACGCAAATTCGTCGAGGATTTTACATAGTAAGACTCTTTTAACGGTTGCTGTCTTTGAAATTACACATTGTTGGTGCATTATTCTCAAATTTTGCATTTTGATGCTTCACACTTCTATGTCTATGTCTATGAACTTTGTGATGAAATTGGGTGTTTGGCTAGTCAAATGCATTGTTTTTAGTAAGGTTGCCTATGTCATACGTTGTCTTCCTTCCACAAAATGAACTTGCCAGTGGCTCCATATGTGTGTGGTATAGATATATGCTGGTTGTATGTCTGAACTGTACATTGTGGTATAGATATATGCTGGTGAAACTTACTACATGTAGCTACGAATTTCGAAAATATGTCACTTCCTAAATCCACTTGTATGTTTCCTATATAATAAGACTTCTGTTATATACTCTAGGTCTCTAACTTCAAATTATTGACTCGGACCAAAATGCATTACAATTATTGCACCAACTAAACAACCCGTGAATAAGAATATTGTTTTTTCATTGTGTAGTTGTAAACTGCTCTAGACAGTATATTGTGTGCATGATTTTCTACACATGGTATCTGGTTACTCTTCAATTTTTGTTCTCTGCTTCAAACTTCATTTTGGTTCTATTTTTGTGTGAGCTGATCATGTTTGCACTACTGACCATTGATTAGTTATGGGTCCGAAGAGGACTAAGAGGGGAAAATGCAAAGCTGCATCCGAACCTGAAGTGGTGTTTGATCAAATAAGGTTCCTCACGCCAGAAAATGAGAAAACCTTTGAAACCTTGATTAAGCGTAGGCGTATTTGGGGAGAAAGGCAAATCAATTTACAGGAACTGCATCCTTTTGTTCGTGAGAATCTACAGTCTAGGCATTGGCTGTCCCTATGAACAAACATACAACCCCCTCCAGCTGACTTGATTAGAGAATTCTATTCAAATCTATCGGTGCATGAGGATCTTGGTGGTCACAAGGTGGCATCGTCCATACGTGGTGTACCGTTTACAATAACTAGGGAGCACGTATCTAAAGCCCTTGATGTACCTATAATTTGTACACCTACTTATCCAAACTCTATGTCTCCTCGTATTGATGATGTTATGGATGTTCTTTGTGGACGATCAAACAATCGGGATTCTAGCCGAAGTATTAGCTTAAGTGAGTTGACTGAGCTTAATTATATCTTCTTTAGGATAGCTTGTCACAACATTTTCCCTATCTCTCATATCCATACAATCCCTGTAGACAGGTGTATCTTGCTTTACGCCCTCGTCACCAATAGTTCCATTTGTTTTCCTTCCCTTTTCATCGAAACCATTGTCAAGGTGCGTAGGAGCAAGTATAAGAGGCATGCTTTGTTTTTCCCAGTTCTCATCCATAGGGTCCTCAAATATTTAGGATTAAAGAACTTTCCTTCCCACGAGTTGGTTCACATCCAAGCCCCTATAGGAGCCAAATTTCTGAAACAGCGAACTGCCCAAAAGAAGGTTGTCGACCTCAGTGTTGGTCCATCCAACAGACCACGAGTACGGTCTACTACTGGAGATGTTCAAGATGAGGACATGCATGGGGATCCCACATCTGTTGTTGCCGAGGATGGTGATGATGAGATAGATGTTGACATTGTTGATGCAGCGCATACATGCCCTTTTCCTCCCTCTCTTCATGCTATGATGGAGACCATTATGACGACTCAGGTAGCCCATGGTCAGCTTCTACATGGTCTTCTTGCCGAGGTTGGAGCTATGCGAGCGGACTTAGGTCACTATAGACGTCCTGTTCCACCTTCTACACCATCTGACTCTTGATGATTCCCATTGGGCATTGTACCCAAGGGGGGGACGATTTTCAGTTCGTGGTTGGTATAACATATTTGGAGAATTGTATGACAGTTCTATATTTTGTTATTTTAGTGGCAATTTGAAGAACATGGTATCCGTTGAAAGTAATTTGATATATTAATATGATGGTTAGTTTCATGCCCATCGTTACTATCATTAGTATTATTGAAATTGATGTAATGGTCTAAGAATTTTTTATGTTATTATGTGATTCTATATAATATCAAGTAGATCCAAGTCTGTGTGTAAATAACATTTATTTCATAATTCTGTACGACACTCACGTGTTTTTAGATTATAGTAATTATTAATACAAATGGAAGGTTTGTGAAAGCACAATTCGTTTACAGGTTTTGATATTAACGATGAACCACCTAGGAGATTTTCCTTGGAACAATGGCTGAAGCTATATCTTGACTTCAGGCAACCATTTTTATTGGAGGTTTTGCTGAGCTTACATGTATTTTCCACTAATTGGACATTTTTGTCGATCTTAAATCATCAACTATATTATTTTGAATTTGATCCTCGCCTGGACTATTCCTCATGCATCATATTTTCATTACAAAATTTATTGATGAAACCTTGCAATGCAGACTCGTCGAAAAAGATAAAAGCGACACTTGGCATGACCTCATTCACTCTAGCATTCGGTCTAACAGATTTTTTTTAATCAAATATGAGGAATCCAAACAGGGGAAGCCCGTTACATAATATATTAGATAACAGTGAGCTGAAGATAATAAACATCGTGAAGTTTAATGTTGTTGTGAAGGACCAAACACGATTAAATAGATATAACAGTGAGCTCGAGCCACTAACATCAAAGTTCTAAGAGTAAAGTGGTGCTTTCAACCTATAAATGTGTATGGGACGTGATTGTTTGAGAGCTCAATTTCAGTGTTCAAGATGGTTTTACCATGTGTAATCTCTTCTAACCAACAGTCACGGATTATGAGAAGAGTGTTTTGACTACCATCCTTGAAAATGACCAACGATAATGAACACCCTAATGTTTAATGTTTTTACGAATGACCAAACACAATTAAACAGATATAACAGTGACCTCAAGCCACTAACATCAAAGTTCTAAGAGCAAAGTGGTGCTTTCAACCTGTAAATTATTATGGCACGCGTTTGTTTGAGAGCTTAGTTTTAGGGTTGAACATGGTTTTACCATGTGCAATCTCTTCTAACCAACAGTCACGAATTATGGGAAGAGCGTTTTGACTAGCATCCTTGAAAATGACCAACGATAATAAACACCCTGATGTTTAAGATTTTGTAAAGGACCAAGCACAATTAAACAGATATAACCAGGAGCTGAAGCCACCAACATCTAAGGTATAACAGATGTGGTATTCAGTCCAAATTGGGCCTCGCTTCAAACCGACAAGTCTTTCACCACGATGTTTGATCGAATAGTCGAGTAAGTAGGTATTCCCTCAAATGCAGTGTCACATTAATTGGCTACGATTACAAGAGAAATTTCAGTGTTTCAGCCTGTGGCGCTACGTAATTTGTAAGAGTGATGGTTCTGAGACCAAAGTGATGCTTTTAACTTGTAAATGTTTAATGACCAAAGATAATGAACACCGTCATAGTTACACACCATGATGTTTACAGACATTCAAAATGACCAAATCACAGAAAACACTGTGATCTTCATAATTTATTTTGTGACAGACCAAACATAATTAATAAATTAATATTGCGAACTTGCTGGTGAAAGACAAAACACAATTAATATAGCGAAGTTTGAAGGTGACCAAGTTCCAACTCTAAACACACGTCACCAGCCTGCTTCTGTAGCACCAACTGTAGTCATATCAAACTCCTTCAATCGCAGAACATGCGCCAACAGACGCTGCTGCTTAGTTAAGTCATGTTCGATGCTCTACACGATGTGGATACCCAGGTCGACACTGTTTCACACCCATACTCACGTGAATACAGAATTCTGAAATTGGATGCACAGATGTCTCATTTACATCTACTGTTGCAACTACTGCCCACCTTTGATGTGACATTAGGAACATTTAAAATCCTGTTCATATAGCGTTTTTCCTGAAGGGTTTGACATGACAAGCCCTAGTAAGTGAAATTGTAATGCCTGGACCGTGAAATGAGGTTATAAATGCACCAGTGACATAATGTTAACTTTCTACCCCGCTAACTTCGTAGATTGATTAAGCTATGAGTCGCAATGCCTCAACATCAAATCGTACAATGCGAAACAAGTTTGGACCTACTTCAACAAATGCATCATCACAAGTTCCAACAGATCAACAACTACATACATACACAGACCACTATGGAGGAAAATGGGTTGGAAAGAAGAGAGATTTCGTTAATATGCCAATATACACGTATGAGAGTCTTGGAAGCGTCGGACACATCATGGTCGGCAAACCTACAAAACTAAGTACAGATACCACCGCAATAGAGTTCACTATAGCAGAACCACCATGGTCAACCCTATACGAGAAGAGGTGTGAGTTAGAGGTGTATTGTCGATGGCACGGGTTACGAGTTCCTAAGGCACGCTCTGCCGAGTTACCTAGAGATGAACCTGCCAACATACTTGCTCGTCTTGAACAAGAGAACAATCAAATGCAAAGGCGACTAGACCGTTTTCACGCAATCCAAAAAGCTAGGAAGCATCTAAAGGGGAAGGCGCAAGAGCGAGCCATGAAGTCTATTAATGAAATTACTGCGTTAGATGATGAAACAGATATTTCAGACTTCTCAGATTCAAGCAATGATGATTTCCAAAAATTTCTACCTACGAACATTAGACGTTGTTGTTAATGTCTACACATTATGTGCAATACATAATGTTATTGTTAATGTGTGACAAATGATGATTATGTATGTTCAACTTTTGCAACTCTAAAGATTAACTGTTTATTACTTTTGGCTAAGTTTATGTGAAATCACTTTTTCATTTTTTTCATACGTGTTCTTTGTTGCTACATTCAAGTAATGTGGGTCATGGACGGACAATGTCCTTTGCTTTGTAATGTAGGGAAAACCTTAGGAAGTGAAATGGCTCCAAATTATATTTATTGCACATTACTTGTAGGAAAATTTAATAGATTCAATACATACAGACTGATCCAAACCACATAGACCAACCACGAATATGATTCAATAATACGAATAATTCTTTTATATGAGTTGTTTGGGTCACGATATAATATGCACGTATCTGTGTATCTTAGTTGTAATAGTGTCCTACTTTATATAGATACATTATATAAAGACTCGTCCAAACCAGACTAACCACTCACTCACTGAAAATCCATATGGCTCACCCAACACACTCTCACAACAATATTTGGTTTGCTTAAAAATAGGGTAAAGGCCTAAAAGCCTGATCAGCCTTTAAAATGTTTCATTCAAGTTATTGGTTTGTTGTAGCATTGCTTGAAAGCTCCCTAATATTGCAATTGTGATGATCGGAAGCCATTGATGTAAAACTTGGAAGCATAGTTTTCTTCATGTAATTTTACATTGATGTTGAGAAAATGTAACTACATTTTCTACCTGCAAAGACTCCCTGAAAAGTTTGTAGGGAAACAGGGGGATAAAACTTTCTACTGTTGCTACACTCATTGCTCATAATACTAGCATTTGGCAAGTGAGGTTGGAAAAGGCTAACACAACTCGACACTGTTCGACGAAGTCATGTTTGCAGTTCTGCATGTGCTGCTCAACAACTCGACACTATTGAACCCTGTCCAGTCATATCATCCATGCTCACGTGAATAAACAGATATGCAACATTTTGCAATGCACTATTTTCAAGGATGCAGAGGACCCCTCATAAGTGTAAGCAAATTTTTGGGGGTAAGCTGTCCATCATTGCTACACTTGATTGATGTAGTTCTGCATGTGATACTCAACATCTCGAAACTATTGAACCCTGACCACACGTACCCATCCCCACTCACGTGAATACACATATGTGCAACCCTTTGCAATGCACCGTTTTCGAAGAGGCAGAGCATCCTTGAATTGGTTATGCATCAATTTTGAGTGTGAGCTGTCCACCATCGCTACATAGATGTTGTTCGTAGTGCTACATGTGCTGCTTAACAGCTTCGCACTGTTCAACCCTGTCCAATCAATACACAGATATGCCTTCTTTTGCAATGCACCGTTTTCAAGGATGCAGAGCATGGCTGAAAAGTTTATGATACATTGAACACAGCTTAGTACTGTCTCAACAAGTCATGTCAGATGAAGCACAGGAATTCTGAATAGTTTTGAACAAGACATACCAAACTGGTCAGAGAAAAGTCTTAAAACCACATCCATCAGAAATAAACCATAGTAGTGATCAAAGTCCCTAATTAAATATAAGCATAAACATCACTAGTTTAAATTTTAAACAGGTTATCCTTGTCCAAACTCTGATGGTCAACCAAGTGAAATATTGAGACACTAATCACAACAGGAGTCCTTTCGATCACCTCAAAGACACAGACATCTCCTTTTCCTAAATTATTGTCTTTCGAAAATGCAACCCAGCCTTCCCCGAATCTCATTGTTTAATATGTTTTGATGGAGGGTAATAGCACATGACATTGATGTGTGACAAATTGCTTCCCAATAATATACTTGCTTCCCATATATGTTTCCAAGCCATATTTAAGAGAACATCATAATCACATTATGTATAAAAGCTCACCATATTATGTGGCCACGAGATACCCATGAAAGAAGGATTTTTAGGCTTCAACTTTTTGGCTGCTTGGATTGCTCTCTCTCTCTTCCTCTAGACATAATCGGTAATTTTTTAAGAACAAACTTTTCTCTGACTTCATGTTTTATGGGTCTGTACATTGAGGAAGAAATGTTTGTATCATCTTCATCTAAGTTTTTGATATTTTTACCTGATGATCTTCCAATTTACAATTCTTCCTAGGTGGATATTGAATCTCAATGGCAGTCTTATCAAATATAACAATATGGAAGCTTGAATTTCCTTCATATCTAAAGACTAAAAAATAACCATAACAAATAGAATGGTATTCAACGAAATCCTGCCAACCATTACAAAACCAAATGTTGTTATCAGCTTTCTTCAATCACACTTGCCAAATTCCACCATAGGGAGCAATGACTGTAGCTACGGTGGATAGCTCAGTATTGTTGAACCCTGACCAGAAGTACCCATCCACACTCACGTCAATACACATAGCAGCGCAAAAAATTTTGTGCATCAATTTCGGGTGTTATTGGTCCTATTGCTACATTGATGTTCGTAGTGCTGCTCAACAGCTTTGCACTGTTGAACCCTGTCCAGTCATATCACCTACACGCACGTCAATACACAGCTATGCATCCTTTTGCAATGCAGCATTTTTAAAGGATGTACCTATAGCATCCCTGAGAAGTTTATGATACATTTAACACAGCTCAACATTGTCTCGTCAAGTCATGTCAGATGAAGCACATCAATGTTGAATAGTCTTCACATGAATAAATACGCAACCTCTTTTGCAGTACACAGCACCAGCCCGCTACTGTAGCACAAGCTATAGCCATATGAAACAGCTACCTCAACGAATCACATGCACCAACAGACGCCACTGAACAATATACTGTCAAGTCATATCATCTTTATTCACGTGAATACTTATAGTCACATCCACCTGAATACTTGCCCTTGCAAAACCCCTATATGAAGTCCCATTTACATCTACCCTTGCAAAATATCTACACATACCGAAGTCCCATTTACATACATCTACCCTTGCAAAACTTCTACATATACCGATCTGAAGTCACATTTTCCAATGTCAATGCGTAATTGGATGCTACCTCGTTTTCCAAATAACTATAGAACGCAAAGAGATTCTGACGAAAGGGAATACTATGCCGGATTGCAACAGGAGTGGGACTTTCGCGTGAACAAGTCCAACGCTCTGCACAATGATCTCCTGCAACTCGGAGCGCCTCTTGTCGAGCGTAGCTCGCTCACACTGCCACGACAAAACATGCACCAGTATGAGCGTGCAGTGACGAAAAAAAAAAGAAAAGAGAACAATCTTATGATACTTCGTAGGTCCAGGTATCATATGCTACAATTGGCGGAGGAGCAAGCCGTTGCAACAAACAGGCAACTCACTCCGGCAGAACGTAACAATGTCCTCAACTACGAGGACTACCTATCAGAATGAATGCCACTGTGGTGTGTGTGTGTGTGTTATGTCTATGGTTAAGTTAATAATGTTAGTGTAAGTTATTTTATGTTTTCTGTGTTATGTCGTACGTGCTTATTGAAAAACATCATGTGTGAGAATATTTGACTTTTATGACTTATGTGAGAATAATCTACATTACGAATAACGTGCATGCTTCTCATAATCAATAATAAGGTTTACATAGTACAAATGCAACCATACATATAACACATAGTTAAGCAAAATAGTTCTCCAACAAAATCTAATTACACCACGACACGACACGATTACTCTTCATCTGACATCTCCACGTCTGACTGATAAATGGGATCAGCAAGAAGTGATTGCATGAACTGTGCATGCTCGTACCACCCTTCCTGCACTGACTCTCGAATCTCGACTTGGGTCCGATATCGATTAAGACGTATCTTCATTCGATTATTTTCTTCTCTTATGCGGTTCAATGCTTTACGAAGTTCATCCATGCTGTCTCTGGGCATCTGTGATGCGAGTCGCCGAGGCACTGGCAACTTAAAACCAACCAACTCATCATAAAACATTTGTTGTTCACGAAATAACCAAGCCCACTCCTGTCTCATGGTATTGTGAACGTAAGCACTATTTCGCAAATTCGGATTGATTGGATAGCTGAACTCATCTTCCAATACCCAACAACGACCCATAGCAGTGAACACATCATGAGGCCTATAGAGTTGTGGGTTGCCAGAACCAGACATTGACACTGAATACAATAACACCAAATGATCAAGTTAACAGTGTGTATCAACTGTTGCTAAATAATGTAATCCTGCATAGAATGGTACACAGCAAAGACATTCATAAAATGCAAGAACTATTGCATGCTAAAAATGAAATACTAACACTAACACCAACATTTGACCATAGACATCGAATGGTACACAGCAAAGACATTCATAGACATTGTTGGTAATGTCTACACATTGTCTTCAACACTAAATGTTGTTGTAAATGTCTGACCAATGATGATTATGTGCAATACAAAATGTTGCTATAGTAAAGAAATTATTTCATTCTCTTCTGACCAACGTTTACTACAACAAATAACCAAAATCACACCAATGTACTTACTTCACATTCATTCAACCTAAAAAATCAAAATTTAGTACAATATCAAATGAAAATAACATTGCCCTAAAATTGTGATGTGAATTTTTTACCTGAGGTGATACAAATTTCAATTGAGTTTGAAAGCCGCTGTTGATCCGTGGAGGAGTTCCAACTCAGTTCAGCAGAAAGCGTCCTCAGTTCAGCAGAGAGCAAGGCACACTGAGTGGGAGAAGGTGTGCAGAAATTATAAGAGAATAACTCGACTTTACGCATATCAAGTATACTTTATAACTCGATATTACATAAATCGAGTTACATTGAAACACTCCACCTGACACAAAGACAGTACGAAATCAGTGTTTATAACAGCATAACTAACTCGATTTTTAAGTAATCGAGTTATGTAGAGATTCAAAAAAAAAAAATGCCAGCAGTGGGGGGAAAACCTGTATATAACTCGATCATAGGAATATCGAGTATTTCATATAACTCGATTTTAGTATTATCGAGTTACAAAAGAGGGGCATTTCCCTATTTACTTTCAGAATGAGGGCACAAAGATGTTTAATTTCCGAAAAAAGGGCATTTGCCCATTTTGGCCAGGAAATAACAGCAATGTACTAGATTCTCCAAAAAGAAAAATACAAATACAAATACAAATACAAATGTACAAACAATTTTAGAAGGAAGTTAAATATGTACTAATGAACTAAGTTATTGCGTCTAAAGAAGTTGTACTAACCTTCTATATTGTGTTATTATGTAGGTTTTCTACTATTTTAAAAACCAGATCGAATCGACTGGTTGAGTGAAAAATTAGACCCAAAATTGGTTTGATTGAAATTGTGAATCGGTTTCTTTTTCGGTTCTTTGACTGTTCCAATGATTAAACCATGAGGTTTTCAACATATATTTCTAAATTTCTTTGGTGTACTCTAAAATTTTCCAAATCAAGATTTATTTTCATCTATTTAGATTCGCTCCCAGTACATGTATTTGCAAGTACTGTGTAAGTATAGCTTAGGGCGAATTCCATGATTGACTAATAAAAACTCTCCAAATATTAGTTGAACAAGTTCAAGACTAAGTGTAAATGGAAGGCTCAAAGCAATTTGTGACGATATTTCTCTATTGATCTTAACTTTGGCATTTGTAGCTTTTGTTGGAAGTACATAAGGGCTACCAATATGTTGCTGTCGTGATCCTTCTGTTGTAGGAGCACAAGAGCCTTATGTTGAAATCCATTAATTGTAGTCCTCCACAACGCAAATAGGTTTCATTATAGCCTTGACATTTGCAAAAGCATATAAAATGTATGAGAATTATTATAATGTATTGATAATAAGTACAGGAGGTCATTCAAATTTCAACGTTTTGGTTGGTTCTGTGACCACCCTACTTTTAATGTGGAGCTGTCTATGTCTGGGAATACAAAATAATTTACGTTAATGAGTATTTATTCTTAGAATTTTGTTCGTGAATTCATGATAAGGTTATGACTCAAGTTCAAGAATATGTGAGGACACCAAGATTGGTTTCCTATCATAGTTCGAAGGCATTATACATGTACTTATTGATGCACGAGTGATCCTAGTTGATAGTAAAAGCCTTAAAAAGTCTATTTTTTATTTTATCTATTCTCCCCCAATTAATGTGAGTCTCCTAGGGTCAATTCATTTTCAGTGTTGGCAAACCTATTTCAAAACCTTATTCAAGTAATTAAGTTGTAAATTTTAGTGTCTAAATGCGTGTATTGAAGATCTGCATTGAAATATGGAATACACAAGAAATTAGCTCAAAATTTGGCAAATTTAGAAAAATTAAAATAAATTTAATAAGAGTTACCCTTATAAATACAATCGAAATGCAGTGTAATTGTAAAAAAAGAAAAAGAAAAAAAAATCAACTAAAATTTCAAAAAAAAAAAATTAAGTACATTTTTTGCCTTATTTATTTATTTTTTGCTAAATGCCCTGAAAATTTGAATTGTTTATATTTTTACCATTCATGTTTAAGAGCATCTCTAACAGATTAGGTAAATTTTTGTACTGTTTGGAGAATGAATAATGACTTTTACCTTTTAACTACCCACTTTTTCAAATACACTTTCTAACTGATTCTTTATCCCATTCTCTATCTCATATAAATATTATTTCTTCATTCATTTTTTATTTATTTTTTAATAACTACATATCTTCTAACATTTTTTTATAATAAGAAAAAAACATTTGAATAATGAACAGTAGCCCATCAGACTTGATGAGCTACTGTTCATGAGCCAAAAAAAATTCTAGGCATAGAGAGTCCATTGGAGACCTATTTTGTAGGTTTACTCTATATAGTAGTGAGGATTTTGTGTTTAACTCTATTTGGAGATGCTTTAATTTGCCTTTTTGTTTTACTATTTACCTTTCAAATGGACTAAAAGAAAGGGCAAAAATGGGAAATATCTATTTTTCGGTTTTCTCTTTGTGCGTCGCGTCCGTGCACGAGAGAGCCTTCTGGATGTCTCTCAAACCTCAAACAAAAAAGAAAAACCCCAAAATTTTCAAAATAAAAAGAGGAACAGTAATTTGAAATTCTTTCTCTCTCAGAGTATGGATCCGAACACAGCATTAGAGCTCGTAAAGCAGGGCGTTACACTTCTCCTCCTCGATTTTCCTCAATACACTCTCCTCGGCATCGATACTCAGGTACTATATTCTTCTTCTTCTTCTTCTACTTCTTTCTTCTGTTTGCTTTTACTTATAATTATTCATCAATCAATCAATGTGGCAGATGTTTTCTGTTGGACCTGATTTTAAGGGCATCAAGATGATTCCTCCTGCTTCTCATTTTCTTTATTATAGTTCATCCACCAGGTTACTTTGATTGTCAGAAATCTTATGTTCTTGTAATTTATTAGTTATTGTATTTTTATGCGATTTTTGTTTGTAGAGCAATTTTCTAATACTTGTTGCATATACGCAGAGATGGCAAGGATTTCTCACCAATTATTGGTTTCTTTATCGACGCTGCTCCTTCTGAGGTTTGAAATGCATTTACTTTATTTCCGCCTTTTCTACTTCAGTTTATAGTCTGTTCAATTTATAACAGTTGCCATCTATTGCTGTCTTAATGTCAATGCCATATTGGGAACAGAAACTTGATTAATCTAGCTGTGGAACTGTGCTTCTGGTCTTGTCTTGTCGATTTGTGGTGCATCGGACAAGTTGGAACATGATCCACAGATATAAATAGAAGGCTAAGTAGCATTGATACCAACATGAGAGACAGATGTAATACAATACGGATATAATAATATGTGAGTTAATTGACATGTTAATTGGAAATATTATGGTACAATATGGTGGAGGCATGTTAATTGACTAATCAAATAATGTATATTTCCGCATACGTATTTCATTATTTTTTTCATTACTTAAAACTGATATACAAACAATAATGGATATGGAAGAACAAAGATCTCGGGCTAGCATTTATGTTTAGAATAACATCCACAACATAGATAAGAATGCTTCTGTGGAATCATTGTTGGAGAGGCAGGTACAGGGGCAGAGTAGGAATTGGTGTGTGGAATTCATAAGAAATTTTAACGATTGGGAGATTGATGAGGTGACTTCAATTTTTCCATTTGTTAGACTCTCATACTACCCTTGGGGAGGGGAATGATAGGATGATGTGGAAGTTAAAGAGTAATGGGGAGTTCATTGTGTGATCTTTTTATGAGAAATTGTGAGTGATCTTTTTATGAGAAATTGTGAGGGCTCAGCCCCTATGCCTTTTTTCTTGGAAGGCCATATGGAGGACCAAAGCACCTCGGAACGAAATTCTCTGTGAGAATCTCATCAAGGTAGGCTTTTCAATGGTGAGTAGGTGTTGTATGTGCCACTATAGCGGGAGACTATGAATCACCTCTTGATTTGTTGTAGCATAGATTTTGAGTTATGGAGTTTTATCTTTAGGATGTTTGGGGTTAAGTGGGTTTTACTGAAAAAGGTTTTCGATTTATTGTGTGGGTGGCGATGTCGTGGACCAAATTTGAAGATTTGGAATCTTATTCCTTTACGTTTGACATGGACTACCTGGAAAGAACAAAATCAGCGTATTTTTGAAAATGTGGAGTGCACATCTTCTCAAATAAAAGCATCCTTCATTAGTTTTCTTTGTGAGTGGTCTTTTGTATTGGGTCTTACTGATAGTAACTCTATTCACTCCTTCATAGAGTCTACTCATATGTAGATATTATCCCATTGCTATTCTTTAGGCTACTTCTTGTTTATTTTCATGACGTATTCTCTTTTCCACAGCATACACTATTCATTCATATCCCTAAAGCAACATCACTAGATGTGTTATTCGTTCCTTCAAAATATTTTTAAAAAAATAAAGCAGTTATATCCTCTTTGTCTAATTTTTGAATCCCAAAGTATTTTGAAGAGTATTTATAAAATTGGTTCTTATTAAGAAAATTTCATTATAGCCCCAAACATGTCATGGCCGTGTCCTTGTTGTATCACCAAAGTATCCTGCGGTGATCTCAATGTATAGGACTCATATCTGGTCATGTTGGAGCTGTTTCTGGGTCCAAAACATATCCTAATTGTACACTTCAACCATTTGATGCATCCATGCTCCTAGATAGAGGATCTAGATGTTTTCCAATTTCATTGATAACTATGTTCTCTATGTTTGAAATGAGGCTTTGATGGAATGCCTGTTTGAACTGTAAAAATAAGAGGCCAACATGATTTATTATACAAATAATTAGGTAAATCAGCCCATGTTATTAAATGTTCAAGAAAGATGAAGAGAGAGAAAAACTTCTTTTTGACACAGTTTGTATAAAATTGTGGCTGAGAGAATAAAATAGAAACAAGTAATTGACATCTTTATGTTATCATTTTCAGCATAGTTTCCTACTGGCATCCTGCCATTGCATAACAATAAGGTTATTGTGCACTTGCCTTTTTAAGCATGACAGCTTAGATAAAGTGAGCTTTTTTTAAAATGTGATACACCCTTGTAACTGGAGAATAATTGATTAGATTTAACCAAAGGCCACTTCATTTTGCCAATAATTGATTAGATTTAACAATAAGCTATTTTCAAAAGAGCTGGAAAATTGGCACCAAGAATGATGTTCCTCATGTAAATGGCTGCAACAGGTAATTGTTTGTAGGTGGGATCAACAACAGGAAAGATTGGTCAAAGTATCCGAAGAAGAGGTTTGTAACCATTTTAGTTGCACATACCATTTATTTATTTATTTTCGTACCTGATGCATGTAGCTACTAATATGGGAACCGAGTCAGACTGATGTATTTTGCAACCCGTGTGGATTTGAATTGTGGCCTTAAGTCTTGACATTAGTTAGGGAGCTTGTGCCCTTTTAGGTTTTGGCAAGACAGAACTTGCTAACTTGCTGCATTTTGGAAGCGCTACCAAGCAAGAAAAATCAATCAAGCATCCATTTTAGGAAAACGTGATTCTTTTCCCCTCTTTGCAATCAAATACTTATAAAGCTTTGCAATCTTGTAAGGAAATCAAAAGATGGTTTTATTTAAAAACATTTGAGCATTTGACCAAGTATGTCAGATGAATTATAAAGTTGACTTAAAGAGTTAGTTGTCAAATAATTTTCCAATAGGGGTAGAGACAGGATGGTTACATCTGAAAACCGAACTAACCTGATGTCAATTGATTGCTTAATGCAATTGCACTATTGGTTTTCTTATTGTCTTATTTCCTTAAATTGGGTTAATATCTGTTTTCTAAATCGGAGTTAACTTGAGAATTGACTACCCAAAAGCATATTATAGCCAGTGTACAGTTAACATCGCGAGTTACATTTGGTGGTGTTTCTGATATTTCTGTTTCATGTCATTTTATTGGAATGTATTAGGTTACATGTCTTAATATGAATTCTAATATTTTTCTGACCTACTCTAACCATACAAAAGTTGTGGAGTGCCAAGAGCCTTGTAACTCAACTAGCACTTTTTGGTGATTCCAATAGAGACATTAAGGGTTCAAATCCCCCCTTCCTCATTGTAACTATCAAAAATACAAAAATTGTGTAGTACAGTGAGAATTCCAACTTGAAATAATACTTTCACATGGTTATGTTCCCCTACTTAGTAGATCCTATTGTTCAAACTTATACAAGTGGATGTTCAACCCTCATAATATATTCTGCTAGGAGATCACTTACAAGATTTATGGCTATTATGCCACTCAGTTTCACCAAGCTACCTACTTTGAAGCTTGAAACTTTGCTTTTGTGAAGAATGCTGCTGAGTCTCTAAGGTCTAAATTTAAAAATCTTATTGATCTGTAACTGTGTTTGTTTTTTCTCTCTCTCACTTTTCCTATTTAAGGAAGAGAGATATTGTCAAGTAGTTAAAAGTTTGGAGTTTGACAGACAACTTGGTCCTTACAATCAAAGCCAGTATGGAGATTGGAAGCATTTATCAAATTACATCACAAAGAGCATTATTGAACGGATTGGTAAGTTCCATCAAACTACACTTGAGGTTCTTAATACTCCAATCTATTATGAGTTTCTTTACAATTGTCGCTTGTGTTTGATTTATTTTCTATTTTCCATCTACATATATGTTTCTTTTTCAATCAATTTTAGTTTTTTTCTCTTTTCATGCTGTGTGATATTTAGATGCTTCTTGCTCACTGATTTTCCATCCTAGTTATGTTTCTTATGAAAAATAGATTAAACAGATTTGAGACTAGACTTTGAAGTTGGAAAATGGTAGACTTTGAGATGGGCTGGCACTAGGCAAATGGTGGAAATTAAGCTCATAATTATCTAACTAAAGCTGGGAAACCATGTAATAGTAGAAATCTTCAACGATTCAGAGTAGTGTCACGCTATGGGTTACATGTTATATGTCTATAGATGTGTGCAATTTTCTCATCGATTTCATTTTGTGTGGAGGAATTATCATCTAAGAAGAGAGAATTAACCATTTCTTAGAAGGAGTTCTGTTTTCCAATATGTTTTATTGTAGATACCCTAGAGAGTGAGAGATAAAGGTATTTTGTCCTTGTTTTCAAGAACAGGGTGGAGGATGAGATTGGTTCAAGACTCACTAGGTGTGTGTGCAAGAATGAAGAAATATGAGGTTTTGGTCATTTTTGGTGAGTGGATATCTTGGTGGTTTCACAATTGAGAGGCACGTGTAGTAGTTAAAGTTGAATGGAAAATTTTGGTCTATTGCCAGGAAAAAATATACTAGGGCCATGGTCCCCAAGCTCCTCAAAGATTACATTTAAGTAGTACAATTTGGTACTATTCTAATTTTGCCCTTTAAAAATATTATTCTGGCCTACCAAGCTTTATGCAATTTATTTGTACAATCATGTGTTTAAACAGTTCTACTCCTTTTGTAGGCCCCCTTGAAAGGTTTCCATTGTCCATCCCTCTGAGTGTCTCTAAGGTACAAATGTGTCTAGAATTTGTCATTTAACCATTATTCTAGTAGACATCAACTTTCAACTTTGTCCAACTTAACTCTTACATGATATGAACTTTGACATTGAACACTCAAAATATACATTGATTCTTTATTTTCTACGCCTTATGAGGGACTAAAAATGGGCGATGGGCTTTCTGTAATGAGTCTTTTTACAGCCTAGGATCTGGTGGTGTGGGAAAAAAATTATTGTGTGTTGGTGTTACATGTGTTTGATGGATGGAGAAGTATTCTTGAACTGCCCACTTAAAAAGTCATTTGATTCTTTGATTTTTCCTTACTTGGTATTTATTGGTTTTTGCCTAAATTTTCAGGTAAAACTTACTGTGGCTTGTTGGGAATGTAGGCTTGGGGGGGAAGGTTTATTATGGCTTGGACACCAGCTTCTTGTTGTTTGTTATATTACATTTGCAAGACGTGTAAAGAAAGGGCATTTGATTGGGTAGAGTGTTGCTTTAGTAAGATAAATGGCTTGTGCCACTCAGAGAAAAATTGTGGTCATGTTGATGTGTTAATATAGGAAGATAATTAATACTATTATATATGTTAGTAAACCGTAAACCTCATTGATAAATGGGTTTTGTAGAACTGAGAAAAACTGTTTATGTGTGTTTTATTGGAGATGGTCAAATTATTATTTCAACTTTCAAGGGTATGGAAGTGGAATTTTCTAATTAAAATAGGCTTTTACCTTTGGCACATTACTCTTTATCTAATTGTTATAATACACATTAGACTTTATGGGTTTAATTGTTTTTCTATACTACTATTGAAGGGGCTTCCCCAGTTTAGAATCCTCAATTTTGATACCCAAAATAACCCCAAATTTACCATTTTGTAAAGCTTAAATAATAGAGTGAAACATGTAAAATCACTAATTTAAAAACTCCTAAATTTTAGCTAAATTAAAAATAATAAAAAAAAGTTTCTTTTATGATTTTGTACACGTTTCACACCTCCAATCAGTTTACTATCATCATCTAGTAGTACAATTTTATCTGAATTCTATCAATCTCAATCCTCACGTTCCATCTTTTATGCAAATTCAGAAAAACAAAAAACAAAAATCAATTTCTGTTACGTTAAGTTATCAATAATAATAATAATAAAAAAAAGGTTGTTACATTAAGAGAGGATTGCAAAGGAGGACAACGATCAAAGTAGAATTTAAAAAAAAAAGAAAAAAGGGTAGGCTACTCAAATCTTTCTTTCTGTTATTGACATTTGAGTTATTTGAGTTATTATCATGTGTTGTGATTTACGTGGGTTGTGATCCCTAATCTTAGTTTTTATAGTTTGTGATTTATTTATTTAATTTTCCACTTTGGTGGTGATGTGTAGGTGAAGAATTTATATGCAAAGATATGATATAATTGTTGCGTATTATTAAGATTTTCATTGTATTTTTACTTTTTACTTGGTGTTTACAATGGGTAATGCTAAATGAGAAAATGCAAGCAGTAATTGAGTTATGGACTTATGGTTGTACAAATGAGACAGATTTTTTGGTAAAATTGGCACTGTTATGGTTTATACGACTATACGAGGGAAGCCTTTCCTGAAATTGCATTCTTGAAATCTTTTGGCTTATGTAAATAGCCATATGATGTTCTAGAGTTGTTTAGTCTATGTTCTCTCTCATTTTCTTTTTAAAATTTTAATTTATTTTTTGTTTTCTGGGTTCTATTTGCCTAAATATTCCAAGCTAGCATTTAATTTGCATGTCTGGATAGATGCTTATTGCGCCCAAATCCCTTAATTTTTTATTTTTCTTCTTAGATAGCATTTCTTTTGTGTGCCTAGATGTTTATTGAGGGTTGAGTTTGTTGGTTGGTTTTATTTATTTTATGATGTTACTTACTGTTATTGCAATTTGCAAGACTTACTACACATTTTCTTATCAATTGTTTTACAAGCCTTGGATATTTTTAAAAAGTCTGCAGGCACATTTGTTTAATCAGCCCGGGGTCTATGTGGTATTCGATGACTCAAACCTTTGCTATTATATATGTTGCCCACAAAGTTTTAAGCAACCAAGTTGATCATTTAGTGTGATTTGAGAAGTGAAACCAAACTAATGTTGGATTATATTGGCCCTATAAGAAGTTTCTTAGCTACTTTTATTCTTTTACATATAAATGTTTTTCTAGAAATGTTTAAAGTGATAAAAATAATATGAATATTTTTATGGTGGATTCTGGATATTTACATTATTCATTCAAGAGACTGGGATTAATGATGCACTAATTTATTGTAAAATGAGAGTTTTTTAAAATAAAACTAGCTTTTGAGTACCCACGTGCTTAGAAGCTCTTTTATTTTTGCTTCTAAGGGTTAATGATTTACATTCATCATAATTTAGAATTACTACATTTTTAATAAAAAAAATACCTAAGTGTGATGAGAATTATGCATCTGTGGGTGAAATAATTTTGTCGTATAATTCTCATCATGCCTAGGTATTTCTCTGATTGAAAATTTAATAATTCTGACTTATAATGAATATAAATCATTAACCCTTAGAAGCAAAATATAAGAGTCTCTGAGCACACGTTTAGAGGCTAGTTTAAATAAAGTTTAAGGATGCGTTTGGATCCTTGACCCAAGGTATGATTGGATCCAAGCCCAATAAGCCCAATACAATGAATTTATAGAGAGTGGGTTGGAAAATTAGGTTCTAATGAATGGGATAGCAGTTAGAATGGATTTTAAAAGATAATCAAACAGAAATGGACCGGAGTTATCTAAGTAAATTTGTTCTCGGCACAATCCGAGGAGGTATGTTCTAGTATATATTGATTGAAAATGGTTACAGATATGGTTTAAGCTGCTACAGTGCTTTCTCTTACAAATTTTCAATCGCCTTATCTCATTGCTTCCTTCTTCTTTTATACTATTTTTTGTTTTCATCTCCACCCTCCATGTGCAGGCCAGATGGTTGGTCTTGATATTTGTCTCATTAGCACATATCTAAAGTTTTTAGGTAGTTGCTGTAAAGCTGAAAGCCACTGTTCAGGTATCACCTCCACATTAATGTGGTCAGAGAGTTAGCTGTAGAGCAATTAATACGATGGTAGCAGCTTTCTCCTTAGATATTTTAGGACCCTTCTCTGTCCTTTGTTTTTGCAATGCTTATTCGTGCCAGCAGAACTTTCTGAAACATTCCCCCGGATGGCAGACCACCTCTACGGATCTTGGCTTGGGTTAGCCAAGGAGGTACTCATCCTCGACCTAACCTCTAGGGCCATTATGATTAAAACTAACTTCTTCATTTACTAATACGGACTCTCTTAACAATGTTTACCTTTCTTCGGACGACTCCTTATCCTCGACTTGGGCCTGAAAGCCCGATATATACATAGATAATGAACTCCTAGGCCCAATACCCCTACATAAAGCATTTAGAAATGTAGTTTCTACTGTAATTTTTTTTTCTCCATTTTAGATATTTGTGTGGTTTTTTTTTTTTTTTTTTTTTTTTTTTTTTTTAAAGACTTTGAGTGTAGTTTATCATTTAAGAGATTTTATTAGGTATTTTGGTAATATTAAAACTTAAAAAGTTTTAGTATGAGTATTACCTTCATTGAAGGTTCAAAATTATTTTTCTAATTTAAGAGATTTTAGAGATTTTTTTTTTATCACTTTGGATATTTATAGGGAAAATTTACTTCATTTTTTGAAATGAAGAAATAAATTCAACTAGAAGGCTATGATTGGTTTAAGGAAAAGTGAGAATGAAAGAAAAAGAACTCATTGTCCATCGTTTGGTTAGAAAGAAATAGAGGGGGGGGGGGGGGGGGGGGGAAACGCGAAGAGAAAGGATTTCTATTAGTCTCTATAGTTTTTTTTTTTTTTTTTTTTTTTTTTTTATATTTTATTTTGTTTTTTTTTTTAATTTCTCTCCAAATCCACAAAATTACTTTTATATGCCCTTGAAATTTGTTGATCTTTTGTGAAATTACTATTATACCCTCAAAGTTAATTATTAATTTATAATTTACAATTATAAAACAGTAAAACAGTAAAATAGTATATTGTTATTATTATTTTTATTCCTTTTCTTCCTTTCAACTTCCAAATACTAGTAAAAATGTATGTATTATTTCCCCCTTTTCCCTTTCCCTCTTATTTCCTCGTATCTTCTTTTCTCTCCCTTTCCACTTAGGGAAAAAAAGTAATTTACAACTACAAATTATTAATGTGACAAATTTTTAATGGTTCTTATTTGGGCCCACAACTAACATTATTTTTTTACCCATTTACTATATTAGTGGTTTGTAAAATGGTTTGTAGATTTTAACATTTTTCTAGTGAAAATGTTTTACAGGCCCAAAAGTGAGATATTTAGGCCCAAGAATGAGATAAGCAGCTAAACACTTGTCCACAATCCACAATGTATAGACCCATGACTGCTGGACCGCAAGCCGTTTCACGCGCATGAGAGCCTTCTCTCTCATAGCTCTAAACAAAAAAGAAAAACCAGAAAATTTGAAATTCTTCTTAGTATTTGATAGGCCAAAAACGAATTGATCTTTTGTGATAAATTGATTAATTAACCAAATTTATTAATTAATCAAATTAACATGCAAACGTGTGGAAACAAATCACCAATTAAACTAAGTATGCAGTGGAAAATAAATTGACAAGGTGATTTATTTACGAATGGGAAAAACCAATATGGCAAAAACCCCATCGGGTGATTTTAAGGTTATCACTTTCGAAATTCCACTATTATCACAACAAGTGGTTACAAGTAAAGGAATCTTAGTACCTTATACCAACCTACAGTTGAACCCTTACCCCAATACCCAATTGGACTTGTTCTGTAATGACAATTTCTCTTTTTGATGCATGGCTCCCAGTACGTGACTAACCAATTGCATGAATCCCAGTACGCAACTTCAATCACCAACTAGAGAAGGTTGTTAGCTGCAAAGTTCTTCAGTTCATCCCAACGATGAAGATCAAGAAGATGTTTGGTCACAAAACCCTACGGTGCACAAACACAGCAACTTCTTCAAGAACGATGAATTAGGGCAAAACTGTGTCTCCGGTCACAATTTGCTTGAACAAACTTTGCTCAACACTTGTGCAACTTGTGAACACTTTGACGGCCCTTAAAATAATCTTTTTATATGTCTAGGGTTGTGAGAAAAGAAAACTCAAACACATAATCATGAATTAGAGTCAAAACAGAACTGAAATTCTGTTTTTTATAAACATTGACAGATACCCTATCTGTCAAGCTGTTGTTGAGCCTCGGGGCTGAACAGCTCTTTAAGCTCGATAGATGGCTAGCTGTCGAGTTTTAATGACAGACACTTTTCAGCTTGAATCTTGGATAGACTTGCATGACTTAAACACTTGATCTTGAAATAAAGTTTCTTGAAGTATTAAACACATCCTAGATCCATCCAAATACAAGTAAAGTGCGTTTTGTCAAAGGATTAGCCAATTACATAAAATAGTGACATATGTTCTTAACAAGTGAATCACATATGTCCTTAACAAGTGAAACACATATGTCCTAACAGTATTGTATGGATTCGAACATAGAACTAGGGCTTGTAAAGCACAGCATTACATTTTTCCTCCTCGCTGGTATCAATGCTCAAGTACTTTTTTTTTTTTTTTTGATAAGACTCAAGTACTAATATTATATACTTGTACTAATTTGTAAATATTCATCAATCAATGTGGCAGATGTTTTCGGTAGGACCTGCTTTTAAGGGAATTCAGATGATTCCTCCTACTTCTCATTTTCTCTTTTATACTTCATCCTAAAGGTTACTTCTTCTTTTTTCTTTTCTCATAGTTATTTTTATTTTATTTTAACTATGGTCCTAAAATTATGCCATGAGTATTATAGTTTTTGAAGTTTAAAGTGACCACTTTTAGTCCGTGACAACTTTAAGTGTTAAATTACCTATTATTTCATAAGCTTATGTTGTTGGGAAATTGTTAATTTAATCATTTATACAAAATTCTAACACTCCCCTCACATATTGGCCTAAACTTCTTCTTAATAAGTAATATTTTATTGGGAGGTTGAGTGAAGAAATGATAGAATTCAGGACTTTCTAATATTTTATTAATTGCCCAAAAAACTTAAGCCGTTAAGAAATGACGAATTTAATTATAAATCTAACAAAGTGATCATTTTTAGTCTCTATTGTGTCTAATAGAGTGATGCTGTGTCAATTTTTATGCAAGGTTAGATCTGAAAACCAGACTAACCTAATGTTAATTGATAGCTTAATGTAGTTGCACTATTGGTTTTCTTCTTGTCTTTTTCCTTAAATTGGGTTTCAATCTGTTTTCTAAATTGGAGCTAACTTGAGAATTGACTGCCCAAAAATATATTATAACTAGTGTACAGTGAACAATGATAGTTACATTTGGTGGTGCTTCTGTATCATGTCATTTTATAGGTATGTATTAGGTTAGTATTATTTTAATGAGTTGTATGACTGATGAGGCTAGTATTATTTTAATGAGTTATATGTTAAAATAAATACAGAGATATTGGTTGAGTTGTGATATTATATGGTAGAATAAATAAAGTAACTTCTTAAAGTGTCAAATGACAAATTTTTTAAGAACCCAGGATGCTAATGCTAAAGCTAAAGGGTTTAATTTGTTGCAAGCTAGATAAATGAATATTAGTATTAAAATCCAATGACAATTCGATAAGAGAAGCAATGTTAAAAAAAGGGAAAAAAAAAAAAAAAGGAGGGGGGGGGGGGGGGGGGGTGACAAATCTACCTTATGAATTAACTTCCGCGTATTACAATGCTATCTCAGTGAAACGGTGCATATCCTTAGCTTTTTAGAAAGTAAAAAGAAGGGTGGCTACATGATCTCATCTCAGCCTTCACCAACTTAGCAACATTTCAGTTTTTGTAGCAATCCCCAACCATTCTCTGATGGTATCTGTCTAGAATCCAGTGATTGCTCTGACGGAGGAATGATATGAATGTTGAGTATGTGAGAAATCTTATACCAATCCTCCCCACTGTCTTTCTTGCACCGATTCTTCAATTGTGGACATTGTTTAATTCTCAATGTTTTGAGTGCCCTAAGATTCTGTAGCTCGTCTGGTATATACATCAAATTAGGGCAGTACCAAATGTCCAAAAATGAAAGCGATGTGAGGCATCCAATCTGCTTCGGCAGTTAGACGTTGAATACCCTTTGGAAATGAAATTAACGCCAGACACTTGGCAATAAGCAAGTCCTCAAGTGCAAATAGATATTGAATTCCCTCAAACAAAGAGTACAATTTGTTGCAGCACTGAATGACTCTACAGTGAAGATAAGCCCCGCAAACCATTCATTGGTAAAGACAAAAGATTATTATAGCTCCATATGTGCAGTTCCCATATAAAAAAAAAAAGGTTTTGGAGTCTTGGAAGACTTTCGAGTTTGTCACAAAATTTAAGACTAAAGTCATTTTTTTTTTTTTTTGCTGAATATTAAGACTAATAAACTCATTCAACATAGAAAGATTATCCAAATGATTTGTAAGGGACTTCAGATTGGGCAACACGGAAATGTTTAAGGTTTCAAGCATTTTATGATTTTTTAACAACCCATTAGGAAGCACTATCAAGTCATCCATGTCTTCAATCCAAGGGAGTCAATTTCGTACCGGAGGCTATTTCGGTTTGGCCAGGAGAATAAAATATTTCGGTATCGGTTAATAGTGATGTACCGTTTCGAGATTACCACTAATTATATATTTCTATACATAAATATATATTTATATTATTTATGTAAGTATGAATTTATAAATTTTTATGTTTATCAACATAAAATTTAAACTCCACCTATTCTATAAGCCTATATATTAGCTTAAGTACATTAACCAATATATTAGATTAAATAAAATGTTTTTTAATAATTTTTTCAATTTTTTAATTTTTTTATTGTACTGACTGAAACGCCAATACCGGCTGGTACGGGCTGATACAAGCCGGTATAACTCGGTATTTTTTCTGGTATGTTTTGAAGGAGTACCGGTATTGGTTCAATAGTTGGTACGGTATATTTTCCAGGTACGGCCGATACTAGTACAATATTGACTTCCTTACTTCAATCACGAGGGAAGAAAGTGAAGTGAGATTCATCATTGACCTAATTAACATTGCATTGTTTCTTCTCATAATCAAATTTGTAATGGAAGGAATAATAGGAAATTCAGTAAGCTTTGGGCACTCTATGATATCTAATGTGCTTAGGCAGGGAATATTTTCTCTTCCATTCACTGTTCTCCTTTCCTCCAAATCACACATCTTAGAGAGCCTAAATTTCTTCAAATGGGAATGAAATTGCACCGTCTCCATGGAACTCATTGCCAATACATTTCACAGCATGCCCGCCAATTATATCAAGAACCTTGAGGAATGGTAGTTTGCCAAGAGGTGGCACGCGTTCACATCTTTCCCAAAAAAAATAGTGAAATTTCAACTAAATTATGAAGAAGTCTCAAGTGCATGACATTATTTTTTGAACTTTACATTCAATAATGATGCACGGATTAGCGACTAGTTTATAACTATTTACATATCTTCAATAAAAATAATAAATCATGGGTGGTGTAGTATCTTCAGTTAAAAAAAAAAAAAAAAAAAAATTGTGTGAAGTAATCAGCTGCAAAAGTCATCTCATCTGCCCTGAATAAAGAAAAGGCCGCCTGAATGATGCCTATTTTTTATTGGCGCAATTTTTGGGATTTAAAAAAAAAAAAAAAAAATCCTGAATGAAATGTTGGGATTTAACCCGTTTTCTTATTCGGAACAAATTTATAGCAAGTATAACACAACACAAGGAGAGGGATTGATCAAGAAATCCTCCTAGTTGAGGTTGTAATGAATAATGGGACTAATGTTTGTTCATAACGTTTACAAAACCCTCACTTTTTGATCTGATTTTCCCTTGTTCATTTATGATTTTAATGTTTTGAGAGGAGAAAGACATAAAATGGGAGCAAAACTACATATTTAGCCATATTTTTAACAGAAGTGGGTTATAGAACCCTAACTAAGCTAACCTCAGGTGGGTAAAGTGCCAAATTTCAAACCACGGGTAAGCAACTTAAATTTCAGCCAAATCACATGTGGGTAAGTTATAATTAACCCTTATGACAATTATGCTATAATACATATATAACATTCTCTAAAACCATCTTACATAATACATTACAACATTATATGTGTATCGCATGGGTAACTTACTAGTTAAGTAGAAATGTGGGGCCAAATTTGCCATCTAACACCCATTTTCAAACATATTCATTAGTTAGCATAGTTTCCAAACTTATTGGTAAACTAACATCTAAAGTCTATTAGACTTAAGTTCACCGTAGCAAATCGAGAATCTAATATTCGAGTTCTTGCTCTACACAAATTTAAAAAAAAAGAAAAAAAAAAAAAAGAGAAATAGAGGAAAACGAAACCTTTTCCTAAGGAAGAAAAACCTCTGCACAAATCCTTCACCTGGAGCCTTCGCTGCCCCCGCCACCTGGGTTCAGTCCCAGTCGAGGGATTTGGGTTAGGGAGATCTGGGGGGTTCAGTCCAAGCCTTCATTGCCTGGGTTTCGAGCCGCCGCCTGGAGCCTTCTTTGTTTTTGATCTCTCTGGGTTTGGCTTTCTCGTTGATCGTGTTTCTGTTTTTGATATGGGTTTGGCTTTGTTGTTGATCTTTCAGTTTGGCTTCATTGTTTTTGTTGATTGTGTTTCTGTTTTTGATCGGGGTTTGGCTTCGTTGGTTCTATTTTTGATCTCTTTGTTTCTTTATGGAACTCAAGTCTTAAAGCCTTGAGTTCCACGTGGATAATTTTCCAACTTGAGTCTGTAAGACTCGAATTGTTACAGTAAACTCGAGTTTAAAAGACTTGAGATGTTAGTTTGCTAATAAGTTTGGAAACGATGCTAACTAATGAATATGTTTCAAACATGGTGTTATATGGCAAATTTGGCCAGAGATGTGGTATTATCTATATTGAAAAAAAAAAAAGGCATAGATTCTTTAATTAGTTGGATAATTGTTCAAGCTTTTCAATTCTTTCACAAGTTGAAGTAACTTTTCTAAGGATTATGACAGAACACTACCAAGTTCTCTCTAGATTGTGCTCTACCAACCGCCTTCATGATAGGGTTAGATAAGCCTTCTTCCAAAATTATTTACATGAATGTGATCTTTATTGAAAAATCATAAAGAGGGCATGTTCATGTTAAAAATAACTTAATTCAAAATCCACAAAACCAAATGAGCAAAGGATCTTTAACACACTCTAAAGTTACTACCATATATTTGTAACAAAATAAAGGAGTAGACCACACCTAATAAAAGGCTCTCCATGAGAGCAAAAGCAAGAAGCCACCTGATGAGGAGCCATGCTAACGAGAGGAATAAGCTAAAGTTCCTGCAAGGTCAAGAATGGTTGTGTGTGTGAGATAGAAAAGAAGGAGAGCTACTAAACCTCTTCCTTTGCTTCTCTCTTCATATTCGGGTAAAGCAACCATCAAGATACTAATACAATATGTGTAATCTTTATATATGGATGTTGAGAGTATCACAATGTATTGGTTTTAAATTTTTAATGGGCCAACCTCATACCTTAGCAAGTAGAGGGTAGGGACCTTTCCAGGGTGAGTACTTAAAATGCAAGCCTGTCCTATTCAATCCAATTTGGTCCACTCGGTCAATTTCAGTCCCTTTCGGTCTATTTTGAACAAATTGGGGCTTAAATTGATTCTTTTGTAGGTTTCCTTTTCAAGTTTAGCTCAAAAATTCATTTTTTTCTTAATTTTTGGGTTGAAAAGTATGAGATTTTATTATATCTGGGCTAAACTCTTTAGTTTTGAATTAAAAAATACAAACAATAAACATTAGAAATTATAAATATGAGCCCTAAAAATGCAATAAAAATGATAATTATTCAAAAGTATTATTCGGTCCACATCGGTCCTATTCAGTCCACGTTGGTCCATTCTTCCCACTTTGGTTCTATTCAGTCCACATTGGTCCAATTTGTGCACTTGGTCCTATTTAGTTGACATTGGTCCTATTTGGTCCACTGTGGTCCTATTTGTTCCTACTCAGTCCACGTTGGTCCACACTGTCCTATTCAGTTCACTTTGGTCCTATTCGGTCCTCTTTGTTCCCATTCAGTCCTATTTTGTCCATTCAGTCTACTTTGTTCTATTTGGTCCATTTGTGTTCACTTCGGTCCATTTAGACCACTTCAATTCATTTTGCTCCACTTCAATCTATTTTTGTACACTTGCATATAGGGAAAAGACATGTTTAGGTTGACTAAATCCAAATTTATTTTATATATATATATATATATATATATATCTCAAATTTATAATATCTAAAATTTTAAGCATAGCATTTTTTGTTGCAACACTTTTGTTAAGTCATATTAATATAGCATTTTAATCCATTTTGGTCCAGTTAAATTTAAGTGAAAGTCTTTCTAAATATTAAGGCTATGAATATACAAATCTAATATTTATGGCAGTTACTCGTTTATTTTAACATTATTACTTTTAAATGAATTGCATGGGGTTGATTATATATTCAAGCAAAAAATAATAAAATAAATTAATAAACAAATATGTGTGTGTGTGTAATTGGACCGAATAGATCGAAGTGGATTGAATGGACCATATGGACCGGATTGGACTGAATGGACAGAACATACTGATTTGACCAAAGTAGACCGAATGGACCGAATTGGACTGAATGGGAACTGGACCGAATTGGCCAAGTGGGCCGTACGGACCCAATTGGACTGAATAGGCCTAACTAGACCGAATTGGTCAAATTAGACCGAATAGAGCTAAGTCGACCGAATGAACCGAAATGGACCGAATAGACCTAAGTGGACAGTATGGACCTAACTGGATGGAATTGGCCAAATTGGACCAAATAGACCTAGGTGAACCGAATAGACCTAAGTTGACCGTATGGACCGAATAGACCTAAGTGGACTGAATTGGTCAAATTGGACCGAATAGACCTAGGTGGACCGCATGGACCAAATTGGACCGAATAGATTACAAAATGGACCGGATTGGACCGAATGGACTAAACAAGACCGAATTGACGAAAGTAGACTGAAAGGACCGAACTAGACTGAATAGACCCAACTGGACCGAATTGGCCAAATTGGACCTAATAGACCTAGGTCGACTGAATGAACCGAAATGGACCAATAGACCTAAGTGGACCGTATAGACGAAACTGGACCGAATTGGCCAAATTGGACTGAATAGACCTAGGTGGACCGTATGGACCAAATTGGACTGACTAGATAAACAAAATGGACCGGATTGGACCGAATGAACTGAACAGGACCGAATGAACTAAAGTAGACCTAACTGGACCGGATTGGCCAAGTGGATGTCTCTCAAGCACAAAAAATAAGAGGAACAGTAATTTGAAATTCTTGTTAGTATGGATCCGGACACAGCATTAAGAGTTCGAAAACCAGGGCGTTACACTTCTCCTCTTCGATGTGACAATACTTCCTTGTAATAATCTATTTCTGTCTTAATGTCAGTGCTTATCTCTGACATATTAGAAACGAAACTTGATTAATCTAGCTGTGGAACCTGTGCTTAATAATCTTTGTCTTGTCAATTTGTGGTGCATCGGACAAGTTGGAACATGATCCACAGATATAAATAGAGGGCTAATGATACGTGACAAATGCAATACAATATGGATACAATGATATGTGAGTTCTTGAAATATTATGGTACAATATGGGAAAGAGCATAAATTACATGCTGATAATCTTTTAACTACTTATGGGAAAATTATAATGTATTTTTTGTATTTCACTTTATACTCCATCAATCATAGTATATTATGTATTTGATTTTTATTTTTTAAAAACTTTGGTTATTTTATAAAGAAAGTCAAATGAGTATATATTAAGTTGTGATTAATAGAGCATAAAATTAATAAAACAAAAAAAAAGTAAGATAAAGAATTTTTATTCCTCCCAAAACACAATGACATGATGCTCTTTTCTTTCAAACTCATAGTGGCCACTATAAATGCGAGAGGGAGGAGGACCCATGTTACCATAATCTGAGAGCACCTATTAATTACTTTTGGTCATGAGGTTATGTTAAAGTGTTGTGCATACTCTCAAACAATTGCAATGAAATCCCAAGGTTTAGGTTACTATCTCCTTCATCCTCATTATATTAATTGTTTCATCGGCTTACAAAGGTGCATTTCCTAAAACAAAAGGCCACATTAACAATGAAATCCCTTTCATACTCTCAAACAGTTGCAATGGAATCCCAAGGTTCAGGCCACTATTTCTTTCGTCCTTACTATCTTCATTGTTTCATTGGCTTACAGAGGTGCATTTTTTGAAACAAAAGGCCATTAGCAATGAAATCCCGAGATTCATGCTACTATCCCTTTCATCCTCGCTATCTTCATTGTTTCATCGGCCTACAAAGGTGCATTTTCTGAAACAAAAGGCCAATAGCAATTGGCATCAGTTAGGAGCCTGTTAAGCTACTACTATATATAACTCCATTTGAAATAATTTATCTAGTTTTTGGTGAATGTACTGGAGATAAAAACTAGAAGCTAAATAAAATAAGTTCATTGTTTTTATTTTTCAGTAAAAATACTATAGCAAAAAACTAGTGTGGGACCCGCAATAATTAAAAAGTAACTAATATTTGGGCAAAAACTATAGCATAGGACCCACAAACAATCAACTTTACCTTATTTTTTAACAAAAGGTTATGGTGGGACCCAATGTGCTAGGCTGATTGAACAATTAAGCTCACTTACGCCGGGGGATATAGCCTTTTGCCCCTTCTGGGAAAAATATTTGGCATTATGCCCTTGTTTCGAAACAATATAGGGGCGTGCCCCTGTTTCGATACTCGATTATACGATAATCGAGTTACTTAAATAACTCGACTATTAAGAAACCGAGTTCTGGGCAGGTTCTTGCCACGCTGGTGTTCCAGCTTGGCTTTTGGGCAATAAAATATTCCCGCGTTACTGTTTGTAACTCGTCAATGTGGAAACTGAGTTGTATGCAGAACAAGAAGGAGTTTTGAATGTAACGTCTCTAAAACTGTTTGTCTTCCTTCCTCAACATTTCTCTCCCTTCCTCAGTCCGATCAGTAGCCACCGTCAGTCCTTTCAGTAGACCCCTTCCCAAGTTTAACGCATCTTCAAGTTCTCCTATTTCTACCCGCACCCAAACCAAACCGTTCAGTAGACCCTTTCCGAAGTTGAATCCAAACCCACACCCAAACCCACACTTTTTCAATCTCACCACAACTGAAGCTCAACGCAATTTGTCTTCAGAGTTAAAGGATTACAAACGTATTAAGGTAATTTGTAAATGCTGAGTTCAAATTTTAATTTTTTCCCTTTGCATGTAATCTGATTTGAGTGTGGCTTCTTAAGTTTTTCTCTGTTAGATTTTTCTCTATCTCTATTCATAATTATTGTTGCTGTTTTAGCTTTGTTGGGTTTGGTTTTGAAGTGGGTTTGGTTTTGAAGTGGGTTTTGATGCACATCTAGGGCAGAAATTCATGTAAAATACAGTTAGCATGACAACGGTGTTCATTGTTAGGGGAAATTGCTTTGTAATTCATATAGTTTGAAAGTGTATCAAATCAATCTCTATTTTTTCAAGAAATTATGTCACAAGTTATGTCATGATTTTGAATTAGGGGAAATTTCTTTTTAATTCAATGCTGAATGATCTTGAATTGAGAAGCTATTGGTTTTACAAGCTTCAAACTTACTGGCTTTTACAAGCTTCCACTCTGTTTAGTTATTAACTTATTATTATAATAGATATAATGTGTGTATAATGGATATGCATGCATATATCTACACACATACCATGGACATCCTAAAACCTTTGCTGCCATTTACTCTGCTTAGGGCTCTAACTGTGCCATATTGTTTTTATTCAACATCTAAGTTTTGTTTTTTTTTTTTTTTTTTGTTGTTGGTTTCATGTCATTATCTTTGTAATATCATATGGGAAGATATAAACTTACTTACCACGTCAGTTGAAAGTCACTTACATTTTATGTACAGATGCATAATTGATTGTCTTAAGAGACTAGAATTGTCTTAGAAGTTCTTAAAGTACTTTTTTTTTTTGTTATTAGTATTCCTAGTCTTTCTAAGAAAGGATTTAGAAATAGCCTATATAATGAACATTCCAACTTTTTTCAATCGCAATTGCTATCTCCTACCTAAATGTGAGTGCTGAGGAAAGCCTAGGTGTGATTGCCCAGTGTTTTATCTTTCTTTATTTGATGTTCTTTTTATTGTTTAAATACCAAACAGCCATCAACACATTCAATATGTTATCAAGAATCTAGTTTAGTGCTGAAATTCCTAAAAAGCCTACATCAAATTTGGTATTAAAGCCCGTTCAAGCTTCTGTCTTGTGTCAGATTAGCAGCCTTTTGTGGGTTATGTTTGTTGACTAAGTACATCGAATTATTATTATTATCATCTATTACATTTGGGGTTGAAAAGGGAACTTAGTGGCCTTAGTGGCCTTTTAGGGTCACCCAATCCTTTCATAATAGGTTGGGTTAGGTTAGGGAGCATTGAGATTTGTGGTGGCTTTTAGGAATGGAAATAGTACATCCTCTGAAAAGCCAACTGTTTTTAGGTTGTGGTGCTTCTAGGTTGCTTCTAACGGACCTAGGGCTTTGTTTATTTATTTAATTTTTTGGTGGTTTGGCCTACTATACTTATTTGCCAAGGGTATTGGTGGAGGTATTGATTTCTGTGTGTCGGAATTAATTTTTGTGGGTATAAAGTGTAGGCTTTTGAATGGGAATTGATATGTAATTTAATTAATGGAAAAGAATGGAATATGAATTGCCACCTAGGCTTTTGATGCAGATGGAAAATTGCAATAAAGAAACAAAGATGAAAAATTATAAAAAATTAAAAACCTAGGAGTCAGTGATGGGAATGTAACTGGCGGTTTCCTTTAAAGAGTTTTTTAATTTGGGATGTTTCAGATGATGAAGAGTTCTATTGGGACCTTCCTTAGTCTAAACTTGAATTTACTCTTATTTGATTGTAGTTTTCTTTAAAGACCTTTTAATTTGGGAATTTCAGATGATGAAGAGTTATCTTGGGACCTTCCTTGGTTGATCTAAAGTTGAATTAACTTGACTCTTATTTGATTGTTTGTTTTTTTTTTTCCCTGTTGGATTGCTTTTAATTAAGTTCTCCCAGAATAAAGACAATTTGGTAAATTCCAGGTCTTCTGGAATGGGCTGGCCTTGGCTGCAGCAAAGGCCTTGTCGCCTCACACCTTAGGGCGTCAGGCCATATAAGGCCTTGGCACCTTAAGGTTGCCTTTCACCTTTAACTACCTTGACCCTATTTCTAGTTGACTTAGGAAAGCCAACTATTGATTTTAAAAAAATCTGCTTGATTCGAAGAAAAGAAATGAATTACTAATAACCTAATTTACGACGAAGACTTGACCAATAAAAATATAATTGACTTCTAAGAAAAAAAATAATTGACTTCATAAAAACAAATGAAGAAAAAAAACCCAAAAGAAAAGAAAGCAAAGCTCTTGGACTGTTATGGTCACCAATTCAGTGTTCATTTGACACATAACTATGCACACACCATCATGGTATAGGTCTCACAGTTGTTTAATCCATTTAATTAAGCTCAATATTAATTTGACTATTATTAGTTGCCTCCAAAGCTATGCTTGTGAGTGAGATGTCCATTGCACTAGAGTCTCTAATGGCACCTTTACCTACTTCCATGTTTGTCTCCCCCTTTTTTTGTTGAAAACACACCTTACTAGCCACTAAGTTACAATGAACTCTTTTCACTTCTTGCTTTATTAAATAAAATTTCTTTTAGAGTGTGATGTCAAGTACAGGAACAAGCAAAACCAAAAGGAAAGAACTTTACACTTTGTTTAAAGAAGGGAAATTCTACTACTGATGGGTGGCAGGGCTTGTTTAGGGGTAATTGGTAATTGGGTACCTTTTAATTTTAGAGCTATGTTTTAGTGTTTTAAAATGGTGTTTTTTGTGGTGCTTAATTGATTGTTTGGTTTGCATTTTGCTGTGTTCATTTGTTGGTTTACTTTGATTTGGACATTGATTCTCACCTTGGTTGGTTGGTTAGGTTGCTTATACAATTTGCAACTATGTCTTTTTTGTTTATGCCTTGTAGCCATGAATGTTAGGTTGGTTATATTTTAGTGTTTTACTTTAACTCTTCCTTGATATGATTAAATGGATTGAAAATCAGTGTATATAGATGCATGATGTATAATTCAGTTGAGCAATTATATGTTTTCAATTTTCTGTCAAATCTCTATTTCACTCTGTTTCTCTCTGTATTTGTTTCTGTGAGTTTGTTCTAGAACATTCAATTACTTGCCTGTGTTTACTTGCAAAAGCCAAGCTTTTCTTCACTATTAAACATAGACCGACGTGTCTAACATGATTGCATGCGTGTCAGATACGCAGCAAGTGGGAAATGTGGATCCTGGACCCACGGTTGGTACACAGTTGACGTAGCAGCTGGTTCATCGATCCACGGTGCTTTGGGAGACACCAGCTGGTCAGGTACGTAGTTGTACTGAAATTTGGACATGTCGAAATCATTCATTTTTATTTCTGTAGGGTTCTTTGTTTATTTGCAAATAGACGTTGGACATAGTAGAATCTTTTGGTTTAGGCAGAATTGTATTTAATCCAAAGAGAAAATGGTATGAAGCATAAATAATCAAGAAAATTGTATGGAGCAGAAATGTTCAAAGTCAGTAGATCTCATTTAGAAGCTATAGTAATCAATTAAAAAATGAATTTGCTGCCATTCTTTTTTCCAAACGTGCGCACACAATTACGCGTGGCTACACATAAGACAACTGACGACTTTGATTCCTAATTCCCTACTCCATTTGACATAGTGAGGCACTTTGTTCATTCATTTCAAAACATGATGCCCATCACCTTAGTGCTAATTTTAAACAATGTCATTGATCTTGAATTGATCCTATCTGCTATTGAGGTAGAGCGAATAAGCAGTTAACATTGTTACTAACGTATTGCAAAATGTTCGTAACTAACTAGTTAGCCTACTGTTTCTTGCATATTATTATTATGTAGCATTCTTATAGTTATTTCGTGTGCACTATCCTAAGACAATGCTCTTTCGTGTGCAGGTAGTGCTAGGCATGCTAAAGTGCAGACGCCGAAGTTGCAAGTTACCCCAGCATGGGCTTGACCCATGGATTGCTCGCTACATAACTGAGGTGGGTTTTTAAGGGTTATTCAAGGTTCCAAACTTGGAAGTGGATCATGCATTGATCACATCACTGGTTGAGCGTTGGCGTCCAGAGACACACACATTCCACCTACTGCATGGAGAGATGGGCATCACCTTACAAGATATTGAGGTGATGCTAGGGGTTCGTGTTGATGGGTTGCCAATGACTGGGGGTGTCAAGATGGATTGGCCTACGTTGTGTCTTCAGTTATTGGGTCATCGTCCACCAAACTCGATACCGCATCCCCATGAAAACACCTCTATCCTTGCTGGGGCGAGGCTAAGATTCACCTGGCTGGATGCACAATTCAGAGGTCCTCTAGTTGCGGATGCTACTGATGAGGTAGTGCAGCAACATGCGCGCTATCGCATACTCGAACGGTTGGGGACGATTTTGTTTATGGACAAGTCGGCAGATCGGGTGTCGGTGATGCCTCTGCAGTTCCTAAACCTAATCAGCAACGCGAAGAGGTACAGTTGGGGTAGTGGAGCATTAGCCTGGCTGTACAGGCACTTGTGCAAGGCATCGGAGACAAAGGTGATGCAGATTGGAGGAGCAGTGATGTTGGTGCAGCTGTGGGCGTATTCAAGGTTCCCACTGATATGCCCTGTTATGAGGTTGCCACAACCGCTAGTGGAGGTAGGTCCCCTTGCCAGTCGGTATGTTATTTGATTAGTTTGATACAATTGTCATGCCATTTGTCATTCACCATGCATGTGTCTATAGTTTATGCCACTTGTAATACATTCACTAAGGACACTGCTGTCGAGAAGTAAACCCTGTTTCAAACCAAAAGTCCAATTGACATTAATTTAATGGATTACTCAACAAGATATAGCGTGCCAATATACACTGTTATGAGTGTAGAAGAAAATTTCAAATACAATATACTTTTTTTTAATAGATAATGCTAATACATAACACTTAGTTGCATCTATTAGTGTAATGGGAATCACAGTCACACACGCCATTCAGTACTTAATATGTACTCGGCCACAATTTATAAAAATAGGTTGTACAAAATATTGGTAAATAGTATATAATCTGATCATATTTAAGTATAATATTGATATTGAAGATGTTTGTTTTTGAATTTTGGCTAACTCATGAAAAAGTCTCTGTAATAATTTCATTTGGTAGTGTATGTAAACTGGTAATTTTTTTTCAACAAGGAAAAAACGGGTTATTTGTTAAACAATTTATATAAATTGTTCTGAATTTATATCTAAATTTGTATTATTATGAAACAATCAATTTGTTTGTGTTTATTATATTTTCCAAAGGCATACTCATATGCTCAAAAATTCACAGTCTAGACTTCGTTTTTAATTCTTTTTTTAATAGTAACAAGTGGGGATGAAACCAATGAAATAACCTTCGGAGAAAACGTCTAAACTACAATGCTCTTAATGTCCTTTGTGTGCGATTGACTCACATGTAGTGCAGTAGACCATGGTACACCAGGCCAGATAGCTCCAATATCAGTTTCATGTTTATGACAACATCGTAATTCACTTTTTTCCCCCTATCATATGGAAATTAATCTCTTCAGTTCTAAAGGCATAAAATTAGGAGAGAATTGAACCTGCCAACTAGAAAATATTTGTTTGCAACACTTCATCAATTGTAACTACAAATCCATTTAAATTTTAAGCCTTGCAAAGGTTTTAGGTATTAAAATACTTATTTCTAATAAGTATTTTCATATCACCGAAAATACGAAAGCTAAGTAATGGCTTCATTTTTGGTACGCATTTATTTTCGTGGCATCACTGTTGTTTGATATTAACTAATGAGCATTGTCTGAAATTGTATGTTTACTAGTTGGAAGGGGCCGAAGAGCATGACAGAGCATGCCACACATGTGCTAGCTACGTATCGTGCATCACTGTTGAGTATAGGGCACACCAGGTATTCTACCGCTTCATGTCACAGGGATATAATTCTCCATATTTTTGGTTTTCACTTTCTAGGGTTGTCAACTACTGCATGTGTATAGTTAATAATGTAACTTTGGTCGATTAGACCATAGATATATAAGGAATTAGTTACGAATTCCGGAAAAAGGTGGGCAGTCAATATAAAGTACCTTCATTAGTAATTTTACACTAATTTGATTCCACATATATTTAGCTGTGTACGCTTAAATTTTCTTCCTCGGTTTTAGCTAGTGCAACTAGTAGTATCTGGGTGCATCTTACCATGTCAAATTCAATAAGAAGGGGAAATAGGTCAAGAATGTCTTAGGATTTTTAGTGAAGTGGTTCTTCAATGGTCTTATACATGTTTGCTCACATTGAGGATTGACACAAATAAGTACGTATTTGACTTGTTTTTTTGTTGACCATTTCTGCAGGTTGTCTGGGAGCCGTACAGGGATGTCCTAGAGTTGTTGCCCCCATATTGCACTGCCGGCCGACATATATGGAGGGCCACTATGCCATTGATCTATTTTTGGATAGTAGAGGATCATTATCCCGAACGTGTCTTTCGTCAATTCGGGATGAAGCAAGTGCCACCGGATATTGTGGATATGTTCGTTCATCTCCACAGAATCTCCTTCCAAGGTAAACTAGATAAGGATTGGGTGCAAGAGCATGCTGTCTACATTGACCGATGGGCCCATAGAGAGGAACTTATTGCCGACGCACCGACATTGGATGGGGACACGACATACCTTGCTGCTTACATGGAGTCGTACTGAAGGACGACCAGACGGTACATTACATGCGACTCGGCGCATTGGGAAATCCTGGTAAGGCAACAATTCGATGCTTCTTTTATGGATTGACAATATATGTGTGTTGCTGCATGCATTATGAAAATTTAAGTTTTATGGAGCCATTGAATCAATATTTTGATATTCATTTTAGAGAACATTTCATTTCTTCCCACTAGATATGCATCTGTCACAAGCAATATGTACTGGTGTACCATTTCAATGTTCATATATATATGAATAAACTCAACATGAGATATAGTCAAAATCAGAACTCGATTTGCCCTTAAAGGCCTAGTGTTGCACAACACAAAACTAACCAGAGAAGTTTTAATGGGACTCCTTTATTTCGCAAATTGAGTCCAATGTGGAATTACTATCGTAATGCGAACCAAACTCCCAAGTGTACAACCACCTGAAGAGGACGCTGGATCTTGTCGGAGAGATGAGCCGAGCGGCATTGGAGAATGTGCGTGCCACAGCAACTGAGGCGAGCACACAGGCCACAGGTTGTGGTGGGGGAGGTCGTGGGTTTGGAGGGCGTGGACGCAGTGGATGTCGTGGATACAGTGGAGGTCGTTGAGGTGGTCATGAGGATGACGATGACTTGGGTAACTTCCAACTCTAATACCTTCAATTCTTACTGACTTTAACTTCTACTACTTTCAGTTGTAATTTATTTAGAGGACATATTATAGTAGTGAAGTATATATTGTTTGGTAACTAGTTTTTAGGGTTAATTTTCACTTCCTTCTCATAATTATGGTATAATTAGTTAGTTACAATGTTCTGCCAAACTTTAAATATTAAGACTAAGCACTTTAAATATTAACCAATGGGAATAAGCACTTTTTTCTTCCAAGCGAAATATATATGTATTGAAATGTAAGACATGCAAACTTGTTTCATTCATTCCTTATAAACTACAATCACAATACTATTATCCACTTTTAACATATACACATCAATGCTAATATATTTTGCTTATGTATGAAAAAAAAAGTAAGTCTATTCATTTTTTCATCGTATAAAGCACAGACCACTATGGATGCCAATGTAATTCCTTTTAAAAATATTGCTACGCGACCATGAACATAAAATTAGCATTATATGAGGAAATTCAAAGTTGTGATCACACTATGAGGTTCATAAAATTAGAGTTTGAAAAAATACTAATAATAACAATGATAGAGTATAAACAAGTAAACAAAGCTGGACTTTGTAATTCAAAGGTCTTGTTTTATAAATTTTATTATTATAGTTAATTAAATATGCCAATAATGAATTAAAAACAAAGTTTTATTAGATTTTAAACAAGGTTTATATGGGGTAGTCTAGGTGTCCTAAGCATTAGTTTTATTGGGAAGGGTTTACATTTTACAATAGTTATTGGATTCTATAAACAACATGCACTAGGTGCGGGTCAAGTGATTGCTTACGCATTTGGCCCTTGTCATGTAGGGTTTACACTTTACAATAGAGTTATTGGATTCTATGATTCCACTCAAACTGAGTTTCTGCGAACTTACTTACGAATGAACCTCTCCTTTATACTTTCTAGTTTCTAGGGTAATTATACATTTTGAATCTTGTGTTAAAAACAATGTTTTATTGTTATTGTATCAGCTTTGTAGCTGCTATGTGTTTTCATCTCTGCTCTAGCTTTGTTTTTGGACTTTGTTGTCTTCCATTTTCAGTTGAATGAATACAGAGTGTTCAAATAAAGAAAAAAAAAAACAAACAAAAAAAGTGAGAGAGAGATTTTTATGAATAATGCATTAATTGATAGTGCAAGTAATCTTTCTCCACTCTCGGTCAGAAAATTTTCTCCATCCTAAAACATCAAGAATTTTCTTAAATGTTATTGTTAAAGTTGAAATAATTATTGTATAAAAAAAAAAAAAAAAAAAGATAGCAAATAGTAGACATTTTTTTCTTGCTTGGGGCAAAATATGATACTTCCATTGCAAATGGAAAAGCATTCAATCAGAATAAAGAGTAAGAACACCGGACTAGAAAAGAAAGCAACCATGAGGCTGCAATTCAGACGACATTTTGTGCATGTGAGTGTGTAAATGAGAGGTTTCATTCCCCAAATTAAGTCCCTTGTAAAGGGTCAAATGCCATTGAATCATATCTAGGCTGCAAATAGTAAGACATTTTCTAACTCAATCCCTTGTTGTCATCTTAATAAATACAACTGTTTTTGTACAGATGATGAGGCGTTGGAGGGCGACCGAGGCATGTACATGGATGGCGTCGGGTCATCGCGATCCCACCCCGCTGGCCATGACAATAGTGCAGAACACACATCCTGTGCCCAAGTCGGCCCTCGGTCCCCACCACCCACTCGACTGTCTCCCCCATTGTTTAGCGGCTCTGCCGACGATGGTGGCTGTATATTTGTACCCACACCTGGCCGACCAACCCCACCTGTAGTTCAAGTTGAGCCCACCCAGGACCTTTCACTTCCTAACCCTGATGAACCGGTTGCACAGATCGAACAGATACGGAGTGAGAATATAGTGCCGGTACATGGGTTGCGACGATCACTTCGCACTGACATACATCCCCCTGGTTGTGGGACTGGTGACGGTAAATACCACGATTTATGGAAACATTTTTGGAATCCACAGACTGCGCATAATTATAAAAGATATATAAAACTCGTAAAGGAATTATTCCTATCTCATTATATGTCCTAGTATTCTATCTTCATAATGATAAAGTAATTATTTGCACAGCTAGGAAGGCATCTTTCTTAATTGCTATATGTTAATTAGAATGTTCAGATTAACAATCCTGTGCTCAGTTTGCATTAGATTTTCTCATTTAGCCAGTACACCTCCATGCTATGTAAACCGTTTATCATTTACCTTAATTGAATGTCACAAGACTTGCATATGATGTTGTGTGCTTTAAGTGATGATCATACTCAGATCAAACATTTTCTGATAATTAAATTAAGCATAGGGAATGTGTGCATTGAAGTAATGTGTGATCCCTTTGAGTTTCAGGTAAGACGAGACCGGCGAAGGCAGCTGTGAGGAAACGAAAACATCGTTGAGCCGTTGATGATGTGGAGCATATGGGGGTAAAACCTTGCCCAATATCTGGACTTTTTAATTTATTTTAGTTTTTGAGGTTCATTTTTCGATAATTACAATTCACAACCAAAAAAAAAAGAGAAAATAAATGTCCTCATTATTAGACAGTTGGGATTTATCTTGGCTATAAAAGGAAGATGTTACTTTTATGTAATTGAATTATGAATCTCCTCTGTCTAGATATACATAAGTACAGCATGGCTTGGAAATTGAATTTGCTTAGTTCTGTTTCTGTTTATAAATTTCCTTCCTTGCTTTAAGCTTTGTTTGATTTGCAAGAAAGTGATGGAAAAAAGGTGCCCTGCACATCACATTATTATTATTAAAATCTGCCCTGCACATCAAATTAGATCTATGAGATTTGGACACAAACACAACACAACTGTTATGTTTCAGCTTGGACATAGCATGTTAGAGACAGCAACTTGTTAAATTTCAGACCATGCATATGTTGCTGGACCAGCATACTTGGTACAAAGAGAAGCCATTTCTTTTTGTTGATTGGGTTAATCCGAAATGGTCTTGTCTGTGGTTTTAGATTCATGAGGGGAACGTCATTTGAATGATTTTAAAGGACAAGAGCATGTTGAGTGAGGATGAGATGCATGCAGGTGAACCATTTTGTGTACAGAACTTGTTCTTGAGTCAGAGCATAAATAACTTCCTCGCTTTAGGGAAGAGGAAAAGACTTGATGTAGGATTGTGTACGAGTAAGCGGAAACATAAACTGAATCCTTCCACAATCTGCCTAAACAGTAAACCCTCAATGAATTGAACCAAAACCCACACGAATGAGCACCCATAAAGTAAAGAAAACTTATTAATAAAAATACCATGATTGCCCATCAGCTATGTCCCCATACCCAAGAATTCTATAATGGACAGGGATTTCCTCCATACCCAAGGAAATAGTGTAGGAATCTTCTGATTGTGGATTTTTGCTTGAACAAGATCATGTTGGGATATATGGCTTGAGTCAAGTGTGCGTAGACGTTAAGAATTTTTCTATAATTTAAACTTATATTTTCGTTTAGTTTTTGGTTTTTGTTTTTCATTTATTGATTCATATTTGGTGGCATATTTTGCAGGCTTCAGTAGATCCTAATATTGATAAAGTTTGAAAACCACCATATTGGTTGTTTTCTTTGTTTTTTGCACAGTAGTTGGACAACGTCTTATTGTTGATGTAACAGCTAGCGGACAAAACTTTGACAACATTTTTTGGACATAAAAGACTGACAGAGTTTTGGAGAGCATAGATGACAATTTGGAAAGCATATATGACAGCAAATTTTTGGAGAGCATACATGTAACAGCTGATTTTTTGGATATGTTGAATCTTTTTAAACATATTTTGTAACTAATGAAGCTACTTAAGCATCTTAGGTCCTATATGAATATTTGAGTAAGCTTCGAGTTAGGTACCAATTATAATTGCAAAGGGTGGATATTTTCATGTGCAATGGAAAACTTCATTCCTAGATTTTTGTACCTATGTATCTGCATATTTGAACAAAGGCAGCTTTAGACGAATGCAATATAGTGATGATGGATGGAAATCCCACAACTGAAGAAGTTTAATTTATACATTAGATTTGTTGAAATTTTCCTTTTATGTGGCTCTCTTTTATAAGCAAAATACTCTAGTGTAAATTTAACTAAAGATTTGTTCAAGATGAATGCAACTTTAGTTGATGAATTAGTAGTTCTTGTTCTTGTTTCTTTAGTACCTTCAGTGGTTCCTATACCCGTCATGTTACTTGGATTATTTACAAGCAGTATTCAAGCTCTTATTTTTGCAACTTTAGCTGTGGCTTATATAGGCGAATCCATGGAGGTTCATCATTGACTAGTTTGCGTGATTTATTTTTTTAGTTTAAGCCTTACGCAATATATGTGCGTATTGAGATAATTTGCTTAATGAGCATAATATATAAAAATAAATAGATAAATCATATAAATATAAACTATATAAAGTATAGAAGTAATACTCAAAAAAAAGATATTATCGGTCTTAGGGAATTGCAACAAACAAAAGGGGAAGTAAAAAAAAGGAAAGAGATCAAGAAGATATTTTTCCTAAAATTCCAGTTCGGTCTATTTATCCCCCCCCCCCCCCCCCCCCAATGAATACTATCTTTATATTGTTTTGTTCATTTAATTCCAATATTCAATATTATTACATATTAGTAATCATAATCTGAATAATAATTAGGATTGTAATACTTATAGTATTATGGTGTGCTATCTCCTACAAAAGATGCTATTGTGATATAGAAAAATTCCCATTCAAGTTGATTTCATCCAATTAAACGATTGACCAAAAGATAATTTTAATAAATAATAAATTACTTGAACTTAGATCAATCAAATTCTTCTATTTCGATGCAACGATTCGATCTAACGAATTTTTCCATGTAGATTGATTGTACCTACGCGGGCCAGTAAAAAAAGAAAAAATGAAGATTTACAAAAAACTAAATTCAAATTTACAAAAAGAATGGATTGGTTAGGGGGGGCCGAACTATATGTATGTACTCTAATTAGTATAAGACAACTATTGTGAATGTTTCGAAGAATGATTCTATAATCTGATTAAATTAAGATATGAATGGTTGATTTACATTATCCAAGAAACACTTGTATATGTAATATTAGATATTAATTAGTTATATATGTAATATCTAAGCGGCTCTATTACTATGAATTTAGATAGGAATTCAAATGGAATCCCCTCCATTTCCTTTGTAGTTGTAAATTGAATATTCAATGAATAAAATAAAGTGACTATTGAATAAAGATATTCAATGAAGAAAATAAGAAAAAACGAAAATTGTTGAAATACGGCAGAAAGTTGGTGGATTGCATTTGGTTTATCAACACTCACATTAATGTTCTCTAAAGGGCTATGAATAAATTACCAGAAATTGCTCCAGCTGTTTAATTATAAAACTCAACACCATAGTAGTCGAGTATTGCTGGCCGAAAAATAAAAAAGAGTCCAGGTAAACTTCTCTGTAAACTACGATTGGTATTCGATTGGTGTTGGACTGGTCCTATATTGAACTCGGCTATCTAGGTAGCGAGTATTGTTACTCGATTATAGGATAATCGAGTACTGTGTGTTGCTTCTTACATCCACGACTAAGTAGTACTCGGTCTCATTGTAAGCGAGTACTAATTTACACCTCGGTACCAATATAGTCGAGTATAGATGAAGAATATTCGATCAGTCGCATCTAGGTTCGACCCATCACAAAAAATGCATGAGTCCACCCAAACTTATCTGTACAAAACGATTGGTGTGTGATTGGTATCTGATCGGTTAGCTTTTATAAAACTTGGCTTTAGAGATTGTGAGTATTACTAATGATATTTCATCTTCCCCTCAGAACAGAACCTAACCTCACGCCTTTCTGAAATTCTCAATCTCAAGACTGTCTCTTAGTTTCCGTTGTCAACCATTACTCTCTCTGTGTCTCTTCTTCTTCTTCTCCTCAAAACTCCAAATGCCCCTCTTTCATGTACACTACACTACAGATTGATTCTACACTATAAAATCAAAACCCTAGCCTGAACATGTCTCTCAACCTTGTACTCGCTCTTCCCCTCAAATCCCTAGCTGACCCCTCTAATTTATCTTCTCCTCAAAACCGTGGCGGCCCTCTGTTATTTTTCTTCAGCTTTCAACCACCGAATCCAGTCCAGCAAGGTATATATGTCCATCATAATTTTTGTTTTGTTTACTTACTAATGAAATTGATTCATTAAATTGTAGATTTCGTTGACTATGTTAATCATTATCATCATGTCGATTGTTTAGTACTTATAGCAGACTTTTTCGTTTATTTTTAATGTTGATTTTAAAATAATTGGGTCTTGCTGTATGATTTCTTTTCAAATTTCTTTGTATCTGTCATCTTTAAACAAAATAATTGTAGATCCGTTCGTTTGTGTTGTTAATCGCTATGATGTTGGTTTTAATTTTTTTTTTTTTTTGTTTGATAAAAGATGGAAGTTTTATTAGATGAAATTTTTGTCACTTGTAAATATTTAAATACATTATCATAAACGAAACAATGTTACTAAAATAACAAATGACTTATTAATTAGAGTGCTCACTTTCGAGTGAGCTTGGGCTTACACTTATAAGACTTTTAACTACTGATTTCCTCTCAAGTTTTTCCTGTTTCTGACATCTTAAGATAAAATAATTTAAGATGCATACTCACTTTAATGTTGACTGTTTAGTACTAATAGTAGATTTGTTTGGTCCTTTTGTTGATTTTAAATTCATTTGTCATTCCTTAATTTTTCTTAGAATTACTAAATTTCTTATCAATAATTTTTGTTTAAATTGGTCTAGATGGAAAGTCATGAGATGATTCCTACTGACATGAAGAAAAAAGGAAAACACAATGACTTAGATGCCCAATTTGATGAAGTGGTTGACCTTCCCGAGCCAAAGAAGGCTAAGACTGAGCTCAAAGTCTACAAGAGGAGGACGACTTCAACTGTTTGGCATTACTTTCAGATGCTTCAGACAAAAGATGAAGAACAACCTTCATGCAAATGTAAGCAGTGTGGAAAGGAATATATTGCTGCCGGAGCATATGTTGGGTATAATTTGAATCGCCATTTGGAGTTATGTCGAAAGAAATTTGAAGTGCCATTGAGCATTCCTGTTTCTACAGGGGTAGATATAGGTAATGCATTTTTTATTTATATGTTGGCTGAATAAGTTATAAGTTTTATGATGATTTTTTAAAAAGAAAATAATACATATGTCAAAAAGGTTCTAGATTTCCCATAAAATAAAAAAATGTTTATTTTAAATATTAATCATGAAAAGGTGTAGAGAAAAGTTGAAATGGCATGAAAGTTGCTATATGGACAAAGGATTTGAGTTATCAAAATAGAACATATAGAATGTGCACAATCTTGGTGAGAATTTAAATGGAATAAATTCTCAAAAATGATGCATGATGGTATGGTTGACCAATGTAATACAAATTATATTCATGCATATTCAAAATATAATCGTTCATAGATTTTGTTGGCAGACTTGGTAGACAGTAGACACTACAAAAAAGTTACCAGTAATTTTTGTTCTTACTACTATGCAAATGACTTATTTGTTTAATTGATTCATTGCTTCAATTGCTTGATTACCCACAGATTTTAAATTTCTTATTTATAATGCATAGATAAGTTTTTAATGTTTCATTAAATTTATTTGATGTAGACCTTGCACAATCACAATTGGAAGAGCTCATGAAGATAAAATGAGCATGAATATCAATAACGATGAGCACAAGGAAGACAGCTCTTCAATGGAACCCTCTTCTAATCCAGTCTCTTAATCAGTGATGTCTTCTACTTTTTGATATGGCACTTGGATTTTGCCATGAAGGATAATTTGATATGCCATGTAATCATTTTGGTTTTTTATTATCTTATTCCGTTATGTGTTTTAGTTTTTGATATGGAACTGAAAATGGCATGTAATTTATTACTTGGTTATTTATTATGGAACTTTGACATGGTATTGAATTTTATAGTATGGAGTGTGGAACATTTTGGACTACTAGTTTAATTTTGGAGGAATTGCCGAATTATTTGCTTTTGTTGTTATTTTGATTTTTTTTACTTGATTTATGGTTGAATTCTGAATTTAGATATATGGGCAACATAACAGGTTATTCGAGTTAAGTACACTGGAATTAATTAAACAGGTTGTTCGGGTCATAATCAAACAGGTTGTTAATAGGTTAATAGGTTATTTTTATCTATATTGTTAATATGTTTTGAATTTGAAAAAACAGAGAACCGGCCGGGGTAGTTTTTATTTATTTATTGTTTTTTCAAAATATAAACGTGGTAGATAAGTTTTTTTTATACAATGTGACTTTTTTCATTAGATTGTTTGTTTTCAATTTTTATCAATTTAAGAGTTTAAACCATTTCTTATGAACTAGAGATAAAGATAAGTTTATTAAATTAAGGGTATTTCATAATTTTCATTAGTTGATTAGCTCTTTTCCTGAATGTCAGGGGCAATCTCAAAAAATAAAATATTATAAAATATAGTATTCAGTTGTGTTTTTTTCATTTTTTACTCAACCTGAGGTTTTTTTAAGATTATCTATGCTATTATTTAAGGGGTTTCCCCTGTTTGGATTCCTCATTCTTTAGTTCAAAAATGTCCTTAATGCCTATATTTAAGTTGTGACTATTGAATAAAGGATAGTCAGGTAAAAATACATGTCTAACTTGCACTAAAACATTGCCTACAAAATAGGATTACTCTCCTGATGGTATTCAAATTACTTTATTCATTTATAAAAAAAAAAAATTTAATTAAAACAAACACGTTTGTTTGTGAATACATCTGCCATGATAATTGATAAAAAAAAAAAAAAAAAAAACAAAAAAAGAACACACACATTTGCCATTATTGAAAAATAAATAAAAATCAATTACCTTTATTAAAAAAAAGAGAGTAAATTTTAGCACAATTCTTATCTCAATCCAATTATTACAACAATTATCTTTTGAACAATTACAAAAAAAAAAAAAACTTTAAAAAATTCATCCACTCTTTTACCTACGTACAAGTTTAAACTCTCCTCATATAAACTATCCTTATCCTTACGTTTCATCTGCAAATTCAAATTAAAAAAAAAAATGATTTGCTACGTTAAGAGCCCGAGAGGTCTGGTATCAAACCAAAAAAAATAAAAATTGGTAGAGAAACCTGCAAAGAAGGCCATCGCTAAAAAAAAAACAAAAAAAAGGTGGGTACTCTAATCTTTCCTTCTGTATTCTGTTATTGACATTTTAGTTTTTTGTGTTGTCGTTTTCATAGGTTGTGATTTATTTATTTGTTTCAATTTGGTGGTTTGTAGGTGGAAATTTAATGGCAAGGATTTCATACAATTGTTGGTCTATCCCATTTATATGCTACACATCCCTCTCTCCCTCTCATGTTCTTTTTAAATTTTAAGTTTTTTTGTTTACTTCCTTTATTTTTTTTCTTTTAGATTTTACAATTTCTTATATAATTCTATCAGCAAATTGTGGCATGTTGATTTTGTCTATTGGTTTTGTGTATTTTGTAGAAGATTTGCACGGATAAGGTCTTCTGATATTGGAGCAATGTTTTTGCATTCAAATAAGTGAGAATCACAATTCAGGTGGATTGATATTCATGGCTATATATATACCTTATTGTTTGAGTAATTTTTTTCCCCCTTTTTCCTTTTCGTTTTAGATTTTAGAATTTCTTATATAATTTTATTAGCAACTTAGCAAATAGTACATTCCTTTTTCGTTACTTTGTTATACTATTTTCAACAAGAAAGAAAATTAATTGAGTTCCTTCATTAGGCCCTTAAAGAGGGATTAAAGCTACTAAATACAACATACTTGGAGTAGACACTGAGTCAAATGATCAATTTTGTTGAAGTAAGGAATGAAATGGTCTATTTCTTCCCAAATATCTTTAAATTTACTTGAAAATGTACATTTCTAAATGTTAAAGTCGTATAACTGCATATTACGTAATGAAACAGTTTGGCAAATGCCCATACATGTTTCATTGCTAGGTGGTGTGCATTTCTGGATTTTATGTTCCAAGATGGCTCAATGTCATGCTGCAAAATCATAACAGACAGGGGGTATATTACATTAGCGTTATGACAACCAACCTATTGCTCGTTATATTCGCAACTTCTTCATAACAAGTGTATTTTTTGACCTACGCAAAAAAGATATAGAGAAAGTACTTATTGGCTATCCAAAGCCAAGTACAGTTACCAAAACAACCTAGCCAATCTTAACAACAATACAAGCAATTACAGGCCAACAGGCCAAGATAGATTCCAAATTAAAGTTGAAAAGGGAAACGAAAAAGCTATTCAACAACACTTTAGCCCATCTATACTGCAAACTTGAGGCATAGGGGGCATAAAAACACATGTCATTAGTATTACTAGATTCATAAATGCCACAAGCAAGAGCCATAGTTTCGCCTTCATTTTGCGCTTCCTTGTCGTGTCGAATCATGAACTTCCTCATCCCCCAGAACATGGGCTACCACTTCACTGAGCATGTTAGTACTCAAGGTTGCAATCCTCCTTGCGTGGTCACGCTCCTCAATGGCAACGTTTAATTGATACCTCAACAATCTGTTCCTAACATCTCCATCGCAATAGCTGGTTCCTTTGCTTTGAGACGCCCCCCTTGGGCTTGATGAGGAGATGTCCACGATGGGGAAGCACCATACTACACGTTCCTACCATTACGTTGCATGAACTCTATGTATGCAGATTCTGCTTCTCGTCGATCTTTGTATGACCTGTGTTCGGCGTTTGCGAATCTACGAACTTGTCTACTTACTTCTGCCCAATTGTCGTATATGCCAGGAGCACGACCAACGAACACAACATAGTATCTGGCACCCTAAAAGAGTTCGTACAACAACATTGTATGTTAAAACCGTATTAGTTGTGCTGGGGTTAGAACTTACCAAGTTTCGAATCTGAGGTATTAGACAAACATGTACCATGTTGCTTTACCAATAGGTGCCAGTGGACTGTAGCAACGTTGACATTTCTTGTTCAAAGATTTGACAAACAGTTGCATAATCAATAATACTGTACAGTAGTAAATTGTTTAATGACAACTATAAAAAAAGGTGGGCATGTTACCTCTAAAAGCAAATGAGGCTTCTCTTCTCCCTGTCTGAATGTTTTCTTCTGCCAATACCCCCAACCACAAAGAGAGGAAGCTGTCATTTAATATAAAGCGTAATATCTATAGTACTCGATTATCAACAAATCGAGTAACACAATAGAACTCGCCTGTCCCAATGGCGAGTATGAATAACTGTCCTGCCCAACTACTTAGGTGAAGTAAATAATACTCGATTTCCTCAGGGCCGAGTTGTATTAAACTCCATTTCAGGATCACTGTGTGTTCTACTAGCAGTTGTACGAGGTTTTAATGGTACTCGGTGTCTATATAATCGAGTTATATATAACTCGATTTGTGCAAGGCCGAGTACTGTGCAAGTGACGTACGAGGTTTTAATAATACTCGGCGTCTATATAATCGAGTTATATATAACTCGACTTCTTCAGGGCCGAGTACTGTGCATGAATGACATCCCCCCCAACCGCCCAACTTTCTGGGACCACTGACCATTTGCTATTGACACTGACATTCTGAATTCTAAACGTGGACTGGTCTGAGAGTGCAACCGTTATGTCACAACTACTACCAGATTCAAGCTCAAGTTCACTTCTTCTCTGTTCTGTCAACATCTCACTTGATAGGTAAATAATACTTGATAACACTTTAGAGCAACACGAATTTTTTCAATGTTGTGGGTGTTGAATGGGGGTATCTGAACATAATAATGTGGTACAATTTATGAGAACACAGGTTATTTGAATGTTGTGGGTCTTCAATGGGGGGTATCTAAACATAATAATGTGGTACATGTTGCATGCTAGGAATTATCTCCCTTATTTGCAATGCTTTTGAATTCTCATTTGTTGAACAATATCCTACATGAAACCCGTTGATGACATTGTGCGAATATTTTTCTTCTCCATTCTGTTAACATCTCACCTGATACGCAAATAATACTTGATAACAATTTAGAGCAACACGAATTTTTTCAATGTTGTGGGTCTTGATTGTGGGTATCTGAACATAATAATGCTATGGACAATTTTTGAGAACACAAATGATTTGAATGTTATGGGTCTTCAATAGGGGGTATCTGAACATAATAATGTGGTACAATTTATGAGAACACAAATTATTTGAATGTTGTGGGTCTTCAATGGGGGGTACATGAACATAATAATGTGGTACATATTGCATGGTATGAACATAATAATGTGGTACATAGGGCATGTATAGTTAGCCTATGGTTTCACAATATTACGCATCATGATACAATTATTACTATTTGTGGTTCAGGTCCGTTATGAGTCCACATTACTTCTATGTTTACTACGACGGGGAGGCATATATTAATGATTTGCACGGGCTATCATACTGAGGTCCGAACCAAAAGCACACGCTTATTGAAGTGAAACGTGGGATACACACGAGAAAACTTAAACGGAAGATAATGTCAACTCTGGGGTTAGACAAGGATACCCACGACATCTCCATTGTATTTCGGGCTCCGCAGCAACTAGTAGGTACCCAAGTTTTCTACAATTCAATTCCGTTACAATGCGACGATGATTCAAATATAATGTGGGGAGTGATAAAGCGAGCAGGGCAATTCATAGGTTCTGACTTGTATGTAACTGTCCACACTATTGGGTTTAATGTCGACAGGGGTTCACAATATGCCAGTGGAGTTGGAAAGCAAGAATTAGTTCCTGTAACCGTTGTGTACCCTTCAATTACACCCGGGACATCTTTGCCCTACAACTCTCAACCATGGAATGGGGTTGCTATGGACAATACTGAAGACGTCGAAGTGTTAGGGTCTATCCATACCCATGAGGATCAAGGGTATACTCATAGAAATGAAGATATCCAAACCTACTTGGACGAGGCAACCAAAATGGATGACACTCGAGATGTGTATGAGGAGTTCATTGATAACGATGGACCGGTAGACAATCCAGAATTGTTAGATGAACTACAACCAGAAAACAGTCTGAACCCTAACCCCGAATGGTTCACGTCAAACACATGGGATGACATTGATGACCCATCACCTTCCTTGGAAACAGGTCTACTAAGTTGGCGACCGGGGGACGAACCGAGCAATGGGATGCTATTCAAGAATAAAGTTGCGGTTCAGCACACGCTAACCATGTTCTCCGTTGGGCTTAATAAAAAATTTAAGTACATGATGTCAGACCCCGGGAGACTGGTTGTAGCATGTGTACACGATGCATGTCTGTGGTCAGTTCGAGCTATCTACAGCAAAAGGCACAAGCTGTGGATGATCACAACATGTAAGGGTCCACACACTTGCTCGTCATTCCAGGTGGATCATGATGGAAGGATGATGGATTCGAAGTTCATTGCCATCACACTTGAGTCATATGTACTGGAAGACATTTCAAGAACAGTAGCAACCCTCTATAGTCTTCTTCATGCAAAGCACGGCCATTGGGCGTCTCACTATAAGGTTTGGGATGCAAAACAGAAAGCGGTTGCAGCCATCTATGGTGATTTCGATGAGTCATATGCAGAATTGCCTTGGTTCCTGGCAGCGTTAAAAGATGCAGATCCAACCACAATGACATAGTTGAAGTGCGACCACCGTAGTGTGCCGGGAACTTGCACATTTAACTATACCTTTTGGGCTTTTGGTCCGTGTATTGAAGGGTTCAAGTATTGCAGGCCGGTGATAAGCATCGATGCAACGCACCTCTATGGCAAGTACAATGGGAAGTTGTTGATATCAATGGCAACGGATGCTAACAATGAGGTTTATCCACTCGCGTTTGCCGTTGTTGAGAGTGAGAGTAAGGTGACATGGGGATGGTTCTTGGCATGCCAGAAACGATTTGTTACGGACCGGACAAATCTTTGCATCATCTCTGACCAACATTCGGGGATAAAAGCCTGCTTTGATGACACAAGGATGACTTGGTTGCAGCCTCCCCAGGCCCATCACCGGTATTGCCTCTGCCATGTAGCTAGCAATGTCAACACAAAATGGAAAATTCTGGAGTTGAAGAACTTGGTATGGAGGGCAACAAGTGCGAATCAAGTTAGAAAGTTTCAGGCCACACTAGAATTAATTTGCAATGTCAAACCGGCTGCACACAGGTACCTGGAAACTGAAAACAAAGAAAAGTGGACACTTGCACACAATGGAGGGCGTCGATATGGAGCAATGACAACCAACCTATCAGAGTGTTTTAATGGAGTACTGAAAGGTGCATGCCGCTTGCCAATCACTGCAATGGTGAGGTACACCTTTTTCAAAGTGAACTCCTACTTTGACGTTTGTCGTAATCTCACTCTAGAGCAGTTGGAAGCGGGTCAAGAATGGTGCAAGTATGCCATGGACAAGTTCGAAAAAAATCAAGCGAAGGCAAAGGACCATATGGTGACACGGATGTGCACACAAGCGCGGTTATATCAGGTTGACACACCGAGTAATCCTCTAAGTAATGAGGGCGGACAACACACGCATAGGGTTGATCTTCGAGGTATGACATGCACATATGGAAAATGGGAAGCATACAAGATGCTGTGTTCACATGTAATAGCAATTTGTGCTAAGTATAAGCACGATGCGCAGCAGTTTATTGATCCTTGCTATAGCGTGACTTATAGGTACCAAAGCTACGAACTGGTATTCCAACCATTGAAAGACAGATTAGCATGGCCGGATCCAGAAGAAACTAGAGTAGTGATGCCCAATCCGCAACTGATCTGGAACAAAGGTCGGCCAAAGTCCACACGAATCCGCAATGAGATGGACAAGAATGATAGGGAGTTGCCGACCTCCCTATGGATCGAGAATGGACCCAAGTCAAGATGTGGGTTGTGTCGCCAAGAGGGGCACAACCATAGAACATGTCCTACTCGAAATGCGGAGTCAACGAGCGGTAGAGCTGCATCATAGGTAAAGGTCGTATATCCCCTACAACTTTTGTCATACAAATTGTTACGTGACTATTAACAACTTAATAGTAGTTTCTTTGTTTTCTATTGCCATAGTAAGTATTTGGACTAGTCATGAAACAAACATTGGTGTTCATGCATGGATAGGCAAATGAGGTTGTTCAATTGTTTTGTCACACTATTCGTCGTAAGTCATGAAAATTTTTCTTGTTGTGGCTATGTTGCGTGTTAATAACTTATATAGGTCTAGTACATAACATTTTTAAACTATTTATAGTACGTATGGCAGCCAAAGTGGATGGGTGATAACGGACATACGTTGCGCAGCCAGGATGATCCCTACCTCTTTAATTGGAAGGAACCGAACGACACCAGTTGAACTGGCACATGATGAGAAGACAAATTATATTGGTCATTTTTTGCTTAGAAGTTGATACTAAAGTTTTGTACTTATGTAGTCATGCACTTTGTTAGTGGCATTAATGCTATGTACTGGATGGGGTTTCACTAAGCTGGTCAAGCGAACAATTTAGTTACATCTAAATTTTCGTTATTGCAATGGGGTTTCACTAAGCTGTTTAGTATGATTTCCAACTTCTACAACTTTGTTGCATTCATATTTATAGCAGGGGCAATCTCAAAAGCAACAAGTGTGTTGCATGCAATGCACTTGTTGCTTCATGAACATTGTAATGACCATAACATAGCTGGTGTATAAAACTGAGCTGCAGCTGACAATAGGAAAAAACATGCAGGCCGAGTTGTAATATGTAATGGAAGGGTTTTCCACCAAAACCCGATTTTGCTAACATCGAGTAACATTAATAACTCGGTACTGGCAACATCGAGTAATATATAGTCATTTCTGAATCACCACAACAAGATAGTACTCGATCTCCGATAAAGCGAGTTTTACGAGTAACTCGACGTCACTACAGTCAAGTATTTCTAAAGAATATTAATCAGTCGAACTGGCTGCAACCCATCAAAAATGCATAAGTCCAGCAAAACTTGTCTATAAAAATTGATTGTTATTCGATTGCTACACGACCAATCGAAGAATTCATGAGTCCAGCCATGATTGTCTGAAAAAAACCGATTGTTATCCGATTGGTTCCGATCGATCATAATATAAAACTTGGCTTTACAGTTAGCGAGTTACATTAAGTAACTCGATAAGCTAGTTATCGAGTACTAAGTGGTTTCTAAATCAAAATAACCAACAAGTACTCACTCTCCGAGAAAGCGAGTTTTGAAGATGGATCAGTCAAATCTGTGCTGCGACCCATCGAAAATGCATAAAGTCCAACCAAAGTTGTCTGTAAAAATCAATTGTTACTTGATTGGTGCTCGATCGGTCCATATTATGGAACTCGGCTTTATATTTAGCGAGTATGATAGTACTCGATAATGGGAAGATCGAGTTATATGAATTGTCCTTATTTGGCCAGTTCAGAGTTAACATAGCTGTTGTTGGATTGCTACACTAGACTCCCCATGGTAGCAGCAGTCAATTGCTCTCGATTCCTCAGGCTTGAAAGCGACTTCCGGGGTTCCAAACATCGATCCTCAACTGTAGTAAGACTCTTTTACCCTTGCTTCCCATTCAAATTAATTTCAAATTTTGCATTAATCTCCCTGTAAAAGCTGAAATTTCGAACTATGCAAGTGTGGGGATTTTCATGATTTTAGGTGTTGTGGTCTGAAATGGCTCATGGGTTTTTACATATGCATGTTGTTCATACGATTTGTAGCCTTTAATAACATAAACATAGCTGATTTGTACAAGCCCATTCAATTTAGGGTTCATGTGTTAATATGGAATGTGGGGATTTTCATGGGTGTGGGTGTTTTGACATGAAATATGTAATGGGTTTTTTGTATGGATGTTGTACACATGTTTTCTACCCTTTAATTGCAAAGAATGCATGATTTGTGAGAAATGAGAAATTAGAGTTCATGTCTTCATATTGGGAATTTGAGGATTTTGATGAATTGCTTCATTTGATCTGAACTGGTTCATGGGTTACTGTGTATGCATGTTGGCGACATGTTCTCTATCGTTTATATTCAAAATTTTCACATCTTGGTATGCATGTTGGTTCATTCGCCAATCTTGTTCTTCGTGGAATTTAGGGTTTTGTTGAATTGGGTATAATTGCCTGAAATTGACCACCGTGGTAAGTTTGATGGATGGTAGTGACTGGTTTTACACTCGCTGCACAATGTACACTGTGGGTTCTCATGTTTTTCAAATAACTTGACTGTATGGGTCAATGTTCATGTACATACAAATTTTTTTTCATTTTAATGCATTCATTCATTGATGCTTATTGTGCATCAATCTCATGCAATCTTTTTGTCATGCATATGTACATTGTGTTTATGTGTCTCTAACGCAGTTCTAAATATTGGTTTTCTGTTGTGCTTTCATTCCCACCTGTAGATCCTAGTTATGGCTCCTAAGAAGTCTAAAACCATTAAAACCAAAGCCAAAAGAGTGTCTGCCTCCTCATCTAAGCCTGCAATTGTGTTTGATCAAATAACGTTTCAAACGGTTACAAACGAGCAAAGGTTTGAAAATGTAATTCAGTATAGGAAAATTTGGTCTGAACGACAAATCAATCTAGATGAATTACCACTTGCTGTCCATAGGAATCTACGGTGTAGGAACTGGTTATCTCTATGTAAAGATTTACAACCCCCTCCAGTTGCCCTGATTAGAGAGTTCTATTCCAATCTCCATATTCGTTCTGATGATAATTTGGGTACTTGGATTCGAGGTCAAAGTTTTGTCATAACTAAGGATGATATATCCATTGCTCTTAATGTACCTCGTGCTAGAACACCTACTTATCCATACTCGAAGTGTCCTCCTATATCTGATGTTATGACTCTTCTTTGCAGAAGATCAATGACATGGGGATCTGACCCAAGAATTAACTCGAGTGACTTAACCGAGCTTAATTATATCTTATTTAGGATAGCTTGTCACAACATCTTCCCCATCTCCCATGTCCATACTATTCCTATAGAGAGGTGTTTCTTTTTGTATGCCCTCGTCACTGATGCCTCCATTTGTTTTCCTTCCCTTTTCTATCAAATGCTTGTTGGGGCGCATAGGAGTAAGAGTAAGAAGCATGGTCTATTCTTCCCAATTTTCATCTATAGGGTTCTAGACTATGTAGGGTTAGAAAACTTTCCTTCCCTAGAGTTGATCCACATCACAGCCCCTATAGGAGCCAACTTTCTCAAACAGCAGACTGCACAAAAGAGGAATGTTGGATCGATTGTTGGGTCATCAAAAAGGCCACGAGTACAGTCCACCGCTAGAGACGATCATGCTGAGCAGAGTCCTGTTGATCCTACAACTACCGTTGCTAACATTGGTGACGATGGGGTACATGCTCACAGCACAGCTGCAGAGCCCACCATTCCTCCTCCCCTATCTCTTCGTGCTATGATGGAGACCTTTATGACGACTCAAGCAGCTCATGGACAACTTTTAGATGGGCTTATTGCTGAGGTTGCTGTGTTGAGAGCGGATTTTTCAGAGTACAGCAGTGCTTTTCCACCTTCGCCACCCTCTGACTCTTGATGATTGCCTTTGGCAATACATAACAGACAGGGGAAGTAGGGATTGTAGCATAGGAGCTTTAGGGTTAATCTGTAGCTTCCATAGATTATATGAAAGTTTTTTAATGTGATTCTCAAGTATTTGTATATTGTTATATGTACTCTTCAAGGTCCACAAACATGGTTTTAATTTTATGATAATATGACCATATTCACAATGTGTGATGACTTTTATATTGAATGATCCTTTTCTTTCTATTTTTCCTTCAACTAGAATGTTGATAAGGTAACCTCACTGATAACATATGCATATTTGAAGAAAAACTACAATCATTGAAATGATAACAAAAAGGAACCTACCTCATTAGATGCATTATCAATTAGTTATGCAATGGCTACACCAAAAAAATAAAAAGAGATCATAAAAGTAGATTAAACACATACTAGCCTCTGAGCACGCATGTGCATAGAGGTTGTTCTATTTTTGTGGGTAAGGATTAATTTAAAGCATTGATTATAATTTGGGATTACTACATTTTCCAAACAAAAAAAAAGTACGGCATTGTGATTCACCGCACATAATACTCATCACACCCATACGTTTTTTTTATTTGTTTTAATTTTTATTTTATTTTTTGTGATTGGAAAATGTAGTAATCCCCAATTACAATAAATGCTGTAAATTAACCCTTACCCAAAAAATTGAAGAGACTCTGAGCACGCGTGTGCTGAAAGGCTAGTTTATAGTTATATTTGATAGATTAAATTTGCCGTACTCATACACGTTTATACTTTTGGATGAACGTTATATAGATTTATTTTAATAATTAATACCTACGTTTCCTGTTTCCTGTCACTGATTTGTTTTGTGTTTCCACTTCTCCATCCATATCCTTATATTTAGGGAAATTTAAAAGATTAAGGTGGGGAATTCGTGTGACCCTATCCTTATTTAAAAGTTGATCAAAATAAGAAAAACTACACGTTTTAAAAAATCCCACTTACTACACATCCATAACAAAAGTGAAAAAGAGTTGAAATTTCAAATATACTTATTTCACCGGTGAAGGATTCAATAATGGTTAGCCACTTACTACACCCCCATAATAAAACTTAAAAAGAGATTAAATTCCAAAGATATCAATTACCCTTAAAACTGAGAAAATGCACGTAACATTGTTCATGGAGCAGTAAAGTAATAGTCGATAAGAGTAGTGTAAATTACTTTAGGGAAAAAGTAGCATAAATTACCACTTCAAGCAGCCTAATTCCCTTAAAACCCAACACCAAATTGGCCAATGATGAACACATTCGCTCCAGCCTGCAATGCCTCCATAAATTCCTTTAGATCCGGTCATAGAGTGTCTTTTTTTTCATTTTTTTTTTTCTGTTTAAATGAAATCAATTTTCAAATAAATTATCTATAATTAAAAATTTTCTAGAAAGTCTTTTATGGTGAACGTTTTAGAATATATACTAATATTAACTCTTCTTGAGCAATTTGATATTAAAATAGATGGAGTTAAACTGAAAAAGTTTTCCTCCATGGAAATACGAAAATCAAAATCTTTTTCTTTCATGGGACAGATAATTGTTTTTACAGATAATTGGAGAATAACAAAATAGAAATAAGTTTCCCCACAAGCAGTTTTCCAAATTGTGTCACTTTGAAAGGGTTTTTTGGTCTTACTTGTGAGGTGATATTTCCCCCAAAAACAGTTGCAACCCGAAATACTACAATCATAATGATTTAGACATCATGCATTGAAAACGTATATGAGAGACTTGGAAAACAGTAATTCAGAAAATAGTGAGCACAACTAAATCTATCAATAAATCTATCAATGATGAGATGTGGCATGAGAAGGAGACCAATTAAAAGAAAAGGGTACAGAACCAACAATGAGCACAACTAAACTAACTAGTCGCTAACCCGTGTGATGCACGGGAAAACTACTTTTAATTCATGTATGCTTGCAAGGGATACATACCTAAATAGCTCTTGCGGTAGAAATAGAAGCCTTATCTTTAAGATAAAGAACCGATGTAATGCTAGTGTGATCCACTATATGGCCAAACCTGTAATCCAAAACAAAGAAATGGCTAAATTTGAGACCACAAGTTCATATAAATAAAAAAAAAAATTAAAAAGTTGAGACAATTCCCAATTCTTTCAAAAGTGATTTAAAATCTACTATTTGAGAGTATATAGAATATTATTGAAGTTGTGATCTCACAAGTCATAGTGTTCGTAGCAATAAGCTATTGATTATTTATTATCTATGAGTTTTATTGTTGAATTTTAGTTGTTTAGTACTTGATAATTGATATCCAAACTTGAAGAATAAATAACAAAGAAGCAATTGAAACATACAATAGTCGCTAACCCGTGCTATGCACGGGAACTTACCTATTTCTGAGGTAAATTAAAATAATTTTATAAAATCTTAAATTGATTAAGAAACTACACCATTGCATGAGTTGCTCTTGTATGACTTCAATTTGTGTTACAATTTGATGAAGAAGCCATTGCTTGAACTTGTAATGGCTTTTATAAAATTTGTTTGTCAGACAGTTTCAGATACTGCAAAAAAATAACTCAAAAATTCAGATATTAAAACTTTTGAAAAACCATGTGTGTGTGTGTGTATATATATATCTGTCGAGCATAATTATGGAATCCAAGTAGGACTTTTTTGATAAGCATCCAATTAGGACTTGGATTGCTTAAGTGGGCAAAAGTATTTTCTATGGATTTCTAATCTACATACATATATATATATATATATATAACTGAAGTCGTTCGATGCACCGTATAGTTAACAAATGTTAAATATTTTCACTTTATTCAATGTTACAATGAGTTAAAAAAATTAAAAAAAAAAACAAATAAAAAAATAAACAGAGGATCCAGAGTTAGAAATTAATGAAACAAAACAAAAATATATAAAACCATACAATAGAAATATATAAAAGAAAGATGGGCTACCCTAAAAAGAAAGTTGCATGGCTATACTCTATAGTTGTTGAAATCTGCCAAATAGTTTTAGATATTGCAAAAAATAATCCAAAAATTTAAAAGTTTAAACATTTGAAAGGCCAAACAATTTAAAGATTCATAAGCAAATCTAAATATCGCCCAAAAGAATGTATTAATTCTCAAAAAGATGCCAACACCATAAAAAAAAAAAAAAAAAAAAAAAAAAAAAGGACAGAAACTTCAATTCAAAAAGGAATTTTAATTGGAAGAAATTTTTAATGATATGAGACAAAAATATGGAAAAATAAATAAAATCCATATGCTAACCTCCATGACTATCATAGACACCAAAGAAAGGTGGAACTGTCCAAATTTGGATAAGCTACATGCTACAAAAGAAAAGAAAACATGGTAAAATAGCATAATCTATAGAAAATCATTGAGATTATGAGTCCACTCAATAGACCCATTGAAAAGGTGATCCAAAGAAGTCATTGAAAAATACAGAACAGATTTTAATTCAGCCACCCAAGAGACAGGTTGTAATTCAAAATAGAAGTCATTGAAGGCGATCCACGAGACATTGATTATCATTGTTGACTTAAAAATAAAAAAAAATTAAAAATTTAAAAATAAATAAAAAACTGATGCACGGGAAATTCAGCCACTAAGTAGTAATATATAAATATCTTAAAACCTAAACCTAAACCTGAATGTAAGGACTAAATGGTTGAGAAACATTGTTTAACTTACCAATTCATAAAATATATACCTTTGAACTTCTCTCCGCAATCAATTTTGTTAGCATTCTGTGACCTGGATCCTGCTTTGCAAACGTAAGGACTAAGTGGTTGAGAAACATTGTTTAACTTACCAATTCATAAAATATATACCTTTGAACTTCTCTCCCCAATCAATTTTGTTAGCATTCTGTGACCTGGATCCTGCTTTGCAAATGTTCCATAAACCAAATACATCAGGAAAGCAAGAGAAGGCGCATAAAACTGTGAATTTTAACAATGTTTCTCAACCATTTAGTCCTTACGTTCACGTTTAGGTTTAGGTTTTAAAATATTTATATATTACTACTTAGTGGCTGAATTTCCCGTGCATCAATTTTTATTTTTATTTTTATTTTTTAATTTGTTTTTATATTATATTTAAAAATTGTGCTGACGTGGAAAATTGTGGAAGCTTCAAAAGCTTCAGTTTTATATATATATATATATATATATATATACACACACATTACCAACTAATGAGAGGAAGTAATTTTGAAAAAGAGCATAAATAACTTCTTTAGCAGGCTTTATTTAAATGTAAAGAATCTAGAACAAAATCATGTTTTAGTTAGAATGTATTTTGTATAATTGGTAGCTATTGGAACCAACTTGTTTAGCTCTACAATTAAATAGATAAAGTGCTCATTGCGAAGATCATCTGCTGAATTTACCATTATTAGTAGTGCAAAGATAGATTCCAAACAGCCATTGCACATTATTAGTATAACAAAAGCCTAACCTGATATAGTATTGGATTCATGTGAAGTGCTCCCAAAGATAGTATTCACACTATTTGGAATAAAATAAGTTGCCACCTCTTCTACCATCACATCCACAGGAACATCTAATAAGCTGTCAACTATAACTTCTTTGTCACATCTTTGGAGGATTTCATCATTCAATTGAGACAGCACCGGCGTATTTTCCACATTACCAAAATAATAATAGGAGCCTTCACTAATTGTTTGTTGATAATTCCCACAGTTTTTCCCGATTTCAATCTCTTAGTAGCACCATTTTTATCATGACATTCAAAGGTATAGATACCAGAACCATACTTCTCTACGTACCTCAAATAAATTTCCATTAATGGTTTTACATTGAAGGGCAAAGGTACCAGGACCATACGAAATACAAACACCAAATAGGTTGCCAGGGTCCACTTCACTTCTACAACACATCTCTACTTGAGTTCGGATACCTCTTTATTTTTTCTTTTTCTTTTTTTTTTTTATATTTAAAATCAAACGCCTTTTTGATCTTGTAGCTCGTGCTTCGTCCATAACTATCTCAAATAATATACTTGTTCCATAATTATCGAACTAGTAACACAACATTACCGCTAACCACTCACCATATTTGTTAGTTACTTGAAAATTTATTAACTGGGAAAATACAAAGTTCTGGTAGTTTGTGAATACCATAAAAAGCAAAAATGTTAAAAGCTCTAACGAAAATCTTATTAACAAGAAGTCATATAATGTACCAGTAATAATAACAATACTATCAGTAAAAAAGTAGCTAACCTTTTTCAAGAGAATAAGAAATTATTTATACATTATCAGGGTTAAATACTAACCACATTGCAATCACAACATAAACAAGGGGAAAAAATTGACCTTTGTTAACAAAATAAGCAGGTACTATGGAAAATCACAGCTAACTACTTGTCACATGAGGCATAGGAATAATTGACCAATAATAATAACAACATAAACAATAACAAAGAGCTCGCCTTTGATAACGAAATAAGTAGTTTAAAAGCCTCAGTTCATTGGCAACAGAGTTTTCCAATTTTATGACAATCTCCTGTGGGGGGAAAAAAGCACATCAAATAAGGACATAAACTGTAAAAACATTGATGACGACCTTTGTTAAGACAATAAGCTGTTTAAAGACCCTTTATCATATAAGTTACTGAAAATGTACACACATAAAACAAAATATACTATTACGCAATCAGGGGAAGAAGAAGATGTAGAACCAAATCTGTTTCGAAATTCGATTTCTAAAGCATGGGGAGATAGTCCTGTGTGTGAAATATAAACAAGTTTTTTGAAATATATCATGGAAATATTAATGCATTATCAGAACTCTCAATTTCAATTCAAACAATTCCCTAGTTTCCTCGCAACTTGTTCTGAAATAGAAAATAAACATGTAACATAAATCATAGGAAAGAAAAAAATTATATAATTCAAGAATAAACATTCTTCACCAAAAGGAAGGAAAGCATAGGCAGATGAAAGAAAGGAGTAATCAAACCTTAGAAATGGTTGGAATTCGTTTTGCATAGCATAAACCAGGAGTAGTAAAATTCTAAGTTTCCTTGCAACTTCCTATGAAATAGAAAATAAACATGCAACGTCAGTGATAGGAAAACAAAAAAATTATACAATTAAACAATATAATTTTTTCACAACAACGAACGAAAGTATAGGCAGATGAAAGGAAGAAGTATTCAAACCGTAGGAAGCATAAACCAGGAGCATTAAAATTGTCAGTTTCCTTGCAACTTGTTATGAAACGGAAAATAAACATGCAACATCAATCATAGAAAAACAATCAAATTATATAATTAGACAACAAAATTTTTTGACAAAAAGGAACAAAAGTTTAGGCAGATTAAAGAAATGAGTAATCAAACCTTAGGAATGGTTGGAATTCGTTTTACAGAGCATAAACTAGGACCATTAAACTTGTAAAGAAAAGTAAAATCGAAATAGATGGAAAACCTCTTCCTATATAAGATACATAAATAGCATTCATTGAAAAAGAGGGGAGCTATATGTTAAGGTGGCTGAATTGGTGTGGTAACTGGGACCATGCACCGTTAGTTGAGTAGGAGAGGAACAATCTTGGGTTTTGATTATTGTAGAAGGAGAGGTGAGCCTGAAAATACGCGGGTGTGGGGGAAAAATAAATAAATAAAAAAGGAGCATAGCTAACTTTCACCTAACTTCTATATGAAAGTGAGCGTAATTACAACTGATTCCAGTTAAATTTAGACAGATGGAGGAAAATTAGACACCAATTTCATATTTAAATTGGTGTTGTCCCCACATGAATCTAGACACATGACATTGGTAACAGTTATGACCCTCTTCATATAATGTTTTTCTAGCTTGTATTGACATGACAAGCCCTACTAACTTTTGATTGTAATGCTTGAACCATGAAATGAGGTTATAAATGCACCACAATAATGACCTTTCTACCCCCACTAAATTCGTAGATTGAGTAAGCTATGAGTCGCAACGTCTCAATGTTAAATTGTAAAATGCGAAACAACTTTGGATCTACTTCAACATGTGGATCATCAGAAGTTCCAGCAGATCAACAACTACAGACATACACAGACCACTATGGAGGGAAATGGGTCGGAAAGATTCATTAATATGCCAATATACACGTACGAGAGTCTTGGAGGTGTCAGACACATCATGGTCGGCAAACCCACAAAACTAAGTACAGATACAACCGCAATAGAGTTCACCGTAGCAGAACCACCATGGTCAACCCTATACAAGAAGAGGTGTGAGTTGGAGGTGTATTGTCGATGGCACGGGTTACGAGTTCCTAAGGCATGCTCAACCGAGTTACCTAAAGATGAACTTGCCAACATACTTACTCGTCTTCGACAAGAGAACAATCAAATGCAAAGGCGACTAGACCGTTTTCACGCAATCCAAAAAGCTAGGAAGCATCTAAAGGGGAAGGCGCAAGAGCGAGCCATGAAGTCTATTAATGAAATTACTGTGTTAGATGATGAAAGAGATATTTCAAACTTCTCAGATTCAAGCAATGATGACTTTCAGAAATTTCTACCTACGGACATTAGACGTTGTTGTTAATGTCTACACATTCTGTGCAATACAAAATGTTGTTCTTAACGTCTGACAAATGATGATTATGTACGTTCAACTTTTGCAAATCTAAAGAGTAACTGTTCATTAGTTTTCGCTAAATTTAAATGAAATCAGTTTCTCATTTTTTACCTGCTATTCATTGTTGCTACATGTGAAAATTTAAACTGAAAATTTCATACATTCTAAAATACAGAGTCGTCCAAACCACACACACCAACCACTCTTTCACAGAAAAACCATATGGTTCCTAAAGCAAGGACTCGCCGGAGTAGAGTGGGGCCCAACTGAGACCATCACCATCGAGGTGTAAACACACACATTTGTTCAAGATAATACTCCCTTTCAACATGCGTGACATGAAACTGGTAATGTATTACATTGTTATGTCAGTATGTTGCAATGTTTTCAATGGATTGGCTAAGTGTATATGAAATTACTTGCTCATTCTTTCCCTGTTGTTCTTTGTTGCTACATATGATTCTTGTGCTTTGGTTGGACAATGTCCTCTGCTTAGATATGTTGATGTTTCCAATATTCTCTCTGTGTAAATTGAAATGTTACCCACATAACACTCATCACCCAACTTAGATTTATTGCACATTACTTGTAGGAAAATTTAATAGATTCAATACATATAGACTCATCCAAACCACACATACCAACCACACATATGATTCAATAATACGAATAATTCATATATATGACACCATGAGTCGCTGTATCATATACCCGTACCCATGTATCTTAGTTCTGCTAGTGTACTACTTTATACAAATACATTACATACAGACTCATCCAAACCAGGCCAACCACTCATTCTGTCTTCCTCTTTATGTACAAGAAAGTTTTTTCGTAACAAACTTTTGTCTGACTTCATGTTTTATGGGCAAATCAGCTAAAGGATATGTTTCTATCATCTTCATTTAAGTCTATTATTTCTATCTGATGATCTTCCAATTTACAGTTCTTGTTGGGTGGATATTGAATCTCAGTGGTAGTCTTATCAAATATAAGAACATGGAAGCTTGAATTTCCTTCATATCTGAAGACTAAAAAATAACCATAACAGATAGAATGGTATTCAACGAAATCCTGCCAACCATTACAAAACTAAATGTTGTTATCAACTTTCTTCAATCCCACTTGCCAGATACCACCATAGGGAGCAGTGAGTGTAGCTACGATGGATAGCTTAGCACTGTTGAACCCTGACCACAAGTACCCATCCACTCTCACGTAAAAATACAGAGCATCCCTTCAAAGTTTATGCATTAATTTTGGGGATGAGCTGTCCACCATTTCTACTTATACACTTTGCAGTGCTGCATGTGCTGCTCAACGGTGCTTTACACTGTTGAACCCTGTCCAGTCATATCACCTACACGCACATCAATACACAGATATGCATCCTTTTGCAATGCACCGTTTTCAAGGATGCAGAGCATCCCTGAAAAGTTTATGATACATTTAACACAACTCGGCACTGTCTCGTCAAGTCATGTCAGATGAAGCATAGGAATGCTAAATAGTCATCACGTGGACCCTGTCTAGTCATATCACCTACACGCACGTCAATACACAAATATGCATCCTTTTTGCAATGCACCATTTTCAAGGATGCAGAGCATTCCTGAAAAGTTTATGATACATTTAACACAACTCGACGCTGTCTCGTCAAGTCATGTCAGATGAGGCACAGGAATGCTGAATAGTCTTCACGTGAACCCTGTCCAGTCATATCACCTACACGCACGTCAATACACAAATATGCATCCTTTTGCAATGCATCGTTTTCAAGGATGCAAAGCATCCTTGAAAAGTTTATGAAATATTTAATGCAACTCGGCACTGTCTCGTCAAGTCATGTCAGATGAAGCATAGGAATGCAGAATAGTCTTCACGTGAATAAACACACAACCTCCTTTGCAATACACATCACCAGCCTTCTACTGTAGCATAAGCTATAGCCATATCAAATAACTGCCTCAGCAAACCACGTGCACCAACAGGTGCCATTATATAGCCAAGTCATGTTCGCAGTTTTGCTTGTGCTCCTCAACACCTCACTAAACAATACAATGTCGAGACATATCATCTTTATTCACGTAAATACTTACCCTTACATATAATCACATCCACGTGGATACTTGCCCTTGCAAAACTCCTATATAAAGTCCCAGTCCCATTTACATCTACCCTTGCAAAACTCCTATATAAAGTCCCACTCCCACTTACATCTACCCTTACAAAACATCTACACATACCGATCAGAAGTCACATTTTCCAATGTCAATGCGCAATTGGATGCTACCTCGTTTTCCAGATAACTATAGGAGGGAGAGAGATTCCGACGAGAGGGAATACTATGCCGGACTGCGGCGGGGGGTGGGACTTTCGTGTGAATGAGTCCAACGCTCTGCACGATGATCTCGTGTGACTCGGAGCGCCTCTTGTTGATCGTGTCTCACTTACACTATCACGACAAAACATGCACCAATATGAGCGTGCAATGACAAAAATAAGAAAAGAGAATAATCTGATGATACTCCATAGGGCCAAGTATCACATGCTACAGCTGGTGGAAGAGCTGGCCACCGCAACGAACCGACAACTCACTCCAACGGAACGTAACAATGTCCTCAACTACGAGGACTACCTATCAGAGTGAATGCCTATGTGGTATGTGTGTTATGTCTAGGGTTAAGTCAATAATATTAGTAGCGTTAGTGTTCAATATGCAATGCATGCATATTGGTGACATCGTGTAAGTTATTTTAAGTTTTCTGTGTTATGTTGTAGGTGCTTATTGTTATGTTCTAGGTGTTTATTGAAAAACATCATGTGTGGGAATATTTAACTTTTATGTGTCTTGTGGGAATAAACTAGATTACGAATAATGTGCATGGTCCTCACAATCAATAATAAGGTTTATATGGTACAAATGCAACAACAGTGACACACATACATTTAAAACATAGTTAACAAAAATAGTTAAACAACAAAGTCTAATTACACCATGACACAATTACTCTTCATTTGACATCTCCACGTCTAACTGATAAATGGGATCAGCAAGAAGTGATTGCATGAATTGTGCGTGCTCGTACCACCCTCCCTCCACTGACTCTCGAATCTCGACTTAGGTCCGATATTGATTAAGACGTATCTTCATTCGATTATTTTCTTCTCTTATGCGGTTCAATGCTTTACGAAATTCGTCAATCATGTCTTTAGGCATCTGTGATGCGAGTCGCCGAGGCACTGGCAACTTAAAACCAGCCAACTCATCATAAAACATTTGCCGTTCACGAAATAACCAATCCCACTCCTGTCTCATGGTATTGTGAACGTAAGCACTATTTCGCAGATTCGGGTTGATTGGATAGCTGAACTCATCTTCCAATACCCAGCAACGACCCATAGTAGTGAACAGATCGTGAGGCCTATAAAGTTATGGGTTGCCAGAACCAGACATTGACACTGAATACAATAACATCAAATGATCAAGTTAACAGTGTGCATCAACTGTTGGTAAATAATGTAATGCTGCATAAGATGGTACATGACAGTGGCAAAGGTAGGATTTCAATTCAGGTGGGGCAAGCTTAGAAGTCAATATTAAAAAAAAAAAAAAAACTATATTAAAAAAAATTATAAAAACAACTATAAAAACAACTATAAGTGTCATACAAAAACTAATTATACGTAAACTATAGTTAGACATTTAAGTTAATACTATAAAATAAATTGTGGAAATAAATTAATTTGAAAAATATTTAAAATATAGCAATTTACTTGCAAAGTTGTATACACATCTCACTATCTTTTCTTGATTGTTTTTGAAACTATAGGAAAAGTTCGACTTTCTATTTATTTTTCAAAATAATTAAAATTTTAATTCATAGCATAAACCCACAATTTAAAACTGAAATGTCAAGAAATTGAGGACCAAAAAAATTATAAAAAAATTGTGTAAAATATAGGACTATCAATTGAAATGTCATAAGAAAGACACTAAAATGCATTATTATTATGCTAAGCTTAAGTGCATGATAATTAAAAGCTAACAACTAACAAGTCAAAGCTCTTAGTGTGTGTTATTGTGCCTAACGGAAATTCTTCCAATTATTTTTGCTTGTGTCACGAAACTTTTTCCTTGTTTCCTATTTTTTTTCCTTACACGGTGTCATTGACTTAGGTAAGCTTGTCATTTTCCCTCTATTTCAGCAGGGCCAGGAAGCTTTTTTCTTGATTTGTGTTTATTTTTTGCATCAAGGAGGGTAAAGCATTTTCAATATTTCCTAATAGTAGTACATATGGAATATTTTTAGAGGAGTCAGGGGGGGTACTTGCCCCCTCTCGCCCCCCCCCCCCTCCCTTGGCTCCGCCTCTGGTACATGACAAAGACATTCATAAATTTGTGTACTATTACATACTAAAAATGAAATACTAACACTCAAATTTGACCATAACCATCAGACACATAACACGCAATATAACCCAATGTACACACATAACATTTATCACCGTTTCTATAGCTTATTGTACATTTCTTGTAACATCAAACAACACCAAACAACTAATATAACCCTAAAATACCATTCAAGAAAATACACATAACACTCATTCAAGAAAATACCAAAGCACAAGTAATACAACTTATTAAATGAAAATTATACTCTAACAAAAAACATACATTATGATTGATAAACTGTTATAATATCTACAACTACGTTTACCAACACAATAAAATTCTCTATGTATTTCAAAGAAGAGAATGAGTTTCTTACCTGAGATGATGGAGAGATAACACCAACTTCTGATCGAAAATTCTTAAAATGAGGAGAATATCTGAAAATGATGAGGAGAATTGCTTGAGAAGTAGCTATAGCAGAAGAACTCGATTATAAAAGAGTCGAGTACGATTAATAACTCGATTTCCACTTAATCGGGTTTAGCTTCACGTGTAAACAACTGATGTGAAATGGCGTCAGAATAGCAGAAAACTCGATTATAACAGAGTCGAGTAAAATTAATAACTCGATTATCAGTTAATCGGGTTCTAAGTACTCGTTTTCTTCGTTGCCGAGTTACAAACAGTAACGCGAAAATGTTTTATTGCCCAAAAGCTAGGCTGGCTCATCAGGGTGGCAGGAACCTGCCCACAACTCGGCTTCCTAATAGTCGAGTTATTTAAGTAACTTGATTATACGGTAATCGAGTATCTAAACAGGGGCATGCCCCTATATAGTTTCGAAACAGGGGCATAATGCCAAATATTTTTCCCAGAAGGGGCAAAAGGCCAGAATCCTCCACTTATGCCACAGAAAGAAAATTTCTTTGCCAGATCCGCATGGGGCTACAAATAGTAGAAACAGTAAGCTTGCATTAAGCATTTTTTTTTTTTAATAGAAGCTGTAAATTTTATAAAGCAATTTAGGTGCATCCTAATCGCACACACTTAGGGCTCGTTTGCTAGAGGAGTTTGAGTAATATTATTTGTATTTTTTTGAAATACGTGTAAGTGAAAAAGTGAGTAAAAATGCGTATAATGTTATTTAAAAACCGAAAACATGTTGCTAAAATGCTCTACCAAATGGGCCCTTAATCTTTACAATAAGATGTGGCTTTCGGTTAACTCAATTAGTAAAGTCTCTTATGGTTGAATAAGAGATCTGAGGTTTAATCCCCTTATCTCAAAAAAGAAAAAGAAAAAAAAGTTCAATCTCTTATACCAAAACTGATTGCTGTCTTGGTCTAATAATAAAGAGAGTAATCATTAGAAGCGGATGCTATAAATTGAAACTCTATCAAAAAAAAATCTCTACAATAAGATAATAACTAAATAGGTCTCATTAACGGATGTCCTTAGAGTATTTGTTAATAGAAAATTTTAGAAAATTTTTAACACCATTTTCATGAAAAAATAAAATAAAAAAAGCTGAAATAAATCAGTTATATTTTTCTTTTTCCATAAAAATATTTTAAAAATATTTCTTCGTAGGAACTGTGTAATTCAAATGAAATGTTACTCCTAAAGCCTTAAGGCCCTTAACTGACATTGACTTGTAAATTATAATGTCTTCTTTAAATTATAACGTTAGAAATCACATTTTGCATGATATGCACGTGATGAAAATTTATGTACCATAAAGTAAAGTAAGACATAAAAGTGAATTACGAAGGAGATCTATTCAAATCATAGACAGCCATTGACGTGTAATTAGGGGCATCGGTTAACTTTTCTTTCACTAAATTTCTAACGTAGAATCAAATTCAAATAAAATGTCACTCCTAAACCGACATTGACTTGTAAATTATAATTATTTCTTTAAATTATAATGTTAGAAATCCCATTTTGCATGATATGCACGTGATGAAAATGTATGAAACATAAAGTAAAACGTACAAGTGAATTATGAAGGAGATCTAGGATCTGTTTGGATATAACTTATTTTGCTGAAAACTGAAAACACTGTAGTAAAATAATTTTTAAATGTGTGAAAAATTACTGTGAACTCTTTTTTTACTGTTCATATGCCTTGGTGCACAGTTCATGTCCCATGAACAGTGCACCAGGCACTGATCTTTAAAAAAAAAAAAAAAGTGGAGAAAACACGCAAACGTGGACGCAGAAACGTGGATCCAAACTCCACCCTATACGAATCATAGACAACCATTAACGTGTAATTAATGTCTTTGCTATCCTTGATTTATTTTAAATTTTTTTTGGTTTAGCACGTTTCATATGAAAATTTTCATCAATACAATTAAATTTATAGTTTAATTGACACATCCCCACTTCGCCTCAACTCTCAATCTCTTATCTTTTTTTTGCTGAACCAAAAAAGTAGCTCAAACCATTATTGTGCAGAATAGTTAATGATATTGTTAGGAAGAAGCTCAACTGTACATTTTGGAAGAAATCTCTTATTGGAGAGGTGGTTTCCATTAGTAAGAAACCAAAAGTGTTTTTTAGTTGTTTTTTTTTTTTTTTTTTTTTTTTTTTTTTTTTTTTTTTTTTTTTTTAAGTGTGTAACTTTGTTGTTTTGATTCTCTAGAAGCAAATAGGAGTAAAGTGCTTGACAGTTGACAGCCTCATAGTCTAATGGTCCGTTTAGATTGAGGAGGAGAGATGAGAAATAGAGTAGAGTAGAGTAAATTTGGCCCAAAATTAGCCTATTTTGAGCCAATTCTACTCTATTCCTCTCTTTTCCCCCTCAATCCAAATGGGCCCTAAAAAAGAGCCACATGCCACACATGCATGACAATGACTTAACCAAAATGTGAAAGAGGTGAAACCACGTCACCAATAAATTACTGAATATATAGTAATTTTATATATAGGTTTGCCATTGTAACATTTGTGTCAATTATGTTTGGATGGAACATGCTTCTTTAGTAAATTTAAACATGAATCACATAGTAATATAAGAATTGTAAAAACACGTTTATAAAATAAAAATAAAAATTATTAGATGAAAAAACACACACACATATATATAACTAAACATTATAAATTATATATACTTATAATTTTAAAATTATTAATTATTTATTTATAATGGCATCGGTCCAACCATCATTTCGACTCCGGTCGGACCAAAAAACCGAAAATCATTCTCTTTTTTGATTTTTTGTTCAGTTCAATTTTTAAAACTATGATCATAATAGATGTGATGTGAAGGCTTGGAATTACACCTAGATTATGGTAAACCATGATCTAGGTGGATTGGCAGTTGTAACTTCAACAACAAAAGGAGAGTGTTGGGAGAGTAGTCATGGATCCCTCTATTCTAATTGTACCGTTCAATTACAACATGTTTATGGCACTACAAAAAAACTTGCTATTAGCGACGGCTAGAGTTCATCGCAACAACACAGAAAGCCGTTGCAGATTAGTATTGCCAACGGCAAAAGGCCGTCGACAGCCTTCGGAAAAAGCCTTGTCGGTAATATTATATTACCGACGAGACCGTCGCTAACACTCATTTTCGACAGCACAACTCTGTCGTAAGTATTTGATAATTGCCATCGTAGATTCAACTTCATACGAGGAAGTTGGACGACCAAATACCTTTTACAACAACCTTAGGCCGTCGTTAATCCATAGTTTCGACAACAAAATGCTGTCATAGTTATTTCATTTGTCATCGACAATACAACTTCATATGAGGAAGTCGTATGACCAAGTACTTTCTACGACGAACTAAGGCCATTGTTAATACTTTTTTTTTTACGAATAAAAGTTGTCGTCATTACTTGGTTTGTCGTTGACAATGCAACTTCATACGAGGAAGCCAGACGACCAAATACTTTCTACAACAAACTAAGGTCATTGTTAATGCCCTTGTTTTGACGAATAAAAGTTGTCGTAAGTACTTGGTTTGTCATCGAAAATAACTTTTGTGATGAACTATAGTCATTGTTAATGTAGTTTTTCAACGACTAAAAGCCATCATAAAATACTTGGTTTGTCATCAACAATACATTATCAATGTGACCATTTACCTTTTTTGATGAACTTTGACTGTTATTGAAACCTATTCACCATATCACTAATACATTATTTGCAACAAAATAACTCTGTCAATAATAAAAGAGAGATCATTTCTAATACTTTAATTGCAAGATAACATAAATCTCCCAAAAGTTTCTCCATTCAAATAACAAGCACGAATCCCTAATTGTCCAAAACTAATAATTGCATAATGCAATAAAAACAAAAATATTAAAAGGTCTACAAAATAGTATCAGATGTTCATTAATACATGAAAGCTATAATATCCTTCACCAAACTTGAAAACATAAATATTAGAGGATCACTCATCATCTAAGTCATTGTCCTTCTGAGAGTCATCTTCCTCCTTAGAGTCATCTTTTGTGTTTTCGTCAATATTTTGATTTCCTCTTCTAGCATTGGTCTGAAATATTTTAATTAAACTAAATAAGTATACAAAAAATTATTACTATGCAAATTATATTTACAATACATAATAAAGATATAACTAAAACGTACTAATTTAACAACATTAACAACAATCCCCATGAGGAATGACAATAGTATTATCAACATCAAAGAATACAAAATCCTTACTATTGACAATAGTATTTAAAAAAAAAAAAAAAAAAAACCCGTACTACTAATAATGACCTTGTAGTTCTGAGAACTCCAAAGAATACATTTGCCACCAATAATCACATTAGTTAGTAACATTAATAACATGTTCTTAACAAACACTATAAATCATGTATTTTGCATGGATAGGTAAAGAGATACTAATTTCAATAACATATTTTTAATCTAAATTTAGTGATCCAAATAATTGAAATCTATAATGAGCAATTTTACAAATTATTTCAACAACGTCAAGAAAATAACGAAAAAAATTTAATGCTGATTATATTGAAAAAATTATATATATACCTGTGTAGTAGATTCTTGCATAGAATTAAAACCCATCGAAATAAAATAAGCTCAATATCTTCAAATAGAGCTCAAAATATTCATTTTCTTTCAAGGAATCCTCTTGACATTGCTTACTACAATGGCTAGATGAAATTAGGCAATACACATCTCTATGTTTGACTATCATTCACAATCGCACATTTGAGATGCCGTCTTTGATTCCTTAGCATCCATTTTTTCCTAAAACAACACTAATAACTTATCAGATATAAACAAACTTTAAATTAAATAAGACTCTTAAAAAAAAAAATTAATAACATACATATAATTCATTTTCTTTTTTTATTGGCGAAAGCAACACCATCCTTTATGCATCAACCTAAAACATTCGATTGAACTTGGTTTGCTACCGGTATTCTCCTCCTATTACCATTTTAAAGGAAAATCTTAAGAGAAATAAATTCAAGGTTCAAACTAATGTAATAAAAAGTAAACATGTCAATTTTATCATATCAATTCTTTTCTGCGCTTATTCATTGGTACAGAACCTATAGTTACAATGATGGCTGCATGTTTCGTGTGATTTTGATTTTTATCCTGGTGATATGAGAAACACACTAAAGGAATTAGTTTTTAAACATTTGCTAAAATTCTAAGAAAGATTAAAAAAATAAAAAATAAGATTGTTAAGGGATTTCAATTTAGAATCACCTTCAACTTATCATTGTTCATATATTTGATGAAGTGAGTGTCTTTGCAGAGTAAGAAAATTATGCAGTTACTAGAGCAAGATTTGGCCCCAGCTATGTCATGATAAAGTAAATCATAAGGCCATTGAAATAATAATAATCTAATACCTAGTTACCAGTTCATTTTTGTCTAAATTGAGAAGTATTGCAATGATAAGGCCATTAAACTAATTCACATAATAATTAATATAATGCTTTTAGTTCAGAAGGCCCTGTGAGGGTTTAGATATTTGACATCTCCAATTTAATTTTTTATATTGGTGCCCTTTTCTTAGCTACGTTGTTGTAGCTGTAGTCTATGGCCGGAGTTAACTTTTTATATAGGTGGCCTTTTTCCTTAGCTACGTGTGTTGTAGCTTCAGTCTATGGCCAGCTTTTTTTAGCTGGCCTTGGAACTTTATAAGTTTTCTACTTTAGGCGTATTTAGTTTACTAAGTTAATAAGAGTTTCTGACCGTTTTATCAAAAAATAAAAAGATATTTGACAACTTCAAGATTCACCATTTTAAGACATATAGCCCATGCCCCACATACAGATGGCATCTTAAGTAGACAACACCCAAGGGAATTTATATATCTAAATGTGAATTGAAACAAACCACCCAACATTGCGTTTTAAGAACTACGACTAAGTCAACCAATACATGGGTATCATTTAGAGAATTGAGAGGGTTAGCAAATGTACCTACACCGTGTTGGATAGCAGCATGGCAACATCAAAGCTCTCAAGGTGGTGTGGTTGGACTCGTTGCAGCAATAGTTCGGAATTCTGACAAATCCGTGAACTAGTGGTTGCTGGCTTGGGGTTTGCATTTGGACAGTTGGGGTTTGTGGTTTATGCAGGAAAGGTGTTTGAGTTTGGGTTTGAATGGGGATTTTGGGTTTGGTTAGAGAGAGAGGCGTTTGAGGGAGAGGCATTTGTGTTTGGAGATTTGGGATTTGGGGTTTGATTAGAGAAGGAGAGGCGTTTGTTTGAGGGAGATTTTTTTTTGGGTCAAAGTAGAGGTATTTTTAGCGAGAGGGAGAGATAGGGCGGGGGGTTGAAAAAAATTGGCCGCCCTTTTTTTCTTAGTGAGAGGGAAAGGGAGAGGAAGAGGGAGGTAGGGTTTTTATTTTTTGTTTTTAAGGTAAAAACGATATTGGGGGGATTTATTTAAAATAATAATAAATCCCTCTAAAACTGAAAACTACTTATTGTGGGGATTTATTTAAAAAAAAAGTAATGCTACAGACACAAACTATTTTACAACGTTTTTATAAACTGCTGATGTGGCAAATTCTTACTAGTTCTAATATGGACCCATCACTAAAATCACATTTTTACTTGCAATAACTATTTGGAAAATACTAAAGCCACATCAGCAGTTTGTAAAAATGTTGTAAAATAGTTTGTATCTGTAACATTATTCTTAAAAAAATATATATTGTGTAGGTGAATTTCTTTTATGGAAATATAATCTCAATACTTTTTTTAAAAAAAATGTATATATTATTTGGCAAAACTACCTCACTTTTTGGTCGTTGTCAGTTTGAAATTTTGAGATTTGAAAAAACTATACTTCACCCCAAATTTGAAGAGAAAAAACATTTTTCACCGTTGACATCTGATTTACCAAATTTTATTAAATTAATATTAAAAATATTGTGCACTAACTTACCCTTTGCTTAAGGGAAAATTTATAGAATTATCCTATTTCATAATTAAAATCCATTGATTTAAAATTTTAATTAAAGAGTATTTTAAAATATTTAGTATGACTTTTTCATATTTTTTTAGTTTTTCAACAGGTTGTAGAGAGATTTGTGGTTGCAAGTATTTTGGTGCTTGATAATTTTTGCATTATTATTCTAAATATTCCAATGATGTATGTACTAATCATTATTAAACTTTGGTAGATTTTATAGAAAAGCACGAAAGTTGAGAAAACCCTAAAACACAAACCAATACCCAAAACTCACTCAAAACCTCCCTACTCAACCTAATTTAATCCTAACAAGTGGTCATTGACCCAACTTCAATGATTGATCATGTTTGACCAAATATTGAACAAATTTAACAAAGTTTTGCAAACTTTGACCACTCATTTCTCACAATCCATCCATCTGATTGTTGTCATACTTCACGAACACCAATATTTCACCACATTCTTCCAATCCAACGGTCAGATTTTGGATTCGGTGTCTAGAGCATTATGGACATATGTCATTTTACTAGAATACCAAAAAATTTTGATTGGTCACGTTCTCCCAATCCAATCGTTTAATCGAGCTCAAAATTCATCAAAACCAATATTTTATCCCACTCTTTCAATCCAATTGTCAAATTTTAAATTTGACTCTGGCACAAGATGGACGTGTGTTGTTGTATCCACTATCATGAAACTTCAAATATTGACCAATTTTGACAAAGTTTTGAAAACTTTGACTACTCATTTCTCACAAGCCAACCATTTGATTGTTGTCATACTTCATGAACACCAATATCTCAACACATTCTTCCAATCCAATGGTCAGATCTTGGATTCGAGGTCTAAAGCATTATGGACATGTGTCATTTTACTAAAACACCAAGAAATTTTGATTGGTCACATTCTCCCAATCCAACCGTTTGATTGAGCTCAAAATTGATCAAAACCAATATTTTATCCCACTCTTTCAATCAAATGGTCAAATTTTAAATTTGACTCTAGCACAAGATGGACGCGTGTCATTGTATCCACTTAATCACTAAAAATATTCGATACAATTCTAAGAGAAATAGAGAATTATACACGTTATAAACATTAATAAGAATGGAGAAAATGACCCCAATGGATTTGCATGTGACTTTTGACTACCTTGTTTTGCCATTTTAAAACTTGAAATTGATAAAAGCATGAAAACTGATACAACCTTAAAACATTGACCAATACCTAAAACCCACTTAAAAACTCTCTAATCAACCTAATTTGATCAAATCCAGTGGTCTTGGAACCAACTCTGAAGTTTAATCAAAGATTGACCAAGCTAGATCAACTTTGTCAAATTTGACTGTTTGATTGTCATTGTACTTCACAAACACAAATATTTCACCACATTCTTCCAATCCAAAGGTTAGATTTTGGATCTTAATCTGTCTCATGATGGACATATGTTGTTGTTCCCACGCACTAGGAAACTTTGATTAACCCTGCTGACACAATTTGACCATCCAATTAAGCTTGAAATTCGCCAAAACCAATATCTTACCCCACTCTTTCAATATAATGGTCAAAATTTGAATATGAGTTGACCGCATGATGGATGCATATCGTTGTCTCATATATTGATAAAAACTACCAAATAACCAATAATAACTACTAAAGCCTCCAAAATGACCAAAATACCCCCATCAAAGCTAGGAAATGACTGAAATACCCATAAACTTATAAAGTAACTAAAATACAACCCAAGACAAACAAAATGACCAAAATTCCCTCAAATCTTCAAAATGATCAAAATACTTTTTACATCTGAAATGACCAAAATAGCCCTTAAGTACTTGGAGGGTCTTGAAAGATGTTTTGTGTAGTTTTTAAAATTAAGGAAAATTTATAGAGTTTTAAGACAAAATTGTGGAAAATTCACCATTCAAAGAAAATAACCCTTTTTTTACGACAATATGTCTGTTTGGAAATCACCTTTATTGTGACGGATTTACTTTACCGTTGCTAATACCTTCTTATCTTAAGAAAATTTTAACTATTAACGACGACCAAAACGTTTGTCGCAAATAACAATGCAATATATAGACTACAGTGATGAAAAAAAAAAACTCTCAAACCCATGAAAAATAAGGGCATGAATTCCCCCCTCAAAATTTTACCATTTTCGAGGGCTTAGGTCCATCGCAAATATTATTTATTGAGATGGATCCCATTCCATCACTGATACATTTAAAAAAAAAAAAAAAAAAACTATTTATGATGGTCAATGTGTTCATTGCAAATACAAACTCAATTAGAAAAATTAAAAAATTAATTGTGATGGATAAATGTCATCACAAATGTGAAAAGTGGGGGGGAGGGGGGGAATTTTCCCTCCAAAATATTTTATCATTTTCGATGGCTCCATTTCTGTCGCTACTGCCATCTTTTATATTTATGATGGAAGAATGTTTGTCGCTAATACTAACACAATAAAAAAGGTATATTTTGTATTTTCGACGTACAAAAGCCATCACAAGTGTTAATAGTGCCGACGGTTTTTCTTTGGTTGTCGTAAATAATACTTTATTAGCAACAAACATTTCTATTTCATCGCAAAAAGTAAGGCGGGAACACTTCCCTCCAAAAAAATTCATATTTTCGACAAAAATAATAGGCATTTTCGACAGACTCATTTTGCCGTCACAAATGTTTTAATATTTGACAAACAATTATCTACGAAAGAGACTTGCCGTCGAAAAAACTAGTTTTTCCAACAGCTTTTTGCAGTCATCGAAAAAGTTTCGTCACAAATAGCAATCTTTTTTGTAGTGTGGGGTGTAGAAGTTAAAAAGAAAATCAATCAACTTTTACATCCATGCGAATATTTGCTTGGTGCAATATCCAAATTCGATGGTAAGAGGCTTTGAAATTCGGATTCCAAAATGTGTGAGGAGGATGGGGGGTGGGGGAGGGGGTGGGAAAAGTCTGTTATAATAAACATCAACATCCCCCATAATTCAATGTTGGGCCCCTACGTCTTACTACGCCCAAAATACACAAGGACATCACATGCATAGATCGTAGGTACAAAGACAAATATATTCAAGTATATAAACCCCATCATCCACCAACTCTCACCATTTTCTCTCCATAATTGTCACCAAATGGAGCCTTCCTCTTCTTGGGCTCTTATAGTAATGGCATCACTAGCAGCCTTAGCCTTTCTCTCAAAAATATTACCCTTCAAATCCCACCAGCTAAAATTTCCACCAGGTCCCAAACCTTGGCCAATTATAGGCAATCTAAATCTTAAAGGTTCCCATCCCCCCAAATCTCTTCACATATTGGCCCAAAAATATGGACCAATCTAATAGTGCCAAATTAGTATTTGGGCTTTGTAAAAATAGTGCCAAATTAGTATTTGGGCTTTGTAAAAATAGATGACAAATAAGTATTTGGGCTTTGTGAAAATAGATGCCAAATAAGTATTTGGGCTTTGTGAAAATGATTTTGAGATTTTGTAAAGTATTGCCATGTAGCAACGGGCTTTAAGGTGCCGTGTAGCAACGGACTTTGTAAATAGTGCCGCATCGTAGCGGGCTTTGAATTTGCCACATCGTAGTGGGACATTGAATTAGCCACATTGTAGTGGGACTTTTGAATTAGCCACATCGTAGTGGGACTTTGGAATTAGCCACCTCGTAGTGGGACTTTTGGAATTAGCCACATCGTAGTGGGACTTTTGGAATTTGGGCTTTCTTTGAGTTTTGCCCACAAGTCGAATGATGTTGGGCTTTGTGTGGGGATAGTGTAATTTTGCGGCCCAATTTTGGTAGTAATATGATGAGCATATTTTGTGGAGAATTTAAGTTGGATGATATGTGGGATATAATAGGTAATATTTGTGAGAGGGCCTATGACAATTTATGGGCTTGTGTATGGAGTATTTGTGAAGGACCAATAGCGTAGAGAATGTTTGGATAATATATATATGGGAATATTTATGTGGGTTTTAGAATAATGTGTGGGCTCATGTGGGTATTTTGTGAGTGGGTTAATAAAATCAAGGCCCCAAAATTTGTACCTTAACGGCTGTAAAAAAAATCGGTTATATTTTTCTTTTTCCATAAAAATCTTTTAAAAATATTTCTACGTAGGAACGGATTAATTCAAATAAAATATTACTCCTAAACCCTTAACTGTAATTGACTTGTAAATTATAATGTCTTCTTTAAATTATAACGTTAGAAATCACATTTTGCATGATATGCACATAGGGGCATAGTCATAAATTTTTGGTTGGAGGGGCCAAGGTAATACTATCATATTGATTTGCAATTCAAGAAAAATACAAAGTATGACATATATACATCCATACATGTCTTTCTACATTAGATTTAGAAAAAAAAAATTAAATCTAATCAAAATTAGACTACATTTACGAGAAATAATATTCATAAAAATTAAATATAACAAAGTCACTATAAGCAACCATAAAATAAATAGCAGTTAAATTTAGCCAAATTAGACTACTATGGTCCAAAATAAATTCAAAATCAATTTCATTCCTACTAATAGTATGATACTGTACGCTCATAGTCTCTCTACTCTCTAATGATAATTCCCACACCAGTACAACATAGGTCCTTGAATAGCTATGGGATATGGTCTCACTCAAGAAAAGAAAAAAAAAAAAAGATATGGTCTCACTCAAGAAAAAAAAAAAAAAAAAGTGGGATATGGCTGACATGTTTTAGAGGAGGCAAGGAAAACTCAAAAGTAGGGATTTGTGGTGGGGAATTTTTATGGCTAACGTATTGGAGGAGGAGCCAAGCTTTTCTCATAGGGGCAGCACTTAGAGCATTCACAATATCCTATCCTATTTTACTATTCTAAAAAGCTGCTTTATCAATTATACCATACCATTTTACAATATACCCAACATCCCAAAACTCTATTTTTTTTCCATTTTATTTAAATATTCTTTTTTTACTATTTCTCTTTTTCTTTTCCTTTTCCTCTCTTTCTCCCTCAACCTCTAACAACGCACCTCCACTGCCCAGTCACCACCACCGTGCCTCCACCATGCCCACCACGCCACCACTGCCCACTGCACACCAAATCCCATCGGAACAAAAACCCATATTAAAAAAAAAAAACCCAGATCAACCCAAATCAACCTCAATCAAAACCCAGATAGTTGTTGAGCAAAACCTTGACCAAAATCCCACAGAAAACACACACACACAGTTGTTGAGCAAAACCCAGATCAACGCTGATCAAAACACACAAAACACAACACACATCGCATCGCTGCCACTAGATCAACACCACCACCGCCGCCACTAGATCAATGTTTCCTTCATCGCACCACAACACACAAAACCCAACCCATCTTCACCGAGCTTGAGCAACCCATCATTGGCGAGAATCACAGCCCATCATCGGCAAGCTTGAGCAGCCCACGCTGCCGCCAAACTCACGCCGGACCCACGCTAGAATATGCCCACCATGACAGAGAGATGTAATGAGAGAGAGAGAGGTTGTTGTGGAGAAGGAGAGAGGAGATGAAAAACACAGAAAATAAAGAGAGAGAAAAAGTCAAATTCATTTATGGGTGAATAAAAAACTATTATTTAGTTTTACAATTGTGCTATTGTACGATTTTACATTTAGAATCGCATTGTAGCACAATTGCAAATTTTTTTGCAATAATCAAATTTTGCAAGACCGGCTGTTGGGGGGTTTTAGGGCTTAGCTGCTAAATACTACCAACATATGGCATACGTCATTCCCACTGTGAATGCTTTTAAATGAGAAGGTGTGAGACCTATTTCTTTCTACTATTAGAGAGATTTTAAAAAAATTTGGGGGCCATGGGAAACGTGCCTCCGCCCTGTATGCACGTGATGAAAATTTATGTACCATAAAAGTGAATTATGAAGGAGATCTATTCAAATCATAGACAGCCATTGACGTGTAATTAGGGGCATCGGCTGACATTTCTTTCACTAAATTTCTAACATAGAAATTATCAAATTCAAATAAAATGTCACTAGCTCCTAAACCGACATTGACTTGTAAATTATAATGACTTCTTTAAGTTATAATGTCTCTCCGTATGTGTGTGTTAAAAATAGGCGAAATTACATTATTAGTCCTTGAAACTTACTCTATGTGTGCAATTGGTTTCTCAAATTTCAAACGAGTAATATTAATCCTTCAAGTTTTAAAAATGAGTGGTATTAATCCTTTTATTGATTGTTGTTAGTTGAATTACTTACGTGGCTAATGGAAAAATAATTACTTGGCATTTTTTAATTGATGTGGCATTTTTTAATGAAAAATTAAAATATTAAAAAAAGAAAAATGTTTTTACAAACCGACATGGCAACTTAGGTGTCTAATTGCACATTAACTATTTAATTATAAGGTTGCCAAGTATATATATAAAGATCTCCATCTCCTCCCCAATTTTTCCTTTCTCCTGCTTCTCTCTGTCTTCCACTCCTGCCATTGAGTTACTAGACCACCTCAAATCCAACAAAAATGGGTTTGTAAATAGTAAGTACCGAGTTCAAGAGATCCTCCTTTGAGAATACAAAGTTTTTCAAAACTCTATCAACTTTCTCTCTCATTTATGGATTCATCTACCCCTAATTGACTGTCTCTGTACTTTTTTTTTTCTTTTCTTTTCTTTCTAAAAGTTATCCTAGAACAGAAATGCCTTAAAAATGATGAATTGATATTTTGATAAGCCTCCTTTTTTGTTTCTAGTTCAAAGGACATATAAAGAGAGGAGAGAGATAAGGTTGGGTGCAGGACTTGTTGGGGACCAAAAGAAAAAAAGAAAAAATTTTCTTTGTTGGGGCAAAATCTGAATATAATACTCAAAATAATTCAAACTTTTGAAGATTTCTAATGAATCGGATTCAATCCTTTTCATGTCATTTATAGATTCATTGGAAACTAAGATTAAGAAATAAGAACCAAAAAACATAGAGATGTTGGGAGATCAGCCGGTGGTAGAATGAGTTATGCAAAGGACAGAGAAAGATGCTTGTGCTGATAGAGGTGACAATAACAGTCGTTGAGAGGAGAGCATTGTGTGGCTAGCAGAGGAGGCAGAAGCCATGGCAGCAACGACCATGGGAAGGAGAGGGAGATGAAGCGTTAGGTTGGAGGAGAAGAAGGAATGGTGTGGAAATTTCTTAAACAAAATGATAAAAAATAAATAAATGCCACATCATTTAAAAAAAAAATGTGAAGTCACTATTCCATTAACCACATAAGCAATACCACTAACATCAATTAATAAAAAGACTAATATTTTATTTTTTAAACTTGAGGAACTAATACCGCTTACTTGAAACTTGAGGAATTAATTGTACACATAAGATAAATTTCAGGGACTAAAAGCGTAATTTCGCCTTAAAAATATTTGGTATTCTAAAATTAAAAAAAAAAATGTTAGAAATCCCATTTTGCATGATATGCACGTGATGAAAATGTATGTACCATAAAGTAAAACGTACAAGTGAATTATGAAGGAGATCTATTCGAATCATAGACAACCATTAACGTGTAATTAATGTCTTTGCTATCCTTGATTTATTTTAATTTTTTTGGTTTAGCACATTTCATACAGAAAATTTCAACCATACAATTAAGCTTATAGTTTAATTGACACTTCTCTACGCACAAAGTGTTTGAAAGTCCAAGGGAAAAAAGTTTAATCTATAGGGTTAACAATGTATCATTATTATTGACAATATCATTGATTCGTAAATGGTTGATGTGTTTGTTTTATTTATTTATTTATTATTATCATTTTTAATGGAAGAGGTCTTTTTTTGGAGGCAACTTAATGGAAGATTTTCTTTTTACGTATTTTGGCCTTTTATTTTATTTTTGGTAAGAGTTTCTAAATAGTTGTTTGGTAGCTGGGTGGAACCAAGAATTTTTGTTTGTGGGGCCAAGATAAAACAATCCTATTGATTTGTGATTCAAGAAAAACACAAATCATGACATACTATATACATACATACATGTCTACATGAGACACTAGTTTAAAAAAAAAAAAAAACTTAAATCCAAAGTGTAAGTCATAACTCATATATAATACTGCAAGATTATTATATAGAAATTTTTTATTATTGTTATTTTTACTAACACACAAAAATATTAACAAGCTAAACACCTGATTGAGAATCTAAAGGTCATTTTTTATCTTGCGTTTTTCTTATTTTTATGAAAAACCATAAGTCCATATCGTTCATAGAAATTAAATATCAGTATATAACAAACCTAGACTATATTTACAATTACAAGAAATGATATTCATAGAAATTAAATATAATAAAATCACTATAAGAGACCATAAAATAAAAATAATTTAAATTCAACCAGATTAGACAACTATATATAGTAAATAAATTAAAAATCAGTTTCATAGCACTTAGTAGAAATTGAACTAAAAAAGAAAATAATAAAATAAATCTAAATTATACTTAAATAGCACAAAAGAAGATAAAAGAAGAAGAATTTTGTAACATAGAATGCATTGTGGAAGAGAAGGGATTGTATGATAATTGAGAATCGGAAAGGAGAAAGAATAAAAAAAGTAGAATCGCACATCAATAATTTTGTAACATCTACATCAATCATGAAATTTTTGTGTGGCTCTCTCTCTTCTTTGCTGCTTTTCCTCTCTCTCTTCTTTGCTGCTCTTACTCTCTCAATCCCACTTCGCCTCAACTCTCAATCTCTTATCTTTTTTTTTTGTTGAACCAAAAAAGTAGCTCAAACCATTATTGTGCAGAATAGTTAATGATATCGTTAGGAAGAAGCTCAACTGTACATTTTGGAAGAAATCTCTTATCGGAGAGGTGGTTTTCATTAGTAAGAAACCAAAAGTGTTTTTTACTTCTTTTTTTTTTTTTTTTTAGTGTGTAACTTTGTTGTTTTGATTCTCTGGAAGCAAATAGGAGTAAAGTGCTTGACAGTTGACAACCTCATAGTCTAATGGTTCGTTTGGATTGAGGGGGAAAGGAGGGGAATAGAGTAGAATTGGTTGAAAATCCAAACAGACCCCAAAAAAGAGCCACATGCCACACATGCATGACAATGAGTTAACCAAAATTTGAAAGAGGTGAAACCATGTCACCAATAAATGACTGAATATATAGTAATTTTATATATAGGTTTGCGTTTGTAACATTTGTGTCAATTATGTTTGGATGGAACATGCTTCTTTAGTAAATTTAAACATGAATTACATAGTAATATAAGAATTGCACTTTATTAGATGTAAAAACACATTTATCAAAAAAAATTATTAGATGCAAAAAAAAAAACACACACATATATAACTAAACATTATAAATTATATATACTTATAATATTAAAATCGTTAATTATTTGTTTATAACATCATCAGCCTGACCATTATTTTGACTTCAGTCGGACCAGAAAACCAAAAATCATTCTCTTTTTCGATTTTTTGTTTGGTTCAGTTTTTAAAACTATGATCATGATAGACGTGGTGTGAAGGCTTGGAATTACACCTAGATTATGGTAAACCATGAACCATGTGGTTGAGGCTGTAGTTGCAAGGTGGATAGCAGTTGTAACTTCAACAACAAAAGGAGAGTGTTGGGAGAGTAGTCATGGATCCCTCTATTCTATATTGTACCATTCAATTAAAACATGTATATGGGGTGTAGAAGTTAAAAAGAAAATTATCTACTTTTACATCCATGTGATAATTGCTTGGTGTAATATCCAAATCCGATGGTAGGAGGCTTTGAAATGAATCCAAAATGTGTGAGGAGGGTTTTTTTGGGGGGGGGGGGGGGGGGGGGGTGGTTGTGGGGGTTGGTGTAGGGGGCGGGCAGATATTTTTGTACTATATTTTGTTTGCACTTGCCATAAGAGTACAATAAAAAATTGAGGGAAAAGTCTGTTATAATAATCATCAACATCCCCCATAATTCAATGTTGGGCCCCTATGTCTTACTACACCCAAAATACACAAGGACATCATGTGCATAGATCATAGGTAAAAAGACAAATATATTCAAGTATATAAACCCCATCACCCACCTCGAACTCTCACCACCATCTCCTCCATAACTGTCATTAAATGGAGTCTTCCTTTTCTTGGGCTCTTATAGTAATGGCATCACTGGCAGCCTTAGCCTTTCTCTCAAAATTATTACCCTTCAAATCCCACCAGCTAAAATTTCCACCAGGTCCCAAACCTTGGCCAATCATAGGCAATCTAAATCTTAAAGGTTCCCATCCCCCCAAATCTCTTCACATATTGGCCCAGAAATATGGACCAATTATGCAACTAAAGTTTGGGTCTTTCCCTGTTGTGGTTGCCTCATCTGCTGAAATGGCAAAGGAATTCCTAAAAACACATGACCACGTCTTTGCCTCTAGACCCAAATCTGCCGCTGGCAAGTACTTATCTTATAACCATCACAATATCACGTGGGCACCTGCTGGACCATATTGGCGCCAAGGCCGTAAGATTTTCCTCTCTGAGTTGTTTAACTCAAAACGCCTCGAGTCCTATCAATACATTCGTGTTGAAGAAATGCGTGCATTTTTGTCACACCTTTGCACATTGTCAGGGAAGCCGGTTGTGCTTAAAGACCATCTCTTCTGTTTTACTCTAAGCAGTATGAGCAGAATTATATTGAGTAAGAAATATGTTAGTGATGAGTCTAAATGCGAGACCTCGATAGTGAGACCAGAAGAATTTCAAGAAATGATAGAAGAGTTGTTCTTGCTAAATGGGGTGTTTAATATTGGGGATTGGATACCATGGCTCAATTTCTTGGACTTGCAGGGGTACGTGAAACAAATGAAGGCTTTAAAGAAAAAGTTTGATCGGTTCCTTGACCATGTGTTTAACGAACACAAGAAAAAGATGGAAGGAGTGAAGGATTTTAAGCCAATGGATATGGTGGATATATTATTGCAGCTGGCTAAGGATCCAAATATTGATGTTAAGCTCACTTACGATAGTATTAAGGCACTCACCCAGGTACTACCGCTACTTTTCTAAAGTTATTTTTTCTATTTTTCTTCGACTTTAGCAATTCAATTATATATATACACACACACAAAATAAATAGATCTAATTCTTCATCACATAATATTCTAATGTATCATTTATCAAATCAAAATCAAATAATGCATATTCTTAATATCATCATTATATAACATGTCAAATGGGATAAAATAAAATAAATCTTAATGAAGAAAAAAAGTCAAATATGAGTAAAGTAAATGAGAAATAAATAAATAAACCTTAATGAGAGGGGGAAAAAAAATTTATTGGTGAGTAGAGTAATGACAAAATATGAGTCTAAAAATAACAAAATCTTTGAAAAATAAATAAACCTTAATGAGAGGGGAAAAAAAAAATTTTTAGGTGAGTAGAGTAATGACAAAAAATGAGTCTAGAAATAACAAAATCTTTGTTTTTACATTCTAGCCGAAATCATCATAACACTCAAAATTTAGTGGAATGAATCCAAGTGGGCTGAAATTTAGACCTAAGTGAAAGAGACGGTGGGTGATTCGTATTGTTTATCTAAGAGTAATGGAATTTTCTAGCTGGAACAAAACGAAATTGACAATAATGTGAGGAATGAATAAATTCTCCTCCTACACTTTGCTTATTTTCCTCCCCTATTCTCTAGTATGTCATATTTACTTTTGATTGACGTTAGGTATACTATAAATTTTACTACATAAACTTTACAAACTAATGTGTTACAATTACAAATTATATAAAAAAAATTAATTAATTAATTCTGACATTCACTTATGGGTAAAACTTACCTTATGTATAGTATATTAGATTCTCCAATTCCTCAGTCAGATAATAATTACTTTATTAATTTTTACATTAATAATTTTTTTGTGTGGATAATTCGAGAGTTAGATACTAACCAATTAAATTATAAAATTTTTGACGATTTTACTATTAATTTAACACAAAGGAAAGTGGAAATTTGAACCCTGAATGTCTTAGGCACATTAAAAGATGCCCAACAATTGAGCAAAAAAAGCTTTTAGCAATTTCTCATACTAGTATTGACATTTTGTTAGGATCTACTAGCTGGAGGCGTAGATACCTCTGTAACAATTATGGAATGGGCAATGGCCGAATTATTAAAGCAACCACCCCTCATCAAAAAGGCCACTGAAGAGCTGGATAGAGTAATTGGGAGAGAGAGATGGGTGGAAGAGAAAGACATTCCAGAACTTCCTTATATTGAAGCAATTGTGAAAGAGACATTGAGGAAGCACCCTGTGGCTGGATTACTTGTACCACGTTTAGCTCTTGAAGATTGTGATGTAGTTGGTTACAAAATTCAGAATGGAACTAGAGTCTTCATAAACACATGGAGTATAGGGAGAGATCCTTCACTATGGGATGCACCTGAAGAGTTCTGCCCAGATAGGTTTTTAGGGAAGGCTATTGATGTGAAGGAGCAAAATTTTGAGCTACTGCCATTTGGTTCAGGGAGGAGAATGTGCCCTGGCTACAACCATGGACTAAAGGTGGTTAGCACTACCTTGGCTAATATGTTGCATGGATTTTACTGTAAATTACCAGATAACATGAACTGTGAAGATTTAAGCATGGATGAAGTTTATGGATTTGCAACATCTCTCAAATTCCCACTTATTGCAGTGATGGAGCCTCGATTTCCGCTTCATCTTTATTAGTTGTGAATTTGACATGTAATACCTTCTCTTTGATGTACCCTTTTGTTATTATGACACATTGCTACTAAATAATTGTGTCCTAGTCATGTATGATGTACCAAGTCTCTAGTTTCGTTGAAAATAAACTTTCGAAAAAGAAATGTTTGGTTTGGGCTACATTTTGAAATATGGTGAACAAGATTGACAAATGTGTTTTAATAAACCAAATGTTTTACTTTTTTATTCTTTGGATAAAATACAGTTAACACCCTTGTGATTTTGGCTAATGTCACCAAGGTTCAAATTTTTTCAAAACTGACTAGCTTGGTTTCTTAAATAGTAAAACCAACTTGGACCCTAAACAATTACTCTCTCTCTCTCTCTCTCTCTCTCATAGTGATTAGGGACCAAGTTGGTCACTGTTTAAAAGTTTTGGACTTAGCTGACGTTAACCCAAATCTTATGGGCATTAACTGTATTTTACCTTTATTTTTTAATTTTTATTATTATTATTTTTTAGTATAAAGTATAAACCAAATGTTTTATGTGGTCACCCAAAACTGTTTGAACCAGAGTATTTGGGTCACAATTTATTTATAAGTGAGTTAAGACTCAATCCTACAGATTAGGCCCCAAACTTCCCTTGGTTCCTCTCAATTTCCTTGTGTTTCCTTGTTTTTCTCCTCTCTCTTGCTTTCTCCCTCCCTAGAATTTTCCAACCCCCTGCCTCTACCCTCTTCTCCTTTTTATAGTCTCTTATTAGTGGGGTCATAATCATTATCTCCCCACTTTCACACACATTCCTATGTTCATTAGAATCCCAAGGGATTCTCACAACCTTAGAGGATTCCCTTGAAGCTTGTTCAAGATACCGAATAGTGTTCAGGGGTGGTTCCTTAATGGTACTATCAGTCCTCAGCTACCAATCTTACTAGGTTCGTGTTTCACCTCGACTACCTTTGTTATTGGTCAGCGTTTAGCCGACCACTCAAGAGTCTCTCAAGTTGTCGTCCCCTCGGCCACAGTCCCGATCTCGGGGTTGGGCCCATTGCGATAAGGCCTAAGGCCAATTCTCTCCTTGCATATTAAGTTTAATTCGTTTGATGGGTCTCGGGCTTTATGTTGGGTTTTGATCAAGTGGGCGGATATGGTTGCCTGGGCCCAATTCACCCACATTTTACTAATTCAACTACTTTTAGAATTCTTTGGAATGCTTAGCAAGTTAGCATATTATAAAGATACATGCTAGCAACAAAAAAAACTAGTTTAATTATCGGTTCAAACAACTAGTTCAATATATGATTAGATATAAAAGATTAGTTTTAACTTATCTTCTTTCAAATATAGATTCCAACAAAAAAAATCAATTTAAAAAAAAAAAATTATTGTGTGATTAGTTACATATTCCTACGAAAACCTAGTATTAAATTTGAAGTTATTTGCATGTTAACTAAAAATAGTTAACATGTGATGTTTAACTTGACCATAAAAATAGAAACTTGACCTGTAAAAATAGAAACTTTCGTAAAGACCTTTTTTCATATGTGATGCTGAGCCCGCACCCGATGTACAAATGTACAATAACCATGACAGCTTTTTAAAGTTTGAAAGTTAATAGTTTTTAAAGTTTAAACCCCATTGGAAACCAAATGTACAATAACCATAAAGGCCTCTTAATCTTTGTTGAACTTATCATATTAGGGTACCACCGAATGTTATGTTGGTATTACCTAAATGTGATAATGAAACCATTAAATGTGAAAAAAAAAAAAAGGGAATTACTAAATATGACAAAAGTACAGTCACATATGATGTTAGTACTGCACAATGTGAGAATGAAACTGGCAAATTTTGATATTTTGGTAACTTTTTTTTTTTAATAGGATATTTAAGTAACCTAGTATAACAAGTGGTCTACTTATGGGTACAGTACCCTCCAAAAAAAGAAAGAGTACCTTGTGTATAAATATATATATATATATATATATATATATATATATATATGGATTTTGAGATAATCACAATATATTGGTTTTAATGTGCCAAACTAATACTATAGCAAGTAGAGGGTAATGACCTTTCCATTGTGAGTACTTAAAATTCAAGCCCATGGTTGCCTTTAACCAAATAAATTACACAATAATAAAACCACACCATTAATAATAAGATGCACTTAATTACTTAAATGACCCAATTTAACAATCTGTGGTGATTAGTGATTACTATTCACTTTGGGTCTAACAAATGCTCACTAAAATATACTTCGACTAATTCATGTTTTATTAAATACTTAAGATAATGACTACGTTAGCCCACAACGTTAAAAAAAAAAAACAAAAAAATTTCACAATACAACACATCCTCAACAAATGGTATGGACACTAACACCAAAAGTCGCATGCTGGCATTTCGCCCAACAGTGGCCCCAACTATGGGAGGGGGGATTCTCTTCTAAGTACAGTGGAAGTCAAGATGTTTTGCCAGCTTCTATACGCACAAAAACTGACATAGGTTGAATGGGGTTTTTCTTTTTTTTTTTTTTTTTTTTTTTTTTTTTTTTTTATAATTTATTTATTTAGTAAAATAGTGTACGAATTTCACATACCACGAGGGAGATGATGCATATAAAATATTTGATATCTCCTGCACATGAGAGTAAACTTGAATTCTTCGGCTTAAAAAAAAAAAGAAAAAAAAAGTCCCTACAATACAATATAGTGAATCTTGCTTGAACAGCTGAACCTACTTATTTCTAGAGCTAATTTGATTGTTTGAAAAAAAAACACTCTTTTTTGCCTTCTTTTTAGCATACAAAAGTGATTCCCTTCATTTGAGATTTAGGATGAGTTTGGGATGAGCTTATTTCCTTCAGCTTATTTAGTTTTTATTTATTTATTTATTTATTTTTGTACTCGAACCCTTTTCTCCCTAGACCCCCAATCACTTTGTGCATGGAGATGTGCCAATTCAGTTACAAGGTCTTTGTCTTTGTAACTGAAAACTTTTTTTTTACACTTTTAGCAAAAAGTTTTTAGTTTCATCTAAATAAGATGTTCCAAAATGAAACCTTAGAGTGTGTTTGGGATTTGTTTATTTGCTTTAACTTATTTAAGTTTTTAGTTTCTTTTTTGTACTATTCATGGGTCCTATTACATTTTTTGATACTATTCATAAGTCCTATTGTATTATTGAGTTAACTTTTAATTTTTTTTTCTATACTTTTAGTAAAAAAAAAATTCAGTTTTAGTTAATTAAGCTGTTCCCAAACAGACCCTGCACCGGTAATAAAATGTAAGATTTTTTTTTTTATTCTCCCTTTTTGTTATATATATATAATATAATATAATATAAACCACTAAAATGAACCTAAAATTTAGAATAATTGAAATAAAATTGTTGAGCATTACCCTTATAAATACAATCGAAATGCTTAAAAGAAGAAGAAGAAGAGTGTAATTGTAAAAAAAAGAAGAAAAAAAATCAACTAAAATTACAAAAAAAAATAAAATAAAATAGAGTACATTTTTTGCCCCGAAAATTTGAATTGTTTCTATTTTTTTACCATTCATGTTTAATTTGCCTTTCTATGTTACTATTTACCCTTTAAAATGGACTAAAAGAAAGAAATATTCATTTTTCGTTTTTCTCTTTGTGCGTCATGTGTACGAGACGGTAGAGCCTTCTGGATGTCTCTCAAACGCCTAACAAAAATGAAAAGAGAGATGTTACGTCTACAACATTTTTACAACAAATCACAGGTGATTAGTTGTTATTGGTTCAAATTTCAAACTAACGCTAGGATTACTTTCTCTCTCAGAGTAGCATTAGAGCTCGTAAAGCAGGGCGTTACACTTCTCCTCCTCGATGCTCCTCAATACACTCTCCTCGTCATCGATACTCAGGTACTATATTCTTCTTCTTCTTTCTTCTGTTTGGTTTTACTTATATTTATTCATCAATCAATCAATCAATCAATGTGGCAGATGTTTTCTGTTGGACCTGCTTTTAAGGGCATCAAGATGATTCCTCCTGCTTCTCATTTTCTTTATTATAGTTCATCCACCAGGTTACTTTAATTGTCAGAAATCTTTATGTTCTTGTAATTTATTAGTTATTGTATTTTTATGCGATTTTTGTTTGTAGAGCAATTTTCTAATACTTGTTGCATATACGCAGAGATGGCAAGGATTTCTCTCCAATTATTGGTTTTTTTATCCACGCTGCTCCTTCTGAGGTTTGAAATGCATTTACTTTATTTCCGCCTTTTCTACTTCAGTTTATAGTCTGTTCAATTCGCTCCGCTCTTTGCCATCTATTGCTGTCTTAATGTCAATGCCATTGCCATATTGGAAACAGAAACTTGATTAATTTAGTTTATAGTCTTCTCATGTTGATTTGTGGTGCATTGGACAGTTGGAACATAAGATAAATAGAGGGTTAAGTAGCATTCATACCAACATGAGATACAGATGCAATACAATGATATGTGAGTTCTTGAATTATTATGGTACAATATGGTGGATGCATGTTAATTGACTAATCAAATAATATATATTTCTGCATACCTATTTCATTATTTTTTTCATTCAGAGGATAAACAAGGAATAAATTCAAAACTGATATACAAACAATAATGGATATGGAAGAAAAAATATCTCGGGCTAGCATTTATGTTAATAATATCCACATCGTGGATAAGAATGCTCCTGTGGAATCATTGTTGGAGAGGCAGGTGGAGGGGCAGAGTAGGAATTGGCGTGTGGAATTCATAAGAAATTATAACGATTGGGAGATTGATGAGGTGGCTTCATTTTTCCATTTGTTAGACTCTCATACTATCCTTGGGGAGGGGAATGATAGGATGATATGGAAGTTAAAGAGTAATGGGGAGTTCATTGTGTGATGGCTCAGCTCCTATGCCTTTTTTCTTGGAAGGCCATATGGAGGACCAAAGCACCTCGGAAGAACAATTCTCTGTGAGAATCTCATCAAGGTAGGCTTTTCAATGGTGAGTAGGTGTTGTATGTGCTGCTGTAGTGGGGAGACTATGGATCACCTCTTGATTTGTTGTAGCATAGATTTTGAGTTATGGAGTTTTATCTTTTTAGGATGTTTGGGGTTCAGTGGGTTTTACCCAAAAAAGGTTTTCGATTTATTGTGTGGGTGGTGATGTTGTGGACCACATTTGAAGATCTGGAATCTTATTCCTTTATGTTTGATGTGGATTATATGGAGAGAACGAAATCGGCATATTTTTGAAAATGTGGAGTGCAAGTCTTCTCAAATAAAAGCATCCTTCATTAGTTTTCTTTATGAGTGGTCTTTTGTATTGGGTCTTACTGATAGTAACTCTATTCACTCCTTCATAGAGTCAACTCATAAAGTAGATATTATCCCATTGCTATTCTTTAGGCTACTTCTTGTTTACTTTCATGATGTATTCTCTTTTCCACAACATACACTATTCATTCATATCCCTAAAGCAACATCATTAGATGTGTTATTCGTTCCTTCAAAATATTTTTTAAAAACAAAGCAGCTATATCCTCTTTGTCTAATATTTGAATCCCAAAGTATTTTAAAGAGTATTTATAAACTCGGTTCTTATTAAGAAAATTTCATTATATCCCCAAATATGTCATGGCCGTGTCCTTGTTGTATCCCCGAAATATCCTGCAATGATCTGAATGTATAGGACTCATATCTGGTCATGTTGGAGCTGTTTCTGGGTCCAAAACATATCCTAATTGTACACTTCAACCATTTGTTGCATCCATGCTCCTAGATAGAGGATCTAGATCTTTTCCAATTTCATTAATAACTATTTTCTCTATGTTTGAAATGAGGCTTTGATGGAACATGCGTTTGAACTGTAAAAATAAGAGGCCAACATGATTTATTATACAAATAATTAGGTAAATCAGCCCATGTTATTAAATGTTCAAGAAAGATGAAGAGAGAGAAAGACTTCTTTTTGACACAGTTTGTATAAAATTGTGGCTGAGAGAATAAAATAGAAACAAGTAATTGACATCTTTATGTTATCATTTTCCGCATAGTTTCCTACTGGCATCCTGCCATTGCATAACAATAAGGTTATAATGCGCTTGCCTTTTTAAGCATGAAAGATAAAGTGAGCTTTTTTTAAAATGTGATACACCCTTGTAACTGGAGAATAATTTATTAGATTTAACCGAAGGCCACTTCATTTTGCCAATAATTGATTAGTGTAAGGTTGAATTTATTCAACCATCTAATTGGCTTTATTCCGTGCCAAATTTGCTTGTAATTCAGCATTTAGTAACCCTGTATTTAGGTGGGTTTGATGTAAGGGTAGTGAGTGAGATAGAGTGAAGATTGCTCAAGAGTGTGCAAGAAAACAGAGACTCGCGGCTGGGACTCGCGGGTGACTCGCGGCTTCAAGCCGCCAGACGCAGCACACGTGCCAAGCATGCTGGAAGGTGAACAGTCATGCAAGCTGGAGCACTACAGGACAAAACAGGACAACTGGCCATACGGTTATCTCGCGACTGGATCTCGCAACTTAGTCAAGCCGCGAGGTCAAGCCGCGAGCCACCCCTGTTTTGTAAAACCTGACGTTTCACATTCCTCTCCCACTCCAATATAAATACCCCTTTTACCCATGATTGTGAGAGAGCTTCCAGAGAGAATTTTGAGAGAGAAACCCTAAAGAAAAACAAGATTGATTCACCCACAATCTATACATTAGAGTCTCTTCAAATTCCTCTACTCTCTTCCTCTCCATTGCCAAATCCTTGAGAGGCCTTTATACCAAACCTGGTTCTCACCATCATCTTCACTGTGAGACAGCTGTTTGGATTTCTGGGAAGCAGTTAGGAAGGAACCAATCTTCATTGGTTGATGCTACGGTGTAGTAGCGGAATCCGGGAAGCTAGAAAAGAAAAAGGTTCGGCGCAACCTCGTTGGAGCAAGAAGCTTGGAGGGCTTAGGTGCACTGGGTAGATTAGGCTTGGAGGGTCTATTGCTGTCCATGTATCCCAACTGTATTTTCTAGTGGATTGTTTACCGCTTGGAGGGCGGCGGAGAGGTTTTACGCCGAGGGCTTCGGTTTCCTCTTCAATAACACATCGCGTGTTGTCTTTGTGTTTGCATCTTCCATCCTCTCTATCTTTGCCTTTTTATTATCTGCTGTGGATTATATTTTGTTTTGGCTTAGATAGTTTTTACCAATTCCATATTATAGCATATGTTAAGTTTCCGCACACCAGTTGTTTGACATATTGCTTGAATTGGTTAAGTTGTAATTTGGGGGTCTAAACGTTCAAAGGTGTTTATACACGTTTTTGAACTTTCAATTAGATTTAACAATAAGCTATTTTCAAAAGAGCTGGAAAATTGGCACCAAGTATGATATTCCTCATGTAAATGGCTGCAACAGGTAATTGTTCGTAGGTGGGATCAACAACAGGAAAGATTGGTCAAAGTATCCGAAGAAGAGGTTTGTAACCATTTTAGTTGCACATACCATTTATTTATTTATTTTGGTACGTGATGCATATAGCTACTAATATGGCAACAGAGTCAGACTGATGTATTTTGCAACCTGCATGGATTTGAATTGTGGCCTCAAGTCTTGACATTAGTTAGGGAACTTGTGCCCTTTTAGGTTTTGGCAAAACTGAACTTGCTAATTTGCTGCATTTTGGAAGTGCTACCAAGCAAGAAAAATCAATCAAGCATCCATCTTAGGAAAACGTGATTCTTTTCCCCTCTTTGCAATCAAATACTTATAAAGCTTTGCAATCTTGTAAGGAAATCAAAAGATGGTTTTATTTAAAAACATTTGAGCATTTGACCAAGTATGTCAGATGAATTATAAAGTTGACTTAAGAGTTAGTTGTCAACTAATTTTCCAATAGGGGTAGAGACAGGATGGTGACATCTGAAAATCGAACTAACCTGATGTCAATTGATTGCTTAATGCAATTGCACTATTGGTTTTCTTCTTGTCTTTTTTCCTTAAATTGGGTGAATATCTGTTTTCTAAATCGGAGTTAACTTGAGAATTGACTGCCCAAAAACATATTATAGCCAGTGAACAGACTACAGTTAACAACGCGAGTTACACTTGGTGGTGTTTCTGACATTTCTGTTTCATGTCATTTTATTGGAATGTATTTAGGTTACATGTCTTAATATGAATTCCAATATTTTTTTGACCTACTCTAACCATACAAAAGTTGTGGAGTGCCAAGAGCCTTGTAACTCAATTAACACTTCTTGGTGATTCCAATAGAGACATTAAGGGTTCAAATCCTCCCTTCCTCATTGTAACTATCAAAAATGCAAAAATTGTGTAGTACAGTGAGAATTCCAACTTGACATAATACTTTCACATGGTTATGTTCCCCTACTTAGTAGATCCTATTGTTCAAATTTATACAAGTGGATGTTCAACCCTCATAATATATTCTGCTAGGAGATCACTTACAAGATTTGTAGCTATTATGCCACTCAGTTTCACCAAGCTACCTGCTTTGAAGCTTGAAACTTTGCTTTTGTAAAGTATGATGTTGAGTCTCTAAGGTCTAAATTTAAAAATCTTATTGATCTGTAACTGTGTTTGTTTTTTCTCTCTCTCACTTTTCCTATTTTAAGGAAGAGAGATATTGTCAAGCAGTTAAAAGTTTGGAGTTTGACAGACAACTTGGTCCTTACAATCTAAGCCAGTATGGAGATTGGAACCATTTATCAAATTACATTACAAAGAGCATTATTGAATGGATTGGTAAGTTCCATCAAACTACACTTGAGGTTCTTAATACTGCAATCTATTATGAGTTTCTTTACAATTGTCACTTGTGTTTCATTTATTATCTATTTTCCATCTACATATATGTCTCTTTTTCAATCAATTTTAGTTTTTTTCTCTTTTCATGCTATGTGATATTTAGATGCTTCTTGCTCACTGATTTTCTATCCTAGTTATGTTTCTTATGAAAAGTAGATTAAACAGATTTGAGACAAGACTTTGAAGTTGGAAAATGGTAGATGAAAGTTCAAATATGTGTAAAAACACCCTTGAACGTTTAGACCCCCAAATTACAACTTAACCAATTCAAGCTTTATGTCAAACAACTAGTGTGCGGAAAATGAACATAAGCTATAAACAGAATTGGAAATCAATCTAAGCCAATTATAAATCACATCCACAGCAGAAAATAAAAGGCAAAGATAAAGGGAAGAGAGATGCAAACACAAGGACAACACACGATGTGTTATCGAAGAGGAAACCGAAGCCCTCGGCGTAAAACCTCTCCGCCGCCCTCCAAGCGGTCAATAATCCACTAGAAAATGTAGTTGGGATACATGAACAGCAATAGACCCTCCAAGCCTAATCTACCCGATGTACCTAAGCCCTCCAAGCTTCTTGCTCCAACGAGGTTACGCCGAACCTTTTTCTTTTCTAGCTTACCGGATTCCGCTACTAGACCATAGCATCCGCCATCCTTGGCATCTTCCAATGCTTCCCAAAGCTCCAAAAACTCTCAACACTCTAAATGGGTGTGGGTAGTGTTTGGATAGAAATCTCCTCTCAATAGGTATGACAATGAGAGAGGGAATGAGAAGAGACTACAAAGATTTCTCTCTAAGAATGAGTAGCTCTCTCTACTTGGGTGGGTGTTTTGAAGAAACCTCTCTTAGGGTTTTTCTTTCTGAATGGCCACACACATTTTGTGGGAATGAGGGGTATTTATACTGGTGTGAGAATGGAATGCGAAGAGTCAGTTTTTCCAAAAACAGGGCTGGCTGGCGACTTGACCTCGCGACTTAACTGAGTCGCGAGTTCAAGCCGCGAGCTAGTTAAATGGCCAGTCTGGATTTTTGTCCTGTAGTGCTCCAGCTGGCATGACTGTTCAGTTCCCCTGCATGCTCTGCACGTGTGCAACTTTTGGCGGCTTGCAAGCCGCGAGCTTCCCACGAGATCAAGCCGCGAGTCCCTGCTTCACTGCACAGTCTTGAGCATTTCTGCACAGTCTTGAGCATTTCTTCACACTCTCTCACACACTACTCTTACATGATTCCCACTTAAATACAAGATTTCTAAGTGCTATATTACAAGCAAATTTGTCACGGAATAAAGCCAACACATGGTTGATTAAATTCAACCTTACAGTAGACTTTGAGATGGACTGGCACTAGGCAAATGGTGGAAATTAAGCTCATAATTATCTAACTAAAGCTGGGAAACCATGTAATAGTTGAAAGCTTAAACGATTCAGAGCAGTGTCATGCTATGGGATACATGTTATATGTCTATAGATGTGTGCAATTTTCTCATTATTTCATTTTGTGTGGAGGAATTATCATCTCAGAAGAGAGAATTAACCATTTCTTAGAAGGAGTTTTGTTTTCCAATATGGTTTATTGTAGATACCCTAGAGAGTGAGAGATAAAGGTATTCTATCCTTGTGTTCAAGAACAGGGTGGAGGAGGAGATTGGTTCAAGACTCACTAGGTGTGTGTGCAAGAATGAAAAAATATGAGGTTTTGGTCATTTTTGGTGAGTGGATATCTTGGTGGTTTCACAATTGAGAGGCACATATAGTAGTTAAAGTTGAATGGAAAATTTTGGTCTATTGCCAGGAAAAAATATACTTGGGCCATGGTCCCCAAGCTCCTTAAAGATTACATTTAAGCAGTACAATTTGGTACTATTCTAATTTTGCCCTTTAAAAATAATATCCTGGCCTACCAAGCTTTATGCAATTTATCTATACCATCATATGTTTAAACAGTTCTACTCCTTTTGTAGGCCCCCTTGAAAGGTTTCCATTGTCCATCCCTCTAAGTGTATCTAAGGTGCAAATGTGTCTAGAATTTGTCATTTAACCATTATTCTAGTATACATCAACTTTCAACTTTGTCCAACGTAACTCTTACATGATATGAACTTTGACACTGAACACTCAAAATATACATTGATTCTTTATTTTCTACACCTTATGAGGGACTAAAAATGGGCGATGGGCTTTCTGTAATGAGTCTTTTTACAACCTAGGATTTGGTGGTGTGGGAAAAAATTTATTGTGTGTTGGTGTTACATGTGTTTGAGGGATGGAGAAGTATTCTTGAACTGCCCACTTAAAAAGTCATTTGATCCTTTGATTTTTCCTTATTTGGTATTTATTGGTTTTTGCCTAAATTTTTGGGTAGAACCTACTGTGGCTTGTTGGGAATGTAGGCTTGGAGGGGAAGGTTTATTATGGCTTGGACACCAGCTTCTTCTTGTTTGTTATATTACATTTGCAAGACGTGTAAAGAAAGGGCATTTTATTGGGTGGAGTGTTGCTTTAGTAAGATAATTGGCTTGTGCCACTCAGAAACTTCAATAATGTTATCTATTGTTTATACTGCACCTAATGTCTACCATTATATCATTGTTTTGATTGGTTTAGATCATGAATTCTATTTTATTTTTTATACCAGTTATCTTCAGTAATCTTGATTCTTTGTTTACTTTGAATCTTTGGTTTAAATTTTGAGACTAAGGCTTGGTTTTTGTTGTTTGAATTTATGGTTTGTGTCTTCTGATTGTCAATTCTGCATAAACTTTTAAATTTAAATGATTCATTCAACATGCAAAACCCATTGGAGGAGAGATCACTGTTGCATGTGAATCAGGGATAGTTACAAACACTCCTAAAACAGCAATGGAGAAAGCATTAGATGAGTAGATGAAGTCTAGTAAGTTCTTAACATCAGTGGACAATTCTCAGAGCAGAAGATGTTACTATACATCAATTCCCTGTGTTATCAAACAAAAGGGAATACATGGGCAAGAACTTACTTCCTTGAATATTGACAAGGTAAGAGATCTTAGAGACTTAGACACGACTTCAACAGATTTTTCTACCATTTAGCATTTGCTGATTTAGGTTTTAAATTCCACTCATCTGTTCAGACACAATTGTTAGAAAGTTTGCTGATAAAGGATTATGGAGGTTCTGAAGATGTACTTCTTGGAGAGCTGCAATTTGCATTTATTGCATTTTTGGTATGTGTAGACCTTTATAAAACTTTCTTTATGTTGAAATTGCTGTTAGGTTTTATGACATCTGAAAATTCGGCAGATGGGACAGTCACTTGAAGGATTTCTACAGTGAAAAGCTTTGGTTAACCTTTTATTTGGATGTATTGAGGCTGTAAGTATTCATTTGGCTAATAGCTTTCCATTAATTTGTTGAACAATTTTGTGAGATTGGATTTGTTCTGACTGTCCTAATGTTGTGAGTAAACTTGAAAGGTGTAGGCATATTGGGTCCTTTTGTGCCACATGTCATCTTATGCTTTCATAGCTTTGATTTAAAGAATGATGCAGAAGATAATGCGATGATTCTCTTCAGTGCCAAAAACTTGACTTAATCTTTTGGTATAATTGAAAACATTGCCCTGAAATACACACAATTGCCATTCTTTTCATTGATCTCGGAACTTCATTTTCAAAAATATGTGTGGAATATTAATTGATTTAAAAATACCTCGAATCCATGTAGTTTCTTGTTACTTTGTGTAGGAATTCTAAGGCACTTTATGCTCTAGGGCCAAAGTTGTGGTTTTGATGGTGCAAATTGCCAAATTTCCTCAACTTTTGTCATTTAGTTGAACAAATGTGGTTGGAATGCAAACCTTTTCTTTTAAATGATCTATCATACAAAAGACTTTTCTTAAAAGTTTCGGAACATCATTTTCTTTTGGTATTTGGACTTTGGGTCATTTCAATGCTTTTATATCATGGGACATCAATCTGTTTGTAGGTTTTAGGATGCAGGAGCATAACCAGAGATTAATTCAATATTTACTTTTGGATTTTCATTGTATTACTTCATATTCTAAGTTTTTATTTATTTAGTTTGAGTTATGATAGAGATTAAATTTCATATTTTTAGGTAGGGATCAGTTTAGCATTTGGATTAGTATTTGAGTTCGGTTAGGATTCATTTCATGGATGTTTGTCTTTATCTCTTATTTTTCTGGGAGCTCTATAAAAGCTCTGGATGATTTATTTTGTAGGCAGACTATTGAGACTTGATTAATGATATTTATTCGTGCAAATTGCATTTGTGTTTGGTTTGTGATTCCAAACAACCCTTAGGTGGTGAAGCCTAAGTTGTCTTGCATAATTTTGCTATTTGATATTGCAAGAAGCATTATAGTAATTGCGGCATTGGTCATTGAATAGTGATGCCATCATTGTTAGAATTAGAACGGCATAATCTTTGTCGGAGGTGACTTGAACATATTCGTTGATGCTATGTTGTGGAAGTTTTTAATATCTATTTATTGTAGAAAATTTTACTTGTTTCTGAAATAATTCATGGGTGATATCATGGTTGTATGTAGCTATATAGTTAACATATTATTATGATATTGCTTGGAGTCCTATGTGGTTTATATTTAATAATTTTATTTTAAGTTTTTAAATGTCGGGAGGATTTTATTTTTGTTAAAATGTATGTCTGAAAGTTTATATTTTTTGCAGCCTTTTCGTACAAGGACTCAACTATTCACAAAGGTAATGCTCTTTTCTTATTTATTTATTTATTTTAAAAAAATTTATTATTATTATTTTTGGTAAATAAAAGGAAAATTGGTTAAAATATTATTATTATTATTATTATTATTATTATTATGGTAATTAAAAGGAAAATTCAATTTTTTTTTTAATTTTTTGATAATTCGATAGTTACAATGGGGGAAGGGGATTTGAACATTGGATGTTTTCATTTAAAACACCAAGAGGTGTTAGTTGAGCTACAAGACTTTTGGCTATTTTACTAATTGATTAAATATGCGTAGCTTGGGCAAGGGCGGTTCTACATGTTGTTCAGGGGGTATTGGGAAGAAAAATTATCTATATAATTTTTTTTTTTACTAGTTTAATTTTATCTTAAAATACTTTTGCACACCCTGACTTAAATCTTGCATGCCCTGAACACCCTGATCATATATTAGCCCAATCCAAAACCAAACAACAACATAGATTTGACCATCCCCAAACCAAACAACATAGATCATAGATCTCTCTCTCTTTGATCTGATCTGATCTTTGAACATAGTCTCATAAATCATATCTCATCTTATCTCTCTTCTCTATTTGTCTATCTCGGTCTCTCTGTCTCTAAGAGTAAAGAGCGAGTGTTTGTGAGCTGTATCTCTCTCTTTATCATAAATTCGTATTATATATGTGTGAGTGTGTTTGATATTGACTGTGTGCAGTATTTTTCAAATTCTTTTATTATTATTATAATGTTTCTTGTGTGAATTGTGGTGTGTGAATGTGTGTATTTGTATAGTATAAATATAATATAACATTTTATAACTTAATAATTAGGAAATACTGAGTGTTTGTTACATTTGTGTGTATGTATTGTTATCATTTTTATGTTATAATAACTTTTTATTAAAAGTTACATTCAAGAAAAAAAAATAGTAGAGTTAGTGATTGACTGATTGTTCAAGCATTTGATTGGTCAAGTAGACACTTAGTGTATTATTTATGTATTGATGAGTGTGCTTGTGTGGGTCAACAACTAATAAAGTGCCAATGGGTTGAGTTTTGTCATTTAGTTAAAAATATTTTTATAAAAAAAATTACAAATAGATAATGACAACTGCATACAAATAAATACATTATACAAACTTGTCACACCTATATTGACAATAGATAATGACAATTGATTGTAAAACCCATAGAAGGAAACTGTAAAACTTCATGTGTTTATTTATTTATGTGTTGATAATTCGAAATATTTATGTTCTCTTTTTATAAAATTTTGTTTTCAATTTAAAATTTTTAATGACCCCCTGAAAAAAAAAAAAAAAAAAAAAAAAAAAAAAAAAAAAAAAAAATCCTGGAGTTGCTGCTGAGCTTAGGATATAACTATTAAGGCATATCCAAGATGCAAGTCAACCCTACAAAGCCTTTGGCCCTTTGCCAACTATTTTCTTTTAGTGATTTTGTTTTTCATTTCATCATTGTGCTCAATGTGGGGCCATTTTGTTTGATAGACTATAGGACCTTGTTACTTCGTTAATAATAACATCAATACACTAAATAAGAAAGGATAAGGTTGTTTGATAGTCTGGCCTAATTTTCAAAAGCCTAATCAGTTTCAGTTGGCCTTTTGTTATATGTTTGTGTTATCGAAAGTTCTTATTTTAGTTACTTCTTTGAAGTCCTCTTCTCGCTGAAGGTTTTATTTCTGATGTAGTCCCTTATAATTTGAAGTATTTAACTATGATATTGGGCATGAAATAAGCTTCATTGGTTTATCAGGTTGTGACTATATTTGCAACATCTGTAGTTAACTTGCATAGAATTTCCTCGTATGTTTGATTTGCCAAATTAAAATTTTTGATGCATTGATATTTGGGAGTAGGTTGATTTGAACTCTAGATGTCTCGGTTGGAAACACTACGAAGTGCCAACTAATTAGCTACATGGCTCTTGGCAATTCGCCAATTTAAAATTGCATTTTCTTTCTTCATTTAATACTGATTAACACTCAATAAATGTAATTGTCCTATTTTTGCTGTTAGTTTTATATAGAGTTTTGACAACTTATAAAATTCTATGCAGTTCATTAAGGTTATCTACTATGAACTGAAATTTGGGCTTGAGAAAGATCATACAGATTCCAGTGGTGCAGCAGCTGGGGTATCCGCACTATTGGATGATTCATGGTTATCTGCTGATAGCTTTTTGCACCATCTTTGCAAGGTACCTCTCTGAGGTTACTAAGTCATTGTTTAAATGTATGATTGTGCTACCATGCTTAACGGGCATTTTTGGAAATTTACAATTTCCCTTGTTGATATAACTTTTATTGGCAAGTCAGATTTCAAGGGTTTCATTGATTGAGTGAACTGTTTACCTACTCACCAACATTTATTGGTCAATTTGAGCAACTTGCTTAAAAAGTAATAAAAATAATTGCTTAGTCAGTTTTAATCACATTGATTGAATTATGTTTCCATGAACATTTTTACTTGTTAAAGAAGAAATGGTAAGTTCATCATAGATTGTTGACTAATTGTTGAATGGAATTGCAAGACTTCTTTTCATTGATGCTAGATGCCTCATCTGTTGATGGACACCTGCTATTGTGGTATGAACACTAATCCTGCTTCTTCATGTTTGATTCTCTGTTGGTTTGGAGGTTGGGGCTTGGGGCAACTTGCCAGGCTTTCATTTTCTCTTCATACACTTTCCTTTTAGGCATTAGCAATTGATTCTCTGTTTTGGTCTGCATAAGATTATGGATTTTCTACTTTGCAAATTAGATGTTGTATATTTGTTACTTTAGCTGGTTACATATAGATACATGTATATAACATAAAAATTTGACCACACAAAAAATTCATGACAAGGAAATTTGCTTCATTCATAAAACCAATCATTATTTCGTTCACATTATTTACAATTGCAAAAAAAGAAAAAGAAAAAAAAAAGAGAAATCTCTCGTTAATTCCAATTCAATCATTTATGATTTTAATTTTGAATGTTTAATTTTTGTCTCTAACCAGTTACAAGTTCATATCTCTAGTGTCATTTGATTCATTTCATACTGGATAGCTAGATCTTAATACATTTATGGAATGTTGAAAATTTAAGTATGTTTTAGGATGATATCTTGCAAATTGAAGTATGCATTTTTTGATTTCCTTGAATACGGATGTTTACTTTTGTAAGGTTGAATTTATTCAACCATCTAATTGGCTTTATTCCGTGCCAAATTTGCTTGTAATTCAGCATTTAGTAACCCTGTATTTAGGTGGGTTTGATGTAAGGGTAGTGAGTGAGATAGAGTGAAGTTTGCTCAAGAGTGTGCAAGAAAACAGAGACTCGCGGCTGCAAGCCGCCAGACGCAGCACACGTGCCAAGCATGCTGGAAGGTGAACAGTCATGCCAGCTGGAGCACTACAGGACAAAACAGGACAACTGGCCATACGGTTATCTCGCGACTGGATCTCGCGACTTGGTCAAGCCGCGAGCCACCCCTGTTTTGTAAAACCTGACGTTTCACATTCCTCTCCCACTTCAGTATAAATACCCCTTTTACCCACGATTGAGAGAGAGCTTCCAGAGAGAATTTTGAGAGAGAAACCCTAAAGAAAAACAAGATTGATTCACCCACAATCTATACCTTAGAGTCTCTCCAAATTCCCCAACTCTCTTCCTCTCCATTGTCAAATCCTTGAGAGGCATTATACCAGACCTGGTTCTCACCATCATCATCACTGTGAGACAGTTGTTTGGATTTCTGGGAAGCAGTTAGGAAGGAACCAATCTTCATTGGTTGATGCTATGGTCTAGTAGCGGAATCCGGGAAGCTAGAAAAGAAAAAGGTTCGGCGCAACCTCGTTGGAGCAAGAAGCTTGGAGGGCTTAGGTGCACTGGGTAGATTAGGCTTGGAGGGTCTATTGCTGTCCTTGTATCCCAACTACATTTTCTAGTGGATTATTGACCGCTTGGAGGGCGGCGGAGAGGTTTTATGCCGAGGGCTTCGGTTTCCTCTTCGATAACACATCGCGTGTTGTCTTTGTGTTTGCATCTTCCTTCCTCTCTATCTTTGCCTTTTTATTATCTGCTGTGGATTTTATTTTGTTATGGCTTAGATAGTTTTTATCCAATTTCATTTTATAGCATATGTTAAGTTTCCGCACACTAGTTGTTTGACATATTGCTTGAATTGGTTAAGTTGTAAGTTGGGGGTTTAAACGTTCAAAGGTGTTTTTACACGTTTTTGAACTTTCAATTGGTATCAGAGCAGGTACACTGTTATTGGTTTCATTACTATTGTGTGATCCTTGACTCCCTTTTGAGATGGATAGGTCTCAATCCCTAAATGCACCTCCATATTTTGATGGTAGTAATTATGCTTTTTGGAAGGTTCGCATGAGAGCATTTCTGTGCTCCATTGATGAATCTGTTTGGGATGCAGTTGAGAGTGGTTGGACTAGACCTGAGGCAGCCAAATCCACATGGGATAAGGCAGCACTGGCTGCATCTAATGCTAACAGTAAAGCTTTAAATGCTATTTTCTGTGGTGTGTCTCTAGATGAATTTCACAGGATTTCTCATATCACCATTGCCAAAGATGCATGGGAGATTTTGGAAACCACCTATGAAGGCACGAAGAAAGTGAAAGACACCAAGTTACAAATGCTGACCACCCGGTTTGAGGAACTCAAAATGAGTGAGGATGAGTCTTTTGACTTTTTCTATGGGAAGCTAAATGAGGTGGTTGTCAGTAAGTTCAACTTGGGGGAGAAAACGGAGGATTCTAAAATTGTAAGGAAGATCCTTCGATCATTGCTGGAAAGTTTTCGTGCTAAAGTGACAGCGATTGAAGAGAGCAAGGACCTAGATGACATCAAAGTCCAAGAGCTGGTTGGTTCTCTTCAGACTTATGAGATGTCGCTGCCCAACCAACGGAAGAGTAAATCTCTTGCTCTTAAGACCATTAATGAGAAGGTAGAAGTCCATGACTCATCGGAAGACGATGTGGTTGATAAAGATGTTGCATACCTTGTAAAAAATTTCCGAAAGTTCTTGAAGTTCAAGAATAATGGAAAATTTGGTGATAAAGGAAAACTCCAAAGTTCTGGAAGGGAGAAAAGGGAATTCAAAAAGAGAGATGGTAAAGAATCCCAACCTACACAAGGTGTCACTTGCTTCGAATGTAACGGGCATGGACACTTTAAAAAGGAATGTCCGAATTATTTGAAATCGAAAGGTAAAGTGTATGCCACGACATTGAGTGACTCGGATTCGTCTGACTCAGAATCTGAAGAGAGCTGTGATGGAGAGGGGAACTATTCAGCTTTTATGACCATTGCTCATGTTGAGTCTTCAGATGAGTTGAATCTGCTTGTACAAGACCTTGGAGAACATAGTGATGATGAATCACTAGGAATTGTTGAAGAATCAGATGCTGAACAAGATGAAAGCACAGCAAATCTTCAAGAGAATTATAACTCACTCTTGGAGAAGTCGGGTGAGTACACAAGGGTGGCCAAGGCTGCTGTGAGAAAAATGAAGAAGGCAGAGGAGGACTACAAAAGTCTCCTAATCCGATATAGGGAGGCCAAATGCGAGATAGAAACTTTGAATGGTGAGTTGTCCGAAGCTTACACAAAAGTAAGATTTCTTGAGAATGAGGTTGTGCAAGCAAATGCTAAAGTAGAGAGGGTCACCACCAAGAAGCTAGATGATGTTATCTCATCTCAAAAGAGCTTTTCAGACAAATCCGGATTGGGATATACCGGAGGAAGTAGCTCATCTGGAAATGTCACTAAAGAAGTGAAGTTTGTTAAGGCTAAAGATCCAGTTGATGTTGGTCCTACTGCTGAGAAGCCCAAGATAGAAGAGAAGAGAAATGTGGGGAACGAACGGTTGCTGAATTCCCGTAATCAATATGTGGGCAGGTCTGAATCTCGTGCCAAGTCACATCCACGACCACAAAGAGGTCCTAGAGCGACTTATGTGTGTCATTATTGCGGACTTCAAGGGCATACTCGACCAAATTGCCAAAAGCTGAGAGCAAAGAACAGTACAACTCCTCAAAGGTCAGGAGGACCTAGAAATGATAGAAGAATTTGGGCAGGTGATCAATCTAGAGATCAGAATGGTGATCCTGGAATGATGAACGTGATGAAGATGATTGGTGCATTCACCAACTGCTTGGAAAGCTTCTCACGAAGGTTTGAAAGCCCTAACTCCCGTACCCAATCCTATAAGGAAATCACCCCAAACGCAAGTGACGTGTGGGTGAAAAAGGGTACTCATGCATAAGCATTAGAACATGTCCATGCATTAATACTTCCTATGCTTTGTGACAATGTTTGTTTGTTGTACTTGCTATTTTTGCTATTGGTTGTTTGCTTGTCTTCGTGTGCATTTTTTTTGTCTTATCAATCTTTTTGCTTCGTGTGTCAAAAAATCCAAAAATCACATAAAAATTAGAAAATCAAAAAGCTTGATTGACTTTGTTGAGTTTTTGTCTCAAAACTTGTTTTGCCTTGTACCTTTGTGCTAATGGCTTTGTGCATTTTCGAGCATTGCTTGTCTTCATGCACTCATATCTATGTGGGAGAAATTTTGAAATCTTTGTGATTGTTGTAAATAGATCTTCAAACTTGTCATGAATGATTAGTGAATGGTTTTGTTGATCTTGAGACTTGCATAGACTTGTGTCTATATATCTTCCCACTCTTTATTTTTGTTTTTGCTAAAAAGAGCTCACCAAATGTAAATCTCCAAATGAAAAGAGATATTGAGCTGTAAAAGCCTGTCGCACATACTAGTATTCGACTAGGAAAAAGGGAAAGCGACCAAAAATTAAAGAGAAATGTTTATTCAAAAAGCCAAAGGCTTGTTCATCAAAAAGAAATGTCAACTATCACTCTCACAATGAGAGGTGATTGCCTCAAAAGATCAAAAAGATCAAATGTTGATTAATAGTGGAATCAAATGTAAAGCTCCAAGTCATGTTATCAAGTTTTTGTGGGAGGTCATATATACATACTTCTATAATTGAGATGGGTCACATGATCTAGTGCTAATTGTGTATGTCTTGGTTGAATTGATCATTGAAGCTTCACATTAGACTAAGGACTATCTCATTGTTGATATCCACACACAACACACAAGTTTATGTTCAATAAATGCCATATTCATTTGTGTGATTGTACTTGATAAAATGTGTTTTCACATGCTCAATCTTTGTTAAATCAAGCACAAAAAGATTTTTGAGTGTTTTAGGTGTTTTTGGAAAGTTTTTTTTTGTTGTTGTTTGAAAAATCTGAAAATCTCAAAAATCCAGTTTTGCCCTGTTTTGGCGGCTCAGTCGCGGGTATGTCAAGTCGCGAGCCTCAGTCGCATCTTCGCTTGTCATTTTTGGCGACTTGTTCGCGAGTGAAAGGTCCAGTCGCGAGGTTATTCAGAGATTTTCGCGGCTTAGCTCGCAACTCATTCGCGGGTAGACCTTCCAGTCGCGAAAAACACTTAGAAAAATTTTTCAAATTTTTGTCCTTAAGTGTTTTGGCGGCTTGAACTGGCGACTGTGTGGCGACTTAATCAAGTCGCGAAAATCGCGTGTTTGGCAGAAACAGGAGCAGTTTTTAAATCTTTTTCAGTTTTCCCTCGAACTTTTGTAACTGTTCATTTTCTCTCTAAAATATCTCCTTTCCAAACACTCCAAACACTCCGTGAATCCATTTTCAAACCTCATTGGTGCTTCATTTCTTATCCAAATCATCAAGAAAAGGTATGGGTTTTACTTTCTCAATCTCATTTTTCCCTTTTCCTGCATATTTTTGTTACTGTTTGGATTGATATTGTGTTCGAAATTCTTCTCTCTTTGTGTAATGGGTTTGGCGTGTCTTGCTTGATATTGCTCTCATCTGTTTTTATGTTGAATGGTCACAATGTGTTTTTCATTGCTCTGATATTTGCTTATTGTTGAGTCTGACAATCGTTTCTTACATGGGTTTGGTGTTTATTTGATTTACTCATTTCTCTTGCTTGAGTATTGATGTTGGATTTCGGTATTGGTTACTAAGTTTTTATGATATCATAATGTGTGTCTCTCAACCATGTGGCCTAGTATAGATGATTTGTTTCTTCTTGCTGAAATATTATCCATTGTTCATATCTCTTGTGGAGTGTTTTTATGTTATCAGTTCTCAATGTTCGAATGCTGTATCTGTTTGCATATCATGGTCATGGTAACCTGTCTAATTGACAATTTTGTTAGTTGTTTTGTCTCTCTATGGCTTTGTGCTTTGTCATCATTTTGCTGCACCTGTCATTTTGTGCTCCTTTGTTTTGATTGGAAGTTTGGTTGGGTCTACACTATCTTCAGTTTGTATTTATGTGTTGGATTTTTTTTTCCTCTATTAGCACTGAATCTTGTTGACATTTATCTTGTGTGGTACTGCTGTTGGTTCTTTGCTGTGGGCCTGTTATCTTGCAGATGTCTCGTCGATCTTCCAGGGGTAAAGGCGTTGTTGCTGACGAACTAGCAACACCAGTTGCTAAAAGGACTCGACTATCATCTCAAGCATCTCAAGATCCCAATGAGGATAGATTCAGACTTCCGCTTAACTCTCACGTCTACTCAAACGTGTTTGACAAGTCAACCACTATAGTGGAACGGGTGGTAGAGTTTAACACCTTAGGGACCACTTTCATCCCTCGAATCTTTGAGAAACGAGATTGGGCAAACCTGTTCGGGAACTTTGATGATCCAATGGATGAGCTGGTCAAAGAATGCTTCTCCAATGCAACTGATCTTGGACCTCAACTCATTTTCTGGGTCAGAGGAACACAGTTTAGTGTTTCCCCAGACTCCATTGCAGATCTTCTCGGCATCACCAGACCGCAGAATGTGAATATAACTCCTTACGATGAACGAACTCCAGAAGTTGGAGAAATCCTACAAATCCTAGGATCCGATCATGAAGTATCCAGTGCAGGAACATCCATCAGCACTGCAAAGTTTGCACCAGAGCTGACCACACTGAAGTTGATCATGTTCACCAATCTCTACCCACTGTCCAACACTACATTCATCAATCTTGGGAGAGCTCTATTCCTTTGTGATCTTATTACAGGAGCCCCCATTGATATATGTGCTCACATCTACTACACCTTGAGGAAGACCGCTTGTCGAACTGCAGCTCGAGGAATCATCCCATTTTGCAGTCTCATCATGAAGCTCATTCTTCGTGAAGGCATTATTCCCCCTGCAGATGGAAAGATGTTGTCCCGTCAGCGTCCTATTTCCATGTTCACTCTTCAAGCTAGCAGAAGTCACTCCTCTAACACACCAAGGAGTGCTCACATCTCTCCGGTTACTCCATCTGCCCCTGACTCAGAAACACCTGCACATACCACATCTACTTCACGTGCTGTTCCTGAAGCTTCACCGGCTAGTATTCCGCAAGCACAGACTGCTCCTCATACTGATAGAGTCAGCAGTGTACTTGAGCATATTCAGAAACGCATTGATGAGCTTGTGGCACTTCTCTACTCCACAAACAACCATGTACAAATGCGTCTTGAGACTATGGAGAATCAGCTAGATGCTATTCAACAAAGGTTGGACGAGAGCCTTTAGCTATTCGTGCCAAAAAGGGGGAGAGCATTCAGTAAGGGGGAGAAAGTTCAAAGGGAAGTGAGCATAAGTGTGCATAGTGATAGGGGGAGTTCTCACATACTTTTGCCATACTTTTGTTTTAAGTCTTATTCTCTAAACTTGTCTTTTATGGGTTTGATACACTGTGTTTTGGTGTATAGTTGTTTTTAACTCTTAACCTATACTCTTGGTTTAAACTTTAACATATTTTGATGATGTTATTCAGGATGTTTTGTAGTTTGTACCCATGTGCTTTTGTAAGCTTTTAGGGTTTTTGTTTTATGCATAGTTTGTAGGCTTTATGGTATGTACCTTGCTAATTGCAGCCTTTATGCTATGTTGAAATCAGTACTTTGATCTAAATGTTCTGCATTTTGGTTTATGTATTGTCACTCTTGTGCCCTTGTAGGATTGTTCCTAGATGCATATACCTTGTGTGTTATGCATTGGTTGAGTGTTGAACATACAAGTGTCTTGCCTTGTGCTTGTTAACTTGTATGTCCTTGTGTTCATTCCAAGTGTGAATGAGCACTGTGATCACTACCTTGTGGTGTTCACTTGGTTGATCAAGCCATGATTTGTTTCTTAACTCCATATTTGCTTGATCACATATTGCCTGTTTCATATGCATTTTATAATTTTCTGCTTACAATAATCATGATGTATTGTTGTGTTTCAGGAGTATTATGTTCATATGTTTCAAGTGCTTCACAGTTTCTAGAGTTAGGTGTGAGTGAGTTTTGTTCAACTGTTCCCAACTCACATGTTAAGTCTAGAGTCTGTTTTAGGGTTTTGTCACGGAATAGCCAAAGGGGGAGATTGTAAGGTTGAATTTATTCAACCATCTAATTGGCTTTATTCCATGCCAAATTTGCTTGTAATTCAGCATTTAGTAACCCTGTATTTAGGTGGGTTTGATGTAAGGGTAGTGAGTGAGATAGAGTGAAGTTTGCTCAAGAGTGTGCAAGAAAACAGAGACTCGCGGGTGACTCGCGGCTGCAAGCCGCCAGACGCAGCACACGTGCCAAGCATGCTGGAAGGTGAACAGTCATGCCAGCTGGAGCACTACAGGACAAAACAGGACAACTGGCCATACTGTTATCTCGCGACTGGATCTCGCGACTTGGTCAAGCCGCGAGGTCAAGCCGCGAGCCACCCCTGTTTTGTAAAACCTGACGTTTCACATTCCTCTCCCACTTCAGTATAAATACCCCTTTTACCCACGATTGAGAGAGAGCTTCCAGAGAGAATTTTGAGAGAGAAACCCTAAAGAAAAACAAGATTGATTCACCCACAATCTATACCTTATAGTCTCTCCAAATTCCCCAACTCTCTTCCTCTCCATTGTCAAATCCTTGAGAGGCATTATACCAGACCTGGTTCTCACCATCATCATCACTGTGAGACAGTTGTTTGGATTTCTGGGAAGCAGTTAGGAAGGAACCAATCTTCATTGGTTGATGCTATGGTCTAGTAGCGGAATCCGGGAAGCTAGAAAAGAAAAAGGTTCGGCACAACCTCGTTGGAGCAAGAAGCTTGGAGGGCTTAGGTGCACTGGGTAGATTAGGCTTGGAGGGTCTATTGCTGTCCTTGTATCCCAACTACATTTTTTAGTGGATTATTGACCGCTTGGAGGGCGGCGGAGAGGTTTTACGCCGAGGGCTTCGGTTTCCTCTTCGATAACACATCGCGTGTTGACTTTGTGTTTGCATCTTCCTTCCTCTCTGAAAGTTCAAAAACGTGTAAAAACACCTTTGAACGTTTAGACCCCCAACGTACAACTTAACCAATTCAAGCAATATGTCAAACAACAAGTGTACGGAAACTTAACATATGCTATAATATGAAATTGGTTAAAAACTATCTAAGCCATAACAAAATAAAATCCACAGCAGATAATAAAAGGCAAAGATAGAGAGGAAGGAAGATGCAAACACAAAGACAACACGCGATGTGTTATCGAAGAGGAAACCGAAGCCCTCGGCGTAAAACCTCTCCGCCGCCCTCCAAGCGGTCAATAATCCACTAGAAAATGTAGTTGGGATACAAGGACAGCAATAGACCCTCCAAGCCTAATCTACCCAGTGCACCTAAGCCCTCCAAGCTTCTTGCTCCAACGAGGTTGCGCCGAACCTTTTTCTTTTCTAGCTTCCCGGATTCCGCTACTAGACCATAGCATCAACCAATGAAGATTGGTTCCTTCCTAACTGCTTCCCAGAAATCCAAACAACTGTCTCACAGTGATGATGATGGTGAGAACCAGGTCTAGTATAATGCCTCTCAAGGATTTGACAATGGAGAGGAAGAGAGTTGGGGAATTTGGAGAGACTCTAAGGTATAGATTGTGGGTGAATCAATCTTGTTTTTCTTTAGGGTTTCTCTCTCAAAATTCTCTCTGGAAGCTCTCTTTCAATCGTGGGTAAAAGGGGTATTTATACTGGAGTGGGAGAGGAATGTGAAACGTCAGGTTTTACAAAACAGGGGTGGCTCGCGGCTTGACCTCGCGGCTTGACCAAGTCGCGAGATCCAGTCGCGAGATAACCGTATGGCCAGTTGTCCTGTTTTGTCCTGTAGTGCTCCAGCTGGCATGACTGTTCACCTTCCAGCATGCTTGGCACGTGTGCTGCGTCTGGCGGCTTGCAGCCGCGAGTCACCCGCGAGTCCCAGCCGCGAGTCTCTGTTTTCTTGCACACTCTTGAGCAAACTTCACTCTATCTCACTCACTACCCTTACATCAAACCCACCTAAATATAGGGTTACTAAATGCTGAATTACAAGCAAATTTGGCACGGAATAAAGCCAATTAGGTGGTTGAATAAATTCAACCTTACAATCTCCCCCTTTGGCTATTCCGTGACAAAACCCTAAAACAGACTCTAGACTTAACATGTGAGTTGGGAACAGTTGAACAAAACTCACTCACACCTAACTCTAGAAACTGTGAAGCACTTGAATCATATGAACATAATACTCCTGAAACACAACAATACACCATGATCATTGTAAGCAGAAAATTATAAAATGCATATGAAACAGGCAATATGTGATCAAGCAAAGATGGAGTAAGAAACAAGCCATGGCTTGATCAACCAAGTGAACACCACAAGGTAGTGATCACAGTGCTCATTCACACTTGGAATGAACACAAGGACATACAAGTTAACAAGCACAAGGCAAGACACTTGTATGTTCAACACTCAACCAATGCATAACACACAAGGTATATGCATCTAGGAACAATCCTACAAGGGCACAAGAGTGACAGTACAAATATCAAAATGCAGAACATTTAGATCAAAGTACTGATTTCAACATAGCATAAAGGCTGCAATTAGCAAGGTACAAACCATAAAGCCTACAAACTATGCATAAAACATAAACCCTAAAAGCTTACAAAAGCACATGGGTACAGAAAACAAAACATCCTGAATAACATCATCAGAATATGTTAAAGTTTAAACCAAGAGTATAGGTTAAGAGTTAAAGACAACTATACACCAAAACACAGTGTATCAAACACATAAAAACACTAAGAGTACTCAAAACATAAACATATATAAACAAAGTCTTTGAAATTGACAACTCCCCCTCAACACATTACTCCCCCTTAAGATCTGCTTTTCTGCTTCTCAATCAACAATGTCATCATCACCAGAAACATCTCCCCCTTTTTGACAGGAATGGCCAAAGGGTCACTGTGCAGGCTGAGTGGTGAAGCTGTCAAGTTTTGCAGACAAAACATCAATCTGGTCCTGCATGGCTCTCATCCTCTCAGAGTGCTCAGTCTGGATTTCTCTGATCCCATCAAGTCTTTCCAGAATGATTTGGAAAGCATCTGGAGGTGTATCTGAAGCAGTTGATGCTCTGGGTCTTTTGCCACTTCTCCTGGGTGTTGAGGTTGATGCATGCCCTGCTGCCTCTGCTTCAGTATCCATTGGAACACCTTCTCCTTCATCACCTTCATCTTCTTCTCCTGGAAGCCTAACACTTATTCTTTTGCAAGTAAGCTTGTTAATTGCAGAAGGTGTGGACATGGGACTGATGTCTTGAGGGATTGGAACACCCTTACTTCTAAAAATCCTCATCAGCAAGCTGGGAAAGATCAATTTTGGCCTAGAGGTTGTTCTTGTCTCATCCACAATAGTGTCATATATGTGGGAACTTATGTCTATGAAATTCTTTTCTTTGAGGTCCATCAGAAAGATTGCTCTAGCACAATTGATTGTAGTCAACTTCTTAATGGGATAGAGGTTAAACATCATGATGATTGTTAGACACCTCATGTCTACTGGAAAGGCAGTGGTATTCAAACATTTCCCTTCTCTCTGCCCACCTATCTTTTGTTGAACTTTTTCAATAGAAACACTCCTATCCTTGTAGTTGATAAATTCCTCATCTTCTAGTCCTTCAAGACCTAATGCATCATCTATGACATGTGCATCCAAAATGAATTCCTTACCTCTAACCCAGCAACTTAACTCATTCTCCCTTATCACAGCATTTGAGTAAAATTCCCTAATCAGGGGTTCACACACTACAGGGAAATCACACAGAAGCTTTTCCCATCCTCTTCCTTCAAAACAACTGGGGATAAATGTTTGTCTCAAGTCCTCCAAATCTACAAATCTTTCTTGAATAATTCCTGCTTTCAAGAAGTTATCCTTGTATCTCTCAAAGTGATGAACTGACCTAAACAGTTTAGGATCCATTTTCAATCTTTTGTCAGCCTTCTTTGCAGGAGTTTTCTTCTTAGGAGGAGAAGGAGCCATCTGTGAACAAGCAGAAGAGGCCACAACAGCATAGAGGAATATATGTGCAGAACAAGTCAGTACCATGTAGTTTAACAAAGAGATCTCAGACAAACAAATTAACTTTGAACACTTAAATCATAAGCTACTTAGAAAAATCACATGGATAAACAAGCCTAAGATAGGAAACATATACAAAATCATCAGATATAGATACCATCCTAGAGGCAGATAATGGGAAATGATAAGGCTCATAACCAGCATTGTTAAACTAACAGATGCACCCAACAGATTAACACAAAAGAACATGCACATCATCAAACGGAGCATTTTGGGAACAACACACAGCTCAATATCAGATAAAATAAAAAACACACTTAGCTAAGCACAGGATGAAGACAACTAGGAACAAAACAAACTTTAGCAAGATCATCAGTAAGCTAAGCATGAACAAAGAATAATAGTCGAAACACAAACCCATTTCTAAATCACAGACATAAGAAAAAAATCAAGGGGAAAAACACAAAATTAAGTAGAAATGAGTTCGAAATTGAAAACCCATACCTGTGACATGAAGAATTTGAGCAGAAAATGTGCAACAATGGAGATTGAAAATGGGAGCACGGAGTGTTTGGGAAGGAGATGTTTTAGAGAGAAAATGAACAGTTACTAAAGTTCGAGGGAAAACTGAAAAAGATTTAAAAACTGCTCCTTTTTCTGCCAAACACGCGATTTTCGCGACTTGATTAAGTCGCCACACAGTCGCCAGATCAAGCCGCCAACACACTTAAGGACAAAAATTTGAAAAAATTTTCTAAGTGTTTTTCGCGACTGGAAGGTCTACCCGCGAATGAGTCGCGAGCTGAGCAGCGAAAATCTCTGAATAACCTCGCGACTGGACCTTTCACTCGCGAACAAGTCTCCAAAAATGACCAGCGAAGATGCGACTGAGGCTCGCGACTTGACATACCCGCGACTGAGCCGCCAAAACAGAGCAAAACTGGATTTTTGAAATTTTCAGATTTTTCAACCAAAATACTTTTCAAAAACACCTAAAACACGCAAAAATCTTTTTGTGCTTGATTTAACAAAGATTGAGCATGTGAAAACACATTTTATCAAGTACAATCACACAAATGAATATGGCATTTATTGAACATAAACTTGTGTTTTGTGTGTGGATATCAACAATGAGATAGTCCTTAGTCTAATGTGAAGCTTCAATGATCAATTCAACCAAGACATACACAATTAGCACTAGATTATGTGACCCACCTCAATTATAGACGTATGTATATATGACCTCCCACAAAAACTTGATAATATGACTTGGAGCTTTACATTTAACTCCACTATTAATCAACATTTGATCTTTTTGATCTTTTGAGGCAATCACCTCTCATTGTGAGAGTGATAGTTGACATTTCCTTTTGATGAACAAGCCTTTGGCTTTTTGAATAAAACATTTCTCTTTTATTTTTGGTCGCTTTCCCTTTTTCCTAGTCGAATACTAGTATGTGCGACAGGCTTTTGCAGCTCAATATCTCTTTTCATTTGGAGATTTACATTTGGTGAGCTCTTTTTAGCAAAAACAAAAATAAAGAGTGGGAAGATATATAGACACAAGTCTATGCAAGTCTCAAGATCAACAAAACCATTCACTAATCATTCATGACAAGTTTGAAGATCTATTTACAACAATCACAAAGATTTTAAAATTTCTCCCACATAGATAAGAGTGCATGAAGACAAGCAATGCTCGAAAATGCACAAAGCCATTAGCACAAAGGTACAAGTCAAAACAAGTTTTGAGACAAAAACTCAACAAAGTCAATCAAGCTTTTTGATTTTCTAATTTTTATGTGATTTTTGGATTTTTGACACACGAAGCAAAAAGATTGATAAGACAAAAGAAATATACACAAGAAGACAAGCAGACAACCAATAGCAAAAACAGCAAGTAAAACAAACAAACATTGTCACAAAGCATAGGAAGTATTAATGCATGGACATGTTCTAATGCTTATGCATGAGTACCCTTTTTCACCCACACGTCACTTGCGTTTGGGGTGATTTCCTTATAGGATTGGGTACGGGAGTTAGGGCTTTCAAACCTTCGTGAGAAGCTTTCCAAGCAGTTGGTGAATGCACCAATCATCTTCATCACGTTCATCATTCCGGGATCACCATTCTGATCTCTAGATTGATCACCTACCCAAATTCTTCTATCATTTCTAGGTCCTCCTGACCTTTGAGGAGGTGCACTGTTCTTTGCTCTTAGCTTTTGGCAATTTGGTCGAGTATGCCCTTGAAGTCCCCAATAATGACACACATAAGTCACTCTAGGACCTCTTTGTGGTCGTGGACGTGACTTGGCACGAGATTCGGATCTGCCCACAGATTGACTACGGGAATTCAGCATCCGTTGGTTCACCACATTCTTCTTCTCCTCCATTTTGAGTTTCTCATTAGTAAGGTCAGCTACAACTGGATCTTTAGCCTTAACAAACTTCACTTCTTTAGTGACATTTCCAGACGAGCTACTTCCTCCGGTATATCCCAATCCGGATTTGTCTGAAAAGCTCTTTTGAGATGAGATAACATCATCTAGCTTCTTGGTGGTGACCCTCTCTACTTTAGCATTTGCTTGCACAACCTCATTCTCAAGAAATCTTACTTTTGTGTAAGCTTCGGACAACTCACCATTCAAAGTTTCTATCTCGCATTTGGCCTCCCTATATCAGATTAGGAGACTTTTGTAGTCCTCCTCTGCCTTCTTCATTTTTCTCACAGCAGCCTTGGCCACCCTTGTGTACTCACCCGACTTTTCCAAGAGTGAGTTATAATTCTCTTGAAGATTTGCTGTGCTTTCATCTTGTTCAGCATCTGATTCTTCAACAATTCCTAGTGATTCATCATCACTATGTTCTCCAAGGTCTTGTACAAGCAGATTCAACTCCTCTGAAGACTCAACGTGAGCAATGGTCATAAAAGCTGAATAGTTCCCCTCTCCATCACAGCTCTCTTCAGATTCTGAATCAGACGAATCAGAGTCACTCAATGTCGTGACATACACTTTACCTTTCGATTTCAAATAATTCGGACATTCCTTCTTAAAGTGTCCATGCCCGTTACATTCGAAGCAAGTGACACCTTGTGTAGGTTGGGATTCTTTACCATCTCTCTTTTTGAATTCCCTTTTCTCCCTTCCAGAACTTTGGAATTTTCCTTTATCACCAAATTTTCCATTATTCTTAAACTTCAAGAACTTTCGGAAATTTTTTACAAGGTATGCAACATCTTTATCAACCACATCGTCTTCCGATGAGTCATGGACTTCTACCTTCTCATTAATGGTCTTAAGAGCAAGGGATTTACTCTTCCGTTGATTGGGCAGCGACATTTCATAAGTCTGAAGAGAACCGACCAGCTCTTGGACTTTGATGTCATCTAGGTCCTTGCTCTCTTCAATCGCTGTCACTTTAGCACGAAAACTTTCCGGCAATGATCGAAGGATCTTCCTTACGATTTTAGAATCCTCCGTTTTCTCCCCCAAGTTGAACTTACTGACAACCACCTCATTTAGCTTCCCATAGAAAGAGTCAAAAGACTCATCCTCACTCATCTTGAGCTCCTCAAACCGGGTGGTCAGCATTTGTAACTTGGTGTCCTTCACTTTCTTCGTGCCTTCATAGGTAGTTTCCAATATCTCCCATGCTTCTTTGGCAACGGTGATGTGAGAAATCCTGTGAAATTCATCTGGAGACACACCACAGAAAATAGCATTTAAAGCTTTACTGTTAGCATTAGATGCAGCGAGTGCTGCCTTATCCCATGTGGATTTGGTTGCCTCAGGTCTAGTCCAACCACTTTCAACTGCATCCCAAACAGATTCATCAATGGAGCATAGAAATGCTCTCATGCGAACCTTCCAAAAAGCATAATTACTACCATCAAAATATGGAGGTGCATTTAGGGATTGAGACCTATCCATTTCAAAAAGGGAGTCAAGGATCACACAATGGTAATGAAACCAATAACAGTGTACCCGCTCTAATACCAAATGAAAGTTCAAAAACGTGTAAAAACACCTTTGAACGTTTAGACCCCCAACGTACAACTTAACCAATTCAAGCAATATGTCAAACAACAAGTGTGCGGAAACTTAACATATGCTATAATATGAAATTGGTTAAAAACTATCTAAGCCATAACAAAATAAAATCCACAGCAGATAATAAAAGGCAAAGATAGAGAGGAAGGAAGATGCAAACACAAAGACAACACGCGATGTGTTATCGAAGAGGAAACCGAAGCCCTCGGCGTAAAACCTCTCCGCCGCCCTCCAAGCGGTCAATAATCCACTAGAAAATGTAGTTGGGATACAAGGACAGCAATAGACCCTCCAAGCCTAATCTACCCAGTGCACCTAAGCCCTCCAAGCTTCTTGCTCCAACGAGGTTGCGCCGAACCTTTTTCTTTTCTAGCTTCCCGGATTCCGCTACTAGACCATAGCATCAACCAATGAAGATTGGTTCCTTCCTAACTGCTTCCCAGAAATCCAAACAACTGTCTCACAGTGATGATGATGGTGAGAACCAGGTCTGGTATAATGCCTCTCAAGGATTTGACAATGGAGAGGAAGAGAGTTGGGGAATTTGGAGAGACTCTAAGGTATAGATTGTGGGTGAATCAATCTTGTTTTTCTTTAGGGTTTCTCTCTCAAAATTCTCTCTGGAAGCTCTCTTTCAATCGTGGGTAAAAGGGGTATTTATACTGGAGTGGGAGAGGAATGTGAAACGTCAGGTTTTACAAAACAGGGGTGGCTCGCGGCTTGACCTCGCGGCTTGACCAAGTCGCGAGATCCAGTCGCGAGATAACCGTATGGCCAGTTGTCCTGTTTTGTCCTGTAGTGCTCCAGCTGGCATGACTGTTCACCTTCCAGCATGCTTGGCACGTGTGCTGCGTCTGGCGGCTTGCAGCCGCGAGTCACCCGCGAGTCCCAGCCGCGAGTCTCTGTTTTCTTGCACACTCTTGAGCAAACTTCACTCTATCTCACTCACTACCCTTACATCAAACCCACCTAAATACAGGGTTACTAAATGCTGAATTACAAGCAAATTTGGCACGGAATAAAGCCAATTAGGTGGTTGAATAAATTCAACCTTACACTCTCTATCTTTGCCTTTTTATTATCTGCTGTGGATTTTATTTTGTTATGGCTTAGATAGTTTTTATCCAATTTCATTTTATAGCATATGTTAAGTTTCCGCACACTAGTTGTTTGACATATTGCTTGAATTGGTTAAGTTGTAAGTTGGGGGTCTAAACGTTCAAAGGTGTTTTTACACGTTTTTGAACTTTCAACTTTCTTATTTTTATTAGATAGAGACAACTCACGTATTTTTATAAGATTGAATCAATGACTCTATGTGCTTTATGGTGGGAGACATTCAATCAAGGGTAAACTACCATCTACACTTTGTAAGTTTGGGGTTGCTGTCAATCGACAATGAGAATTTGTAATTTACACCCTCAATTATGAAATCAATGTCAATGTGCCCCTTCCATCGTGGTCTGTCTCATTTTCGCTATTAAACCACTCAAATATGACATCATTATAGGGTGGTTGTAGTGATTTACCCTGGGTTAGCCTTTAAGTTTGTGGTTAGGCTAGCCATACATATTGGTGATTTGGCGGCTCTGAGGTGTTTTGGCAATGGTGCTTGGATGGGTTGATTTTTGGGTTCGGGTTAATTTCTTCTCTTTTTATTCAAAAGGATAAATTTTTTGGTGGGTTAGTAGCAAGAATGAAAAGACATCGAGGGACAAAATGATAGCGACCCCAAACTTAAAGGGAGTAAATCATATTTTAGTCTAGAGTCAAATTTTGGTGGTTACCTTGGAAAGTAGTTGATTTGTCTTGGTATCAGGTGACCAATAGCCCGATATGAATTTGTGATATCAATGCCATACCTATAATGGCTAGTGATGGCTAAAATGCATGACATAAAGGCCAATAGTGGTCAATATTTGCCATCTAGTATAAAGGCCAATAGTTGTCAATATTTGATATTTTTCAACAGTCTATGGTAGTAGCTTCAACTAGTTCTGGTAAAATTTTGTGTTTGTGACTCCTGATGTTATGTAAGGGCCAATACACTCAATTTGAGCCACCACATTAGTTTTAATGCATTTTAACGCTTCAGTTGAAGTCATTTGGTCCATGGGCCATAGGAAACGAGTTTGTTGAGCCTTCATTTGAGTGAAACTTCCCATAAGGGAATGTTAAGCTTTCACCTCATTGCAATTTGCAAGTAGTTACTTTCTGCTGATTAAGACAAATTGTAATGTCCTCTCTTTTTATTATTATAGACGAGGAAACTTAAAGAGCTGCTTGAAAACAATCTTGGGTGGGAGTTTCAGCTGAACTGTGTAGTTGATGGAATATACTTTGAAGAAGATGGCGAGGTTAGTGTGTATCCATATTAAAAATTTGATCTATGAACTTTCTTGCTCATGATCTCATGTTAATTTGCTCATTGTTCAACTTTGCAGTTTGCTCCAGTAGTAGAGATGTTGGATGACCCAAGTTGTGATTAACTTCAGCAATTGAAGATAGGGATTGTGGTCCTCCATCCCATTACTGTAAACACACTTTAGTGATACCTAACTTGGTTTACAATATTTCAATTTCTTGCCAATTTTTAAAGCAAATTCTTTTCTGTTTTCACTGGTGCAGAAGAGATAAATATTTTTGTATATTATGAAAAAAAAGACTTGGTATTTATATGTAAGATGTAATAGACTTCTTAGAATAATGGCTAAGTTAAATTCTCCCATTAGTTATTAGCTTAAGATTTTGGTGTAAATTGGTAATTGATTATGGTATTAATCACTTATTGAGAGAAAGTTTAGGCTCACACATAAGGAGGTGATAGAATAATGGTTAAATTATTAAATTTTCTATTTCCTTTTCAATTTAAAGATGTACAATGTTCAAGCTTTTTCGGTTGATTTTGCATTGCTAATGTTCAAGATTTTCTTGTGACTTGATTTCATAATGATTTTTATTTGCCAAGAGCCTTATAGCTCAATTGACACATTCTAGTGATTTTAATAAAAATATTTAGGGCTTAAATTTCTCATCTTCATTGTAATTATTGAATTATCAATAGTGAATTAGTTATTAGTGTATTTATTTGGTGATGTAGAGCTTTTTTAGAAAGGAGGGAATGGTTGTACGAGAATTAAAAATAATAAAAGAAAAAGAAAATAACTGTTATCTTAGGTGATAGCTCAATTGTTATGGCATTCTTTTGTGCTCCGTACATGTGGTTTGAATCTTATTTTTCATACTCTCACTATTTATCATCTAAACAAAAAAAGTATTTTGAAAAAATTAGTATGACTGAACTAATGACAAGGTTGACTTATATGGTTTTTTGGCTCATTTTCTCTTCTATGTATGGGATGGAAAATGCTGCTTCTAATTATGCATCTCAAGTTTGATTTTGTGGTTCTGGTCAAGAGGCTTGTTGCTTTGCTAAGAGAGTTGCAAGTCTTTTTTGCTTGCTTTGCATGTTTTTTCACTAGTTTTTGAGCTACTTGACTTGTTTGTAATTTTGTTTTGTTTTGAGAAATTTTCTTGGTCGTTTAGAAAAAAAAAAAAAAATTTCCTTTCTTTTCTTGTTTTGAGAAAAAATATATATATAACAGTGGAACATGTTGGATTGTCCATAGCAGTTTTAAAATACAACAAATTTACAAATATTAATGAAAAGTGTGTCACAAAATTGAATTGAACCTTTTTTTTTTTTTTTTTTTTTGTGGAGAAAAAGAAGAAAATCTATACTCCGACAGCAAGCAAAGATTGAAGGTAATGTACCATTGCGTTTCTACATGTTGTTCAAGGGGTATTGGGAAAAAAAAAAATTATCTATATATAAAATATTTTTTTACTAGTTTAATTTTATCTTAGAAATATTTTTGCATGCCCTGATTTAAATCTTGCACATTCTAATCACATCTTAGCCCAACCCAAAATCAAGCAACAACATAGATTTGCCCATCCCAAAACCAAACAACATAGGTCATAAATCTCTCTCTCTCTTTGATTTGATCTTTGATCTTAGTATCATGAATCTTATCTAATCTTATTTCTCTTCTCTATTTGACCATCTCGGTATCTCCGGCTTTAAGAGTAAAGAGTGAGTGTTTTTGAGTATTTCTTTGTTTATTATAAATTTATAGTATATATGTGTGAGTTTGTATTTAATACTGATAGTGTGCATTATTTTTCATTTTTTTTTTGTTATAATATTATTTGTGTGAATTGTGTGTTTATAGTATAAATATAATATAATTTTATATAGTTTAATAATTAGGAAATACGTAGAAATATAATATAACTTTATATAATTTAATAATTAGGAACATACAGTGTTTGTTACATGTGTGTATGTATTGTTATTGTTATTATGTTATAGTAACATTTTATTATAACGTTAGATTCAAGAAAAAGAATAATAAAGTTAGTGATTGACTGATTGTTTCAGCATTCAATTGATTAAGTAGAGACTTCATGTATTATTTATATATGGATGAGTGTGGTTGTGTGGATCAACAAAAAATAGAGTGCCAATGGGTTTAGTTGTTATTTAGTTTAAAATATTTTTGTTAAAATAATGACAAATAAATAATGACAATTGTATAAAATAAAAAAATTATACAAACTTGCCACAACTACTCACATTGACAATAGATAATGACAATTGAGATTGGACAAACGGGAAATCTCTAAGAACTCAAGAAAAAAAAAATATATATTGGATTGTCCATAGCAATTTTAAAATACGACAAATATACAAATAGTAATGTGAAGTATGTCACAAAATTGAATTGAACCTTTTTTTTTTGGAGAAAAAGAGAAGAAAATTTGAACACCAATGGCAAGCAAAGATTGAAGGTAAATGTACCGTTGTATTGTCCACCGAAGGCATCATGGGTTTAGTTTACTGCAAGCATACATTAGAGTAATGCATATATTAATATCAATATTAAAATCCAAATACAATTTGATAAGATAAAAAATGAAAAAAAAAAAAAAAAAAAAAAAAAAAAAAAAAAAAAAAACCATTAAAAGAAAAAAAAAAAAAAAGAGAGGACAAAGCTACCTATATAAATAAACTTTTTTTTGAAGCATGTTAACATTGCCATCTCAGTGTTGACCAACTTAGCAACATTTCAGTTTTTGTAGCGATCCCCAACCCGTCGAAATATGAAAGTCTTCCAAATATCCAAATATGAAAGCGATGTGAGGCATCCAATCTGCTTAGGCAGAGAAGATAAGTCTTCACAGTTTGAGATTTGCAGAAAACAGAGAGCAGTTAGATGTTGAATACCCTCTGGCAATGAAATTAACTTCGGACACCCGTTGATATCTAAATTCTCAAGTGCAATTAAATATTGAATTCCCTCAGACAAAGAGCAGAATTTGTTGCAGCTCCAAATGGATAAACTCCGTAGTGAAGATAAGCCCTGCAAACCATTCACTGGTAAGGACAAAAGATTATTACACTCCCCTATGTACAGTTTCCGTAATGAATGTAAGTTCTGGAGTCCTTCTGGAAGACTTTCGATCTTGTCACAACATTCAAGACGAAATTCATTCAACGCAGAAAGATTATCCAACTGATTAGTCAGTGACTTGAGATTGGGCATTTTGGAAATCTTCAACATTTCAAGCGTCTTATGATTTTGCAACAGTCCATCTGGAAGAACTGTCAATTCATCATCCATGTCTTCAATCACAAGGGAAGAAAGTGAAGTGAGATTCATCACTGACCTAATTAACATTGCATTGTTTCTTCTCATAGTCAAATCTGTAATGGAAGGAACAATAGGAATTTCAACTAACTTTGGGCACTCAGTGATTTCAAGGCAGGGAAAATTTTCTCTTCCATTCATTGTTCTCCACTTTTCCAAATCATGCATCTTATGGAGCCTAAATTCCTTCAATGAGGGGAACGAAATTGCACTGTCTCCATGGAACTCATTGCCAATATATTTCACAGCATGCCAGCCAGTTATTTTAAGAACCTTGAGGAGTGGTAGTTTGCCAAGAAGTGGCAAATGTTCACATCTTTCCCAACAATCTAGTGAAATTTCAACCAAATCACGAAGAACTGAATCTTGAATCCATGTTGGAATTTTTGAACCATAATAGTTGTTTACGGACAGTACTTTCAGATTTGAATGAGGTTGGAGACCATCAAGAACATCTTCAACATGGTCCGGTACATGGCTTTTATTGTCACTCCGCCAAACCAAACTTAGCGAATGAAGATTTTGTTTTCCAATCAAATTTGCATTTTTGGCCTCCACTGAATTTCTGACATTATCAAGTTCCTTTATTGTCAACTTGTTTCGAAGGTTTAGCCCTTTCAACTCACTTACTTGATAACCTTTTTCCTTGCCAACAATGAAGAAGCTCAATGATTGGAGGCAAGTTAGTTGTCCCATTCCTTCAGGCATACGAGTAAGAGAATAACAATCAGTGATCCCAAGATACATAAGGTTTTTCATGTGCTTCATACCTTTGGGTAACTTACAAAGAGAGTAACAATAATCTAGTTTCAACGTTTGCAAGTTCAAGAGGCAGGTTGTTGATTCAGGTAAAACTTTGATCATAGACCCAGACATGTTAAGATACCTTAAATGTTTTAGATTGTTGATTGATCTTGGTACTTCCTGAACGCCAGATCTAAAATCCAATACCCGAAGATACTTTAGTTTCAAGAAAAATGGCAGAGAAGCTTCACGACCAAATGCATCAATGCATGAGCGTAGAGATTGAACTTTACACAGGTCCTCATTCAAAGAAATGGCTTGCAATGAGTTCTGGTCGAAAGACATGTGAATAATCCTGCCTGCAACCTTCACATATTTACTGGATTTCACTGCAAGGCATTCATGGCTCATAATAGATTGAGCAAGGTCATGCATGAGGTCATGCATTTTACACGTTATATAGCCGGGGTATACCTCCTTGACGTCTTGAAAGAAAGTCCTCCATACTAATTCATTGAAGATATCGACACCAAAATCATACAACTCTGATGGTCCTTTGAAGGGAATAAAACCATTAGCCATCCATAGTTGTATCAACTTATTCATCTCAAGGTTGTGATCCTTGGGGTATACACAACAAAAAGCAAAACATTGCCTTAGATGCGGGGGTAGATGGTGATAACTCAACCTAAGCGCCAACAAGATGGAATCCTTACCTGTTGGTAAATCCCAAATTTGACTTTCTTTCACAGATAACCACTCAATCTTCCTACTTTTTAAAGACATGAGGCTTCAAAGAGCCTTTATAGCTAGAGGCACGCCTCCACACTTCTTCACAATTTCCTTACCAATTAATTCCAGTTCTGTTTTCATTTCTACCCGTCCCATCCCAAATGCACGTCCTTTAAATAAGGACCAAGAATCATCATCTGACAAGAATCCAATTTGGTGTATAGGAAGTACTGTGGCCATCATTCGTGCAATTTTTTCAATCCTGGTTGTCACTATAACCATACTACCTTTCATCCCACACATCAATGAATGTTTTAGACGGTCCCATTCCTCATGATTCTCGTTCCAGACATCATCCAAGACAAGTAAAAATCTTCTCCCACGCAATTTTTCCTGCAAGCGTTGCTGTAGTGGATCCAACTCTGAAAGACTACATGCACTACCATCAATGGATTCTATGATTGCCTTTACCAACCTTCTTATATGGAAATCATCTGATACACACACCCAAATTCTCAATTCAAAATGGCTCTCCACCCTTGCATCATTGTAGACTAACCGTGCTAGTGTTGTTTTTCCCAGGCCCCCCATCCCCATGTAGCATAAATGGCAAGATTTTCTTGATCTGAAACATTAGTGAGCAACACTTTAGTGATCTTTTCTTTTTCCTCATCTCTTCCATAAATCACACTTTCATTCACAAGTGAGCTAGTTTGTCTTCCATCTAATTTTACATCAAAAACTTCCATGTTTATAGTTCCCTCTCTCAAGTGGAAATCAGATTTCTCCCTAGAAATGGCATCCAGTCTATCCCTCACATTCTTCAATTTATGTGCCATTTTCATGCGAAATATAAGTCTGTTTCGAAGAGAAAAGAAGCTACTTACTTGGCTTGTCGCACCTTTCTCTCTCTCCACCTTTCGCATTAGAGCTTCAGTTGCAAACTCGTCCAGAACATTATCCGCATCATAAGCAACATCTTTGAGCTTTCTCAGCCAATCTGTGATAGCTTCACTGTTCCACTGCTTCTCCTCTGCATCTTGGAGAACGGATTGGATGGCAGACATCGTGCTCTTAAGTTTGTCAAGCTCAGCTCCCAAGCCCCAAGCAACTCCAAATTCTTGAAGTGCAGAAGTATTCAAGTTCCCCACCACAGTGCTCACCAAGACAGAAAGAAGTAAGTCCGCCATATCCTCTCTCTCACTTTGTGTCTCTGTTTGTGTGCGTTTAGCAACAAAATTGAGATCGGAATAGAGGATTCAGGATAGCTCAAGAGAAGTGAATAGCTTAAATGGGGTTTACGTGTAACGTTGTAAGCCTTTCTACCTTCGGGTCTCACCACACACGGTATTGACTTGACTACCAAGTAGCAGAGCATCTACCCCAGATCATTATTGATAGGCCCACCGGGTTTCACGCTACATGTGACTGGGAGGAAATCAACTGCCCCACCAATTGTGTCACAGAATTAAAGCACTCACAGCCTCTCTTTATGAAATCCCCAATGATATTTGAAACGCATTAATTGTTTTTGCCATTTGATTCAACTTCATTGAATCCATTTGATTTACTTGGAAGAATCACATCAGAAAAAATAAAGACTTTCGGGTTGGTGAACGTTTGAGTTGTTAACCACACGAATATTAGTGGAGGTAATGACTTCTCAGGCCTAAAGAGCTTTAACGTTAGTGTATTTGTCTACACTCTACAGAAGTGTTATTGTTCCCGTATATCTAAGCCTTTTTTAGCATTTTATGGCTTAAAATGTGCTGCATCAAAGGATGCTAAACACAACTATTGTAAAAAATTTTACAATAGTGCTACAGTACAATTCTTTCTTTAGAATTGTACTGTAGCACAATTGTAAAAAAAATATATATATTTTAATCCATGGCATTTCTCTCTCTTCACTCTCTCTTTCTCATTTGCTCTCTCCGCTCTCTTCACATTCTCTCTGCTCTTTCCTCTTCCAAACCCAAACATCATTTGCTCTCTCCGCTCTCTTCACTCTTCATTCTCTCTGCTCTTTCCTCTTTCAAACCCAAACATCATCATCTCTTTCTCATCTGCTTTGTTTTTTTGGCTGTGACCGGTGCTTAAAGGAAGTGGTGGGTTTCAAACCCAAACATCATCCATCTCTTTCTCATCTGCTTTTTTTTTTTTTTGGCTGTGACCGGTGCTTAAAGGAAGTGGTGGGTATGGCTGAGGTGAGTTGTGGGTCACGGAGATCGGAGTGGGTCATGGCGTGGGTCACGGAGATTGGAGATCGGAGTGGCTGAAGTGGGTCACGGCGCAGGTCACGGCATGGGTCGCGGAGTCAGAGATCGGAGTGGGCTGAAGTGGGTTGTGGGTATGGCTAATTGGTCACGGCGTGGGTCACGGAGATTGGAGATCGGAGTGGAGATCGGAGATTGGAGATCGGGTTCTGTTGTGACTCTGGTTTTTTTTTTTTTTTTTAATTGGGATTTTTGTTCCGGAGGGATTTTAGAGAAACTCCTTTGTACATGTCGCCGGAATCAGTTAATCGAATCGCCGGAAAATATTTGGATTATTTGTGTTTGTTCCTCTGTTTGATGGTTGTGTTTGTTGCTCTGTTTGATGGTTGTGTTTGTGTGTTTGTGCGTGTGTGTGTGTGTGGTGATGGATTTGGAAAAGCGTAGGAAAACAGGAGTTACGGTTAGAAAAAAATAGTAAAGAAAGATTATAAAATAATATTTTAATAAAAATAGAGTTTTAGGATGTAGGAGGTATTGTAAAATGGGATGGTATAAGTAATAAAGTGACTTTTTGAGATGGTATAATAGTATAGCATAGCATTCTTTGATGCTGATGCTCTAAGAAATCTAACACTCTTGTAGTTTGGTAATTGCATTTTTTTGCCATTTTAATTTGTATAATACTTTGTTGCACGGAGATGCAGAAATGATCGATAGTCGATTAATTACCAATTGTCCTAAAAATTTAAGCTATTAAGAAATTATGCAGCTAGAAAAGAGGCAATTCAAGCAAACATCTTGCGCAAAGCATCTAAAACAAAATTGTTCAAAATGATTTTGTACCTAAACATTGTTGATATCTATTAAAGTTCCACTTTGAATTTTCTGAAAGAATCTCGATTTGAAGCCTAATTTTCTTTCATTTAAGCAACAAAAAGAGTGAAAGTACACCATACAACAATGATAATGAGAAGAAAAACAAACCATGGCAAAATAATTGAATCAAATATAGGTAAATAAAAATCTTTATGAAGTTGTCGTCTTTGCATATTTGGCTTCGCCTTGATGGTGACTCAGTGAGGATGACGAACACTTTCATGGTATGGCACAATTTTTTAGACTTTGTGCTTGATATCTATTATTTTCAAGTGCCTCATAGGCTAACCAAAATGTTCATGGAAAAGAAATGTATTTTTATTTATTTATTTTAGAATGGAAAAAGAAATGTATTAATTGGAGACAAATAGACAAATTTCTCAATTAAGCCTTAGAAGCAAAAAAAGAAGAGTCTTTGAGCAGGCTCTCAGAGGCTAGTTTAAATAAAGCATTTAGAAATATGGTTTCTAATGTAATTTTTTTTTCTCCACCTTAGATATTTTTGTGGTTTTTTTTTTTTTTTTTTGAGACTTTGAGTGCAGTTTATAATTTAATAGATTTTATTAGGTATTTTGGTTATATTAAAACTTGAAAGTTTTAGAATAAGTATTACCTTCATTTTGAAGGTTCAAAATTATTTTTCTGATTTAAGAGATTTTTTTTTTTATCACATTGGATATTTATAGGGAAAATTTACTTCATTTTTTAAAATGAAGAAATAAATTCAACTAGAAGGCTATGTTTGGTTTAAGGAAAAGTGAGAATGGAAGAAAATGAACTCATTGTCCATTGTTTGGTTAGGAAGGGGGGGGGGGGGGGGGGGAGAAACGCGGGGAGAAAGGATTTCTATTAGTCTCTCTAGTTTTTTAATTTCTAATTTTCTCTCCAAATCCACAAAATTACTTTTATATACCCTTGAAATTTGTTGATCTTTTGTGAAATTACTATTATACCCTCAAAGTTAATTATTAATTTATAATTTACAAGGATAAAATAGTATATTGCTATTTTTTTTTTTTTTCTTTTCTTCCTTTCAACTTCCAAATAGTTGTAAAAATGTATATTATTATTTCCTTATTTTTCCTTTCCCTCTTATTTCCTCTTATATTCTTTTCTTTCCCTTTCCACTTAGGGAAAAAAAGTAATTTACATCTACAAATTATTAATGTGACAAATTTTTAATGGTTCTTATTTGGACACACAACTAATATTATTTTTTTACTCATCAATAATCATTTATTACTATATTAGCAGTTTGTAAAATGGTTTGTAGTTTTAATATTTTCTAGTGAAAATGTTTTACGGGCCCAAAAGTGAGGCCCAAGAATGAGATAAGCAGTTAAACACTTGCCCACAATCCACAATGTACAGACCCAAGACCGTTGGACCGCAAGCCGTTTCCTGCACACGAGAGCCTTCTCTCTCATAGCTCTAAACAAAAAGGAAAAACCAGAAAATTTGAAATTCTTCTTAGTATTGTATGGATCCGGACACAGAACTAGGGCTAGGAAAGCACGGCGTTACATTTTTCCACCTCGCTGTTCCTCAATACACTCTCGTTTGCATGGATGCTCAGGTACTAATACTATATACTTGTACTAATTTATAAATATTCATTAATCAATGTGGCAGATGTTTTCGGTAGGAACTACATTTAAGGGAATTAAGGTGATTCCTCTTACTTCACATTTTCTCTTTTATACTTCATCCTAAAGGTTACTTCTTTTTTTCTTTTCTCATAGTTATTTTTATTTTATTTTAACTATGCTCCTAAAATTATGCCATGAGTATTATGGTTTTTGAAGTTTAAAGTGACCACTTTTAGATTGTAAGTGTAAGGTTGAATTTAATCAACCATGTGTTGGCTTTATTCCGTGACAAATTTTCTTGTAATACAGCACTTAGAAACCCTGTATTTAGGTGGGAATCTTGTAAGGGTAGTGTGTGAGAGAATGTGAAGAAATGCTCAAGACTGTGCAGTGAAGCAGGGACTCGCGGCTGGATCTCGCGGGAGGCTCGCGGCTTGCAAGCTGCCAAAAGTTGCACACGTGCAAAGCATGTAGGGGAGCTGAACAGTCATGCTAGGTGGAGCACTACAGGACAAAAATCCAAACTGGCCATTCAGTTAGCTCGCGACTTGAACTCGCGACTCAGTTAAGTCGCGAGGTCAAGTTGCTAGTTAGCCCTGTTTTGGAAAAACTGACTCTTCGCATTCCATTCTCACACCAGTATAAATACCCCTCATTCCCACAAAATATGTGTGGCTATTCAGAAAGAAAAACCCTAGGAGAGGTTTCTTTAAAACACCCACCCAAGTAGAGAGAGCTACTCATTCTTAGAGAGAAATCTTTGTAGTCTCTTCTCATTCCCTCTTTCATTGTCATACCTATTGAGAGGAGATTTTTATCCAAACACTACCCACGCCCATTTAAAGTGTTGAGTGTTTTTGGAGTTTTGGGAAGCATTGGAAGATGCCAAGGATGGCGGATGCTATGGATTATAGCGGAATCCGGTAGGCTAGAAAAGAAAAATGTTCGATGCAACCTCGTTGGAGTAAGAAGCTTGGAGGGCTTAGGTACATCGGGTAGATTAGGCTTGGAGGGTCTATTGCTGTTCATGTATCCCAACTACATTTTCTAGTGGATTATTGACCGCTTGGAGGGCGACGGAGAGGTTTTACGCCGAGGGCTTCGGTTTCCTCTTCGATAACACATCGTGTGTTGTCCTTGTGTTTGCATCTCTCTTCCCTTAATCTTTGCCTTTTATTTTCTGTTGTGGATGTGATTTTAATTGGCTTAGATTGTTTACCAATTCTGTTTATAGCTTGTGTTCATTTTCCGCACACTAGTTGTTTGTCATAAAGCTTGAATTGGTTATTTTGTTTTTGGAGGTCTAAACGTTCAAGAGTGTTTTATACACTATTTGCACTTTCAGTAAGTGTGTTAAGTTACTGATTATTTCAAAAGCTTAAGTTGTTGGGAAATTGTTAATTTAATCATTTATACATAATTCTAACACTCCCCTCACATATCAGCCTAAAATTCTTCTTAGTAAGTAAAATTTTGTTGGGAGGTTGAGTGAAGAAATGATAGAATTTAGGACTTCCTAATATTTTATTGATTGCCCAAAAAACTTCAGCCAGTAAGAAATGACGAATTTAATCATAAATCTAACAAAGTGATCATTTTTAGTCTCTATTGTGTCTAACAGAGTGATGTTGTGTCAATTTTTATACAAGGTTACATCTGAAAACCGGACTAACCTAATGTCAATTGATAGCCTAATGCAGTTGCACTATTGGTTTTCTTCTTTTCTTTTTCCCTTAAATTGGGTTTCAATATGTTTTCTAAATTGGAGCTAACTTGAGAATTGACTGCCCAAAAACATATTATAACTAGTGTACAGTGAACAATGCTAGTTACGTTAGGTGATGTTTCTGTATCATGTCATTTTATAGGTTTGTATTAGGTTTTATGTCTTGATATTTTTCTGACCTACTCTAACTATACAAAATTTGTGGAGTGCTAAGAGCCTTGTAACTTCTTGGTGATTCCAACAAACAGGGTTCAAATCCCCCCTTCCCCATTGTAACTAGAGAAAATATGATAATTGTGTAGTACAGTGAGAATTCCAACTTGACATAATAATTTTACATGGTTATGTTCCCCTACTTAGTAGATCCTACTGTTAAAATTTATACAAGTGGACATTTGACCCTCATAACATATTCTGCTACGTGATCACTTACAAGATTTATAGCTATTATGCCGCTCAGTTTCACCACTCTACCTGCTTTGAAGCTTGAAACTTTGCTTTTGTGAAGAATGCTGCTGAGTCTCTAAGGTCTAAATTTAAAAATCTTATTGATCTGAAACTATGTTTGTTTGTTTTTTCTCTCACCTTTCCTTTGTTAAGGACGAGAGATATTGTCAAGCAGTTAAAAGTTTGGAGTTTGACGGACAACTTTGTCCTTACAACCTGAGCCAGTATGGAGATTGGATGCATTTATTAAATTACATTACAAAGAGCATTGTTGAACGGATTGGTTAGTGCTATCTAACTACACTTGGGGCTCTTAATACTGCAATCTTATACATTCTGTCTGAGTTTCTTTGCCAATGTTGCTTGTGTTTGATTAAATATTCTCTATTTTCCATCTGCATATATGTTTCTTTTTCAATCAATTTTAGTTTGTTTCTCTTTCCATGTTCCATGATATTTTAGATGCTTCTTGCTCTCTGATTTTCTGGTTTAGTTATGTTTCTTATAAAAAAATGGATATAACAGATTTGAGACTAGACTTTGTGAGCACTGGTGTCTTTCATAATTATCAATCCAAAGCTGTGAAAGCATGTAATAATAAAAATCTTCAATGAGTCAGAGTAGTGTCATGCTATGGGATACATGTATATATGTCTATAGAGGTGTGCAATTTTCTCATCGAATTCATTTTGTATGGAGGATTATCATTTAAGAAGAGATCATTTTCCATTTCTTAGTAGGATTTCTATTTTCCAACACACTGTTTATTGTAGATACCCTAAAGAGTGAGAGACAAAGGTATTCTGTCCTTGTGTTCAAGAACAGGGTGGAGGATAACATTGGTTCAAGACTCACCATGTGCAAGAATGAAGAAATGATGAGGTTGTGGTCATTTTTGGTGAGTAGATATCTTGGTGGTCTCACAATTGAGAGGCACAAGTAGTTAAAGTTGAACGGAAACCTTTGGTCTATTGTCAGGAAAAAATATAACGTTGAATGGAGCAGCTATACTTCTTAACTACAAGTATAAGGTTTTAAAAAAAAAAAAATGCCCCCCTACATATAACGTGGCTCCGCCCCCGGTAGGACTTGATGGATGATAGCATGAGTAACGTTAACTCAGACTACTCATGTAAAAGTTTGTTTCTCATGTGATATTTTTGTGTGGATATTGACATCTACATCAATCATGAAATTTTTGTGTGGCTCTCTCTCTTCTTTGCCGCTCTTCCTCTCTCAATCCCACTTCGCCTCAACTCTCAATCTCTTATCTTTTTTTGGCTGAACCAAAAAAGTAGCTCAAACCATTATTGTGCAGAATAGTTGAACCAAAAAAGTAGCTCAAACCATTATTATGCAGAATAGTTGATGATATCGTTAGGAAGAAGCTCAACTGTACATTTTGGAAGAAATCTCTTATCGGAGAGGTGGTTTCCATTAGTAAGAAACCAAAAGTGTTTCTTACTTTGTTTTTCTAAGTGTGTAACTTTATTGTTTTGATTCTCTTGAAGCAAATAGGAGTAAAGTGCTTGACAGTTGACAACCCCGTAGTCTAATGATTCATTTGGATTAAGGGGGAGAGAGGAAGAGTAGAGTAGAGTAGATTTGGCTTAAAATTAGTCTATTTTCAGCTTACTCCCCTCCACTCCCCCTCCTTTCCCCCTCAATCCAAATGGGCCCTAAAAGAGAGCCACATGCCACACATGCATGACAATGAGTTAACCAAAATGTGAAAGAGGTGAAACCACATCACCAATAAATGATTGAATATATAGTAATTTTATATATAGGTTTGCCTTTGTAACATTTGTGTCAATTATGTTTGGATGGAACATGCTTCTTTAGTAAATTTAAACATGAATCACATAGTAATATAAGAATTGCACTTTATTAGATGTAAAAACACGTTTATCAAAAAAAAAAATTATTAGATGCAAAAAAAAAAAAAAAAAAAAAAAACACGCGCATATATAACTAAACATTATGAATTATATATACTTATAATTTTAAAATTATTAATTATCTATTTATAACATTATCAGTCCGACCATCATTTCAACTTCGATTGGACCAGAAAATCGAAAATCATTCTATTTTTCTATTTTTTGTTCGGTTCAGTTTTTAAAACTATGATCATAATAGACGTGGTGTGAAGGCTTGGAATTACACCTAGATTAAGGTAAAACATGAACCATGTGGTTGAGGCTGTAGCTGCAAGGTGGATAGCAGTTGTAACTTCAACAACAAAAGGAGAGTGTTGGGAGAGTAGTCATGGATCCTTCTATTCTATATTGTACCATTCAATTAAAACATGTATATGGGGTGTAGAAGTTAAAAAGAAAATCAATCAACTTTTACATCCATGCGATAATTGCTTGGTGCAATATCCAAATCCGATGGTAGGAGGCTTTGAAATTCGGATTCCAAAATGTGTGAGGAGGATGGGGGGTCGGGGAGGGGGTGGGAAAAGTATGTTATAATAAACATCAACATCCCCCATAATTCAATGTTGGGCCTCTATGTCTTACTACGCCCAAAATACACAAGGACATCACATGCATAGATCGTAGGTAGAAAGAGAAATATATTCAAGTATATAAACCCCATCATCCACCAACTCTCACCATTATCTCTCCATAATTGTCACCAAATGGAGTCTTCCTTTTCTTGGGCTCTTATAGTAATGGCATCACTAGCAGCCTTAGCCTTTCTCTCAAAATTATTACCCTCCAAATCCCACCAGCTAAATTTCCACCAGGTCCCAAACCTTGGCCAATCATCGGCAATCTAAATCTTAAAGGTTCCCATCCCCCCAAATCTCTTCACATATTGGCCCAAAAATATGGACCAATTATGCAACTAAAGTTTGGATCTTTCCCTGTTGTGGTTGCCTCATCTGCTGAAATGGCAAAGGAATTCCTAAAAACACATGACCATGTCTTTGCCTCTAGACCCAAATCTGCCGCTGGCAAGTACGTACTTATCTTATAACCATCACAATATCACGTGGGCACCTGTTGGACCATATTGGCGCCAAGGCAGTAAGATTTTCCTCTCTGAGTTGTTTAACTCAAAACGCCTCGAGTCCTATCAATACATTCGTGTTGAAGAAATGCGTGCATTTTTGTCACGCCTTTGCACATTGTCAGGGAAGCCGGTTGTGCTTAAAGACCATCTCTTCCGTTTTACTCTAAGCAGTATGAGCAGAATTATATTGAGTAAGAAATATGTTAGTGATGAGTCTAAATATGAGACCTCGATAGTGAGACCAGAAGAATTTCAAAAAATGATAGAAGAGTTGTTCTTGCTAAATGGGGTGTTTAATATTGGGGATTGGATACCATGGCTCAATTTCTTGGACTTGCAGGGGTACATGAAGCAAATGAAGGCTTTAAAGAAAAAGTTTGATCGGTTCCTTGACCATGTGTTTAACGAACACAAGAAAAAGATGGAAGGAGTGAAGGATTTTGTGCCAATGGATATGGTGTATTAAGGCACTCACCCAGGTACTACCGCTACCTTTCTAAAGTTATTTTTTCTATTTTTCTTCGACTTTACCAATTCAATTATATATACATATATACACACACACAAAATAAATAGATCTAATTCTTCATCACATAATATTCTAACATATCATTTATCAAATCAAAATCAAATAATGCGTATTCTTAATATCATCGTTATATAACATGTCAAATAGAATAAAAGAAAAAAAAATCTTAATGAAGAAAGAAAGCCAAATGTGAGTAAAGTAAATTAAAAAAAAAAAAAAAAAAAAAAAAAAGATAAACATTTCATAGGTGAGTAGAGTAATGACAAAAATGAGTTTAGAAATAACAAAATCTTTGTTTTTACATTCTCGCTGAAATCATCATAACACTCAGAATTTAGTGGAATGGATCCGAGTGGGCTGAAATTTAGACCTAAGTGAAAGAGACGGTGGGTGATTCATATTGGTTATCTAAGAGTAATGGAGCTTTCTAGCTAGCATGAAACAAAATTGACAATAATGTGAGGAATGAATAAATTCTTCTCCTACACTTGCTTATTTTCCTCTCATGTTCTCTAGTATGTCATATTTACTTTTGATTGACGTTAGGTATACTACAAATTTTACTACATAAACTTTACAAACTAATATGTTACTATTACAAATAATAAAAAAATTAATTAACTAATTAATTATGACATTCATTTATGGGTAAAACTTACCTTATGTATAGTATATTAGATTTTCCAATTCCTAAGTCAGATAATAATTGCTTTATTAATTTTTACATTAATAATTTTTTTGTGTGGATAATTTGATAGTTAGATACTAACCAATTGAATTATAAAATTTTTGGTGATTTTAATATAAATTTAACACAATGAAAAATAGGAATTTGAACCCTGAATGTCTTAGGCACATTAAGAGATGCCCACCAATTGAGCAAAAAATTCTTTTGCCGATTTCTCATGCTAGTATTGACATTTTGTCAGGATCTACTAGCTGGAGGCGTAGATACCTCTGTAACAATTATGGAATGGGCAATGGCCGAATTATTAAAGCAACCACCCCTCATCAAAAAGGCCACTAAAGAGCTGGATAGAGTAATTGGGAGAGAGAGATGGGTGGAAGAGAAAGACATTCCAGAACTTCCTTATATTGAAGCAGTTGTGAAAGAGACAATGAGGAAGCACCCTGTGGCTGGATTACTTGTACCACGTTTAGCTCTTGAAGATTGTGATGTAGTTGGTTACAAAATTCAGAAAGGAACTAGAGTCTTCATAAACACATGGAGTATAGGGAGAGATCCTTCACTATGGGATGCACCTGAAGAGTTCTGGCCAGATAGGTTTTTAGGAAAGGCTATTGATGTGAAGGGGCAATATTTTGAGCTACTGCCATTTGGTTCAGGGAGGAGAATGAGCCCTGGCTACAACCATGGACTAAAGGTGGTTAGCACTACCTTGGCTAATATGTTGCATGGATTTTACTGGAAATTATCAGATAATATGAACTGTGAAGATTTAAGAATGGATGAAGTTTATGGATTTGCAACCAAGGACGGAGCCAGAACTTTGAGTTAAGGGGGCGGTTTTACTGTTGGTTGTGTGCAGTGATTTCAACTTTTGATTCTGCTACTTTTGTAGGTAAGAATAAAATTATTGTTGTTTAGAATTTTCTAACGGGTAGGGTTATTTATTTTGGATAAAATTAGTTAATTGAGCTTAATTTTGTTTTAAGTTTTACTAGTAATTTTTGTTGCTGTGCTCTTTTTTTTTTTTTTTTCTTTTCCTTGGGCTTGTATATTTTGTTTTAGATATTAGATCTATAAATTTTTTTATGGTCACTAAAATGAGGAAAATGCTAGAGCTACAAGTTTTTTTTTTTTTTAAATAAATTACTTATGTAATAAGTAGTTACTAGTAAGTAAAAAAATGATGTGAGTGGTGTGCCCATATGCGAACCAATAAGAATTTGCTACTAGAATGGTTTGTAAAAATGTTATAAAAAAGTTTGTGAATATAGCATTACTCTTAAAAGAATCAATGATATTGTTAAAGAGAAATAAAATGTAATTTTATAAAACAAAATTGCTAAAATTAATACACATATATATAATAATATTTTAAAAAAAAAATTTAGGGGGGGGGGGCATTGCCCCCCCTAGTCCAAGGGTAGTTCCACCCCTGTTTGCAACATCTCTCAAATTCCCACTTATTGCAGTGATGGAGCCTCGACTTCGGCTTCATCTTTATTAGTTGTGAATTGACATGTAATACCTTCCCTTTAATGTACCCTTTTGTTATTATGACACATTGCTACTAAATAATTGTTTCTTAGTCATGTATGATGTACCAAGTCTCTAGTTTCGTTGAAAATAAACTTTTGAAAAAGAAATGTTTTGTAGACACTTAATTTTGCACTCATAATTTAATTTTGGAAGATGACTGAAATGATTACTTTGAATACCCAAAAATCATAAGTGCATTTCATGCATTAAATCATTCATCATATGACGTCATAAAAATGATCTTGAGACTCTAATGATCACAACGATATGCCCGATTCCCAAGTTTTCATGGTCTACATGCATTTTATGTGGGTGAAACTAATCACGTGTGATTAATTGAAATTAATTCTGATCGGTCAACAATTAAAATTAATTAAGTAATTTATGTGACTGGCTGATGGATTTGATAAAAAATAAGATTGGTCGTATAGGAATAAAATGGATAATCAGATAATAAGGGAGTTGTTGATAATTAAGTTTTTTTTTTAAAATAATTACCTTTCAGATAATTATTATTTTAAGGAACTAATTATCAAATTAAAAGGGATTTATTTTGGAAGACAAGTTTAAAAGATGTCCAAGTGCAATTCCCGACTCAGAAAATCCCTAAAAAAAGTTCAAATCGAACCAAAAGAGGAAACCTAGCACTCTAGGAGTGCCAATCGGCACATGGCAAGTACCGATCAGCACTTCCACGGTGCCAATTGGCACAACCTTGAGGCCTGGCCAAGAAATTTAAAAATCAAATCTGAAATCTGTTTTCAAAATCTCTATTGTTTTCCAAGTCAAAAATTAGATTTGAATTTCCTTTTAAATCCTCTTCCTTTTTTTAAACAAAAAAAGTCAGATCTGAAATTTTATTTTAAAAATTCATTCTTCCTTATTTTGAAAAATGAGACCTGTAATTTCTCTTAAAACCCATTCTGTTTTTTAATTAAATAATTAGATTTGAATTTTCCTCTTGGAGGTTCATTCTATTATTTAATTAAGGAATCAAATTTGGAGACTCTTTTTAAAAGTTCATTCCTTTTTATGTAAAAAAATCAGATCTGAATTTTTTATCAAAAATTCATTTTGTCAGTTAATAGATTTGAAACCCCTTTTAAAAAAAAAAAAAAAAAATCCTTTTTCCTATAAATAAAATTCAGATGTGATTTCTCCTTGCATAAATGCAACAAATCTAGTATTTTGCATATTAACCAACCATAGATTTAGGAATATTGACACAATAATTTGCATGTCATTATTTTAATGGATATTTAAAAGGTCATTTAAAAGTCTAGAAGACCAGACTTTGTCTAGGTAGGATGAGTGCTTAACACCTTTCCATCCTATGACCTAGCCCCCGGATTTAAGAATCTTAGGTTCGTTGAAGAGTATCTTATTTTCCTTTGGGTAGATTGTAACTAGGAAACAAAGCCTTGTATTTTTTTTTTTTATTATTATATTGTAACTTGGAATCAAAGCCATGTATAATTCCTTCTATCAAGTTGTATTTGATTCAAATTAATGAGAATGTGTATTATTCAAGACATTTTGTAATCTTTTGTATGGTTTTCTTATTTTACTTATAAATAAGTGGCGATTCCATATGATCCTAAAAAAGGAAGGTGCCAATGCCTAAATCCTTTGAGCTAGTTTGGTCTCTCACAAGTTTGGTTTGGGCTACATTTTGAAATATGGTGGACAAGATTGACAAATATGTTTTAATAAACTAAATGTTTTCCTCTTTCATTTTTTGGGTAAAATACAGTTAATACCCTTGAGATTTTGGCTAATGTCAGCAAGGTTCCGAACTTTTTAAAATTGACTAGCTTGGTTTCTAAACTAGTAAATTCAACTTGGATCCTAAACAAATTATCTTTCATCTAAAGATTAACTGTATTCTCTACAATTCAATCAACAAAATTATCTTCCATCTTAAAACCAACTGCACAAAACCTATATTTTTTTACTTATCATTGTAGATTTGTTTGTCTTTGCAAGGAGTTGTGTGTTGAATTAGTGGAAGCTTTGATACAAATTGTTGAAAGAAACACTTGATTGGAAACATAAATTTGCTTTTTATCTTCACAAAAAACAATTAAAAGGACAATACTTTGACTTATGGAGCTGTTTGGTACTGCATTTTAAACATGTTTGGTAGACAGTTTTTTTTTTTTTTTTTTTTTAGTGTTGAGTTATGTTATTTAAAATATGGTGTTTAAACACTGATTTTAGAAAGTTTCTCATACCCATTCTCAAAATGCAAACAATGTTGTTTAGTGGCATTTTTGTAAATAAGTTAAAAACTGTGGGACCCATAGATTTGACAAATATTAATTGAATCTCTCTCTTTCACATTTTATCTTCATCTCTCTCTCTCTCTCTCTCTCTCTTCAATTCGTCGTCCTCTGACTCTCACAGAGGACAAAAACTCAAAAACTGTCTAGATCATCATAGCAATAGAAAAAGAAAAAAGAAAAAAAAACTGCCAACCTAGAAAAAAAAATGAAAAAAAAAAAAAAACACCAAACCCGTGGGGCTCTCTCTCATTCTCATGGGTGTACTAGTTTTGGTTGAATGACTTGGGTGTAATTTTATGACTTGCAAAATACGCCTTAGGGAATGGGTGGAAAGAAAAGGAAGAAGAAGATTGGAAGAAAATGAAGAAGGAGATGGGAAGAAGATGTGGGAAAAAGAGGACGAAGAAGAGGAAGTGTCAGAATGAGTGTAGTTGTGGGAATGGGTAGGCCGTGGGCAAAAAATTAAAAAAAAACTTAAAAGTATTGTTATTGTCAGAAAAAGTAAAAACTTTACAACTTACGGAAAAAAAACACATACATATACCAAACACAAAATCTATTTTTTCACATTCAAAAATATGTTATTAGTAATATGGTACCAAACACATTTTTTGTATTATGAGTACTATAAATACGTGTTTTTACAACACTTTTTAAACTACAATTTTCACATCATTTTGAACAATAATACTTGAACATCACTACCAACCTAGTGTGGCCTCACGTATGAAACAAATTCTAGATTCAAACAACACTACATGGCAAAGATTGAATCTTAATAATTTGAGAATAATTTATTTAGTTGAAACTGAAATTTTTTTACTGAAAGTACTGTAGATAAATATAAAAGCTAGCTAAAATAGTACTGTGAGATCATGTATAATATCAAAAAGTGTAATAGGACTTATGAATAGTAGAAAAAATAAGTGCAACCTTAATAACACTTGCACACACCTGACGCCTCACTTTTAGACACCTATAGGTTGTGGACTTTCTTTGCCTCACACCATGACTTGGTGCTTTTCTAGACACAAACATGGGAACCCATGCCGTGGTTCCAATTTATACATGATTTATGTTTGTTATGAAACCGACTTTGAATGTTATGGTCCTTTCTTTCAGCAATGCTTCTAGCGTCTTCTTTGTTCTGACTGTACAGTTTTGGCTCTATAGGCTTTTAGGTTCTAGGTTCTTATTTTTATTTCCTGCCAAGACAACTTCTAGAACAGTAGGAGAAAAATTTTGGCTGAAGTTCAACTTGTAAAGGAGAAATGTAGAGAATTTCGGAAAGTGAAAGCTAGAGAGAAATTTATACAAATACAGTGGAATTTCTAGAGACAGGAGAGCAGGGCCGGCCCAAGGCCTAAGCCTAAGGCCCCACCAAAAAACAAAGTTTTCCTTATTAAAAAAGGTTCCACTTTCCATAGTTAAAGGATCAAATTTTTATAAAATTATGCATAAGGCCTAAGGTTTAAGGTTGTACATTTTTTTACTAAGGCCTAAGGTTGTACATTTTTTTTATTAGTGATGTTAAGGATACTACAAATTTTACTATTGGCTTACAAATTGCCATATTATTAATCACTAAAAAATTATATAAATATTCATTAGTTAAATTGATAAAGTTCAACAATGAGAGACAATGTCACATTACATTTTGAACATTTTATAGTGCTTTTAATTATTGCATTTTTCTTTTTCATTTCTATTAAGACTCTCAAAGTACGACACTAATAGAACCTTAATTCAATTGAAACCCTAAAATATTTCAAAAAGATGTTGCAAATGTGTTAAATCATCAATTATAGACTTTGATTTTTGTAAACTAATATCCTACAAAGCCACACACCAAATAATATCCATCTTTCTCTCTTAAAATCAAAATATAAAATTAAAAATTAGATTACAACTTTATTTAATTATGTATCGTCTTATATCCAAAATAAAGTATCTTTTTCAATCGCAATATATTTTTATTTCTTTTTATTAATATTTATAGTTCAACTATGATATTCAATTCTCTATATGAAATTAACATTAGTCTAGTTGGTATTATCTTTGTATTTAATGTATCAAATTAACCTTAATTTGATTAGTATTAAATAATTTTATTTAATTAATATTTATATATTAAAGGCCCCGCATAAATTTTTCACCTTAGGCCCCAAATTATGTTGGGCCGCCCTTGCAGGAGAGGCATTGTGGATTTGCCGCATGAGAGAGATTGTTTTCCACCTCTTTTTTTTTTTTTTTGGAAAACAATGTATAAAAAGTCTTTTTTTTTTTTTTTTTTTAGTGTTTTTCATTAACTTAAGATAGTTTTCTATTGACCAATTTATTTATTTATTTTTTTTATCAAATACTAGAAAATGTGATAAACTATCTTTACAACTTACAAAAAAAATTTCATCGAAACAAACAAAGCATTAATTACAAAAGTAACCATTACCGTGTATGTTTCTCCCCAGCATATTTAAAACTGACTTGGTTTAGGTCCAGTGCATCTAGTGCAATGGACCTGGTTAGATGGTGATACATGTTCAAAAGTGGACACATGTTACCATCTCAACGGCTCTAGTACTACTGGACACTAGACCTAAGCCTGACCCATTTAAAACAAACATTGTAGGCTATATTTCACGGCCACCATCATTGGCACACTGATGGCCACCTCATAGATGGACCTAGCAACCCAACATTGGTCAACACGCCGGTGTAATTTTTTATGAGAAATGTTAACAAGCACCGTGCGGTACTTATTAAGGATTTTCTAATGTCGGTCTCACTTAACCAAAAAATTAGATAAATAAAAGAAAAAGACATAAAGTAGCTACACAGTTTATTTTAATATATTTTTTTTTCTCTATGAAACTGGCCCCACGACTTATAAAATTGAAAAAAAAAAAAAAAAAAAAAAAAAAAAAAAAAAGACATAAAACTGCAAAAAAAGACAAAAAAAATTGCTCAAAGAAAAGTAAAAAAAAGTTGTTAATGGTAACCCATTTTTTATAAGTATTCAAATTTTCAATCCATTGCCTTATAAATTCAATCGAAATGCTTAGAAAAAGAAGAAGAATATAATTGTTAAAAAAAAAAAAAAACGAAGAAAACAAAATATTAAAAAAAATTAAAGCACAATTGTTGCCCTGAAAATTTGAATTGTTCATATTTTTACCATTCATGTTTAATTTGCCTTTCTATTTTACTAGTTATCTTTTAAGGGTTGTGTTAACAGGCACCACAAGGTGCCCATTAACCACAATGTTTTTTACTTTTTTCTAACAAAATATTTGCCTTTTTTTGCAGCTTATGTCATTTTTTCAGTTTTGTAGGTAGTACTAGTCAGGGCAGCACGTGCAAAGCACGTACTAGTCATGGGGAAAAAAAGTAGCGATTAGGATCAATTTTAGATTTTATTTGTATCACAAAATAAAGATATAAATTATTTAATTTTTAAAATACATAGAGATTTACATTAATCAAAAGAGACATTAATTTTAAAAATTTTGATAATTAAGTCATAAAAAGTTAATCTCATTTGTAAAAGACCGTGACAAATCCCAGTCCAATATTTTATTATTTTATTTTGACCTATAACTTACACCTCAATAGTTGTGAATATATTGTAATAACAACAAAATGTCACGACATTTTTAGTTGTGCTAGATCTTGGTATAATATTTTATTATTTTATTTTGACCCATAAGGAATTGACACATGCGTCACAACATTTTCATAATATCTCTATGTATACATTGTACTTAATTACAATGTAAATTTATATTGTAAACACAAAAAAAATTGGCAAATTTTGTACACATTTACAAAATTTGAACAATATTTACCATTTTTTGTGCAAATGTGTATAATATTAACCACTTTTGTGTATTTACAATGTAAACTTGCATTGCAAGTACAAAGTAAATATAAAGATCTTAAAAAAACCAACAAAAACAAAAACAAAAACAAAGCTCAAACCAACTGGCATACTTGAAGGGGAAAAAAAAAGAAAAGAAAAATTGCACCTCACTAATTGAATAAACCAAAAAAACACTATTCATGAGCCTTTGGCTCTTTTTATATAGTTAATAGATATGCCAGCTTACATAAATATTTAAAAGAAAAAAAAAACACAAATCGATAACTGGAAAAAAAAAAAAAAAAAAAAAAACCTTTAGGCACTGTAGAAATTAATATTAAAATGTTGTGGACTTATCATTTTTTTATTTGATCTATAAAAAACTAAGATCTCAACAATTGTGAAAATATTGTGATAATAATAAGTGTTGTAACATTTTCTCAAAATATTTATTTTTAGTTGTGGTTGGTCACAGTCTCATATTTTATTATTTTATTTTGACTTGTAAGAAATTGACACGTTAATAATTGTGAAAATATTGTAAAATTTGTTGTGTCAGTATAACAATATATATACCAGCTTACACAAATATTTAAGAGAAAAAAAAAAAAAAAAAACACAAACCGATTACTAAAAAAAAAAAATGTAGGCATTGTAGCTACAGTGCCAGTTGATTTCATTTGGTTTATGAGAAAAAAAGAAACAACGGCAATGGAGAGAATGAGAGGAAAAAATAAATAAAAAGAAGCAGCGGAGAGAATGAGAGAAAAAAAAAATTCCGGAGGAGAGAGAAAGAATTGATAAAATAAGTAGTTGTTTTAATATTTTAATGCAAGAAATTGGATTGCTAATGTACAGTAGCTCATCAGACCTGATGAGCTACTGTTCATTAGCAAAAAAAAAAAAATGGTTTTAGCGAATCTGTTGGAGGCATAAATAGTGGACATTTTGAGCATTTTCTCTCTATATTTTACCTATGCATTGGCCGTTGGAGATGTTCTTAACAAGCATCAAGTGGTGCTCGATAAAATTCCCCATCTTTTAAATGGACAAAAAGAAAGGGTAAAAATGAAATATTTATTTTTCGTTTTCTCTTTCTGCATCACGTGCACGAGACATGAGAGCCTTCTGGGTGTCTCTCAAACACCAAAAAAAAAAAACCAGAAAATTTTCAAAATGAAAATAGGAACAGTAATTTGAAATTGTTCTTCTTTTTTAGTATGGATCTGGACACAGCGTTAGAGCTCGTAAAGCAGGGCGTTACACTTCTCCTCCTCGATGTTCCTCAATATACTCTCCTCGGCATCGATACTCAGGTACTATTACTAATACTATATTCTTCTTTTTCTTCTACTTTTGCTTTTACTTATATTTATTTCATCAATCAATCAATGTGGCAGATGTTTTCTGTTGGACCTGTTCATCCACCAGGTTACTTTGATTGTCAGAAATCTTATGTTCTTGTAATTTATTAGTTATTGTAATTTTATGCAATTTTTGTTTGTAGAGCAATTTTCTAATACTTGTTGCACGCAGAGATAGCAAGGATTTCTCACCAATTATTGGTTTCTTTATCCACGCTGCTCCTTCTGAGGTTTCAAATGCATTTACTTTATTTCCGCCTTTTCTACTTTACTTTGTAGTGTGTTCAATTCGCTCCGCTCTTTGCCATCTATTGCTGTCTTAATGTCAATGCCATTTTGGAAAAAGAAACTTGATTAATCTAGCTTTGGAACTATGCTTCTAGTCCTGTCATGTCGATTTGTGGTGCATCGGACAGTTGGAACATGATCCACAGATATAAATAGAAGGCTAAGTAGCATTGATATTAACATGGGATGTACTGAGGATTACATGTATCTTGTTTCTTTTCTCTATTTTATATACATTTATTCTTATACATGGGTCTTGTGACCATTATTGACATACACTATAGTTATTTTCTTTATATGTTGATGTATGGTTCTTTCACCTACCCTTACATGTGTTGTTTACATAGTTCTTATTACTTGTATGCAATCTATTATTTCTGTTTCACACAAAGATGCCTTGATGAGTTTTGTTTAAAGTATTTTAGAAATACAGATTGTCAAAGTCTACTTGTCATAAACTCTCTTCTTGCAAAGTTTTTCAAGAGTTTGTATTAGGATAGATTTTATTATATTCAACAAGTGAATATGAGTTAAGTGATTTATGACTTCTCTCATATGTTCATTTGTTTGTTGTGGTTTTGTCACGGATTGCCAAAGGGGAAGATTATTAGGACATATGTGATTCACTTGTTAGAAACATATGTCATTATTTTATATAATTGGCTAATCTTTTGACAAAACTCACTTGTATTTGGGTAGATCTAGGATGTGTTTAATACTTCAAGAAACTGTATTTCAAGATCAAGTGTTGAAGTCATGCAAGTTTGTCCAAGAAACAAGCTAAAAAGTGTTTGTCATTAAAGCTCGACAGCTAGCCATCTATCAAGCTCAAAGAGCTGTTCAGCCATGTGGCTCAACAACAGCTCGACAGATAGGATATCTGTCGAGGTTTATGAAAAACATATTTTCAGTTTTGTTTTGACTCCAATCCGTGTTTATGTGTTTAGGCTTTCTTTTCTCACAACCCTAGAAATATAAAAAGATTATTTTAAGGGCCGTCAAAGTGTTCACAAGTTGCACAAGTGTTGAGCAAAGTTTGTTCAAGCAAATTGTGACCGGAGACAAAATTTGCCCTAGTTCATCGTTCTTGTGAAGAAGTTGTTGTGTTTGTGTACTGTAGGGTTTTGTGACCAAGCATCTTCTGGATCTTCATCGTTGGGTTAAGCTGAAGAACTTTGTAGCCAACAACCTTCTCTAGTTAGTGATTGAAGTCGCATACTGGGATCCGCGCAACTGGTTAGTCACGTACTAGGAGTCGTGCATCAAAAGGAGAAATTGTCACTACAGAACAAGTTCAATTGGGTATTGGGGTAAAGGTTCAACTGTAGGTTGGTATAAGGTACTGAGATTCCTTTACTTGTAACCGCTTGTTGTGATAATAGTGGAATTTCGGGAGTGGTGACCTTAAAATCACCCGGTGGGGTTTTTGCCGTATAGGGTTTTCCCATTCATAAACAAATCATCATGTTAATTTATTTTCCACTGCATACTTAGTTTATTGGTGATTTGTTTGTGCTACCACGTGTTTGCATGTTAATTAATATTTGATTAATTAATAAACTTGGCTAATTAATCAATTAATTTATCACAAGGGGTCAATACATTTTTGGCTTATCTATATATATTACTGAAAATTTATCTAATATGTTGGTTTTCTGACCTAATTCTTTTGCACTCACTGCATAATTTCTAGAATTTATGGGCCTTTAGATAAGAAGGTCCCAAAATAATTGACTATGAGGAAAAAAATTCCCATATATGTTCTTTACATATTTAACCTCCTTGAATTTGACTCTAATGTACCTTATGATATTGTGTTACTCTGACATGGTTTAATAGAACATTTTTGTTGATTTAATTAGTGCAAATGGCGTGCTTGTTTCTCACGTTGGATTCTGGAGTCCACAAAAACAACGTTTCTTGGAAACTTTAGGAGAAATAACAAAAACAAGCATTGGCTCAAATTCACTCACTGTCTTCTCATGCATGACTCTTAGATAAGCAGCAATGAATAATGAATATTGGATATTTGTATTATGCAATGCAGTTGAGGTATTTCATTATAAGCAAACTCGAAGAATTTCACAAAAGCTTCTAGCCTTCCCCATCCACTTATCATTCAAAATTTTGATAGGTGGTTGTGAGAATAGAGTTATTGGACAGTGGTGGTTTTAGGAATTTTTTTTAAGGTCGTCATTAAGAAATTTATATTATACAAAATATAATAAAAAGAGAACTTAATATATTGACAAAAAAAAAGAAGAAGATGCAAATACATAAATTTTTACAATTTCCTTCTACGAGTTTTTATTTATTTTTATTTCAAAATTGTTGCATTATAGTCTCATTATCAATGTTGCAAGCTACACCTCTTTCAAAATTTTAGCTCAATAAAATTTTTATTTAGACTTTTTTTTTTTGGTTTGTAAGGACCTAATATATTGCTAAGGGGATGTACTAAAGTTTAAGGGAAAATTTTGGCTACAAACTTAGTTGTAGATTAAGGCTAACACTCTCAGTAAACAAATTAACATGATTATATATTTTGAAAATATAAATTGAATTGCATGTTCTTTATGTTTTCAAAACACATGTCAAATTTCACGTCAATCAGATTTTATTTACTATTTTTTTTTAGAAGGATTTTATTTACTATTTAATCCATAAACTTATTTTTTATGTATAATTTTAGACTACAAAAACTCAAAATTTAAATAATTGATTGATGACATAGCTATTGATTTTTTATTTTCTTGAAATTTTGTAAGTATGGAATATATAAGAAGAAAATGTAATCCAATTTTGGATTTATCAAAATTCACATTCAATAAAAAAAATTAAGTAGAACAGTAGCCTTAGTCTACAACTAAGTACCAAACTTTATCCAAAGTTTAATTATGTTGGGCCTAAAAAAAAATGTAGGGTGAAAAAAAATGCTTGTAAGGGTAAAAAATATCATAAAATTTAAAAAATTTATATATAATCATTTTTTTTCAGAACCACCCTACCTTTAATGTGGAGTTGTCCCTATCTAGGAATACGAATTAATTTACATTAATGAGAATTTATTCTTAGAATTTTATTTGTGAATTCATGATAAGGTTATGACTCAAGTTCAAGAATATGTGAGGACATCTAGATTGGTTTCCTATCCTAGTTCGAAGGCATTATATATGTACTTATTGATGCACCAGTAAACCTAGTTGAATTTGATAGTAAAAGCCTTAAAAAGTCTTTTTTTTTTTTTTTTTCCTTTTTTAACTATTCTCTCCCAATTAATGTGTCTCCTAGGGTCATTTCATTTTTAGTATTGGCAAACCTATATCAAAACTTTATTCATGTAATTAAGTTGTAAATTTTAGTGTATAAATGTGTGTATTGAAGATCTGCATTGGAATGTGGAATAAACAAGAAATTAGCTCAAAATTTGGCAAATTTAGAACAATTAAAATAAATTTAATGAGCGTTACCCTTATAAATATAATCGAAATGCAGTGTAATTGTAAAAAAAGAAGAAATTCAACTCTAGAATAATCTAAGTGTATATCTCATCAAGGTAGGCTTTTCAATGGTGAGTAGGTGTTGTATGTGCTGCTGTAGTGGGGAGACTATGAATCACCTCTTGATTTGTTGTAGCATAGATTTTGAGTTATGGAGTTTTATCTTTAGGATGTTTGGGGTTCAGTGGGTTTTACCCAAAAAAGGTTTTCGATTTATTGTGTGGGTGGCGATGTCGTGGACCAAATTTGAATATCTGGAATCTTATTCCTTTATGTTTGATGTGGACTATATGGAGAATGAAATCGGCATATTTTTGAAAATGTGGAGTGCACATCTTCTCAAATAAAAGCATCCTTCATTAGTTTTCTTTATGAGTGGTCTTTTGTATTGGGTCTTACTGATAGTAACTCTATTCACTCCTTCATAGAGTCAACTCATATGTAGATATTATCCCGTTGCTATTCTTTTGGCCACTTCTTGTCTATTTTCATGACGTATTCTCTTTTCCACAACATACACAATTCATTAATATCCCTAAAGCAACATCATTAGATGTGTTATTCGTTCCTTCAAAATATTTTTTAAAAATAAAGCAGTTATATCCTCTTTGTCTAATATTTGAATCCCAAAGTATTTTAAAGAGAATTTATAAACCCGGTTCTTATTAAGAAAACTTCATTATAGCCCCAAACATGTCATGACTATGTCCTTGTTGTATCACCGAACTATCCTGTGATGATCTGAATGTATAGGACTCATCTATGGTCATGTTGGAGCTGTTTCTGGGTCCAAACGTATCCTAATTGTATACTTCAACCAATTAATGCATCAATGCGCCTAGATAGAGGATCTAGATCTTTTCCAATTTCATTAATAACTATTTTCTCTATGTTTAAAATGAGGCTTTAATGGAACGCGCATTTGAATTGTAAAAATAAGAGGCCAATATGATTTATTATACAAATAATTAGGTAAATCAGCCCCTATTATTAAATGTTCAAGAAAGATGAAGAGAGAGAAAAACTTCTTTTTGACACAGTTTGTATAAAATTGTGGCTGAGAGAATAAAATAGAAACAAGTAATTGACATCTTTATGCTATCATTTCAGCATAGTTTCCTACTGGCATCCTGCCATTGCATAACAATAAGGTTATTGTGTTCTTGCCTTTTTAAGCGTGAAAGCTTAGATAAAGTGAGCTTTTTTTAAAATGTGATACACCCTTGTAACTGGAGAATAATTGATTGGATTTAACTGAAGGCCACTTCATTTAGCCAATTTTTGTGTGTCTAGATTTGTGGAGAGTGTGAAGTTAATTAACAGTAAGTTATTTTCAAATGAGGTGGAAGTTTGCACCAGGAATGATCATTCTCATGTAAATGGTTGTAACAGGTAATTGTTTGTAGGTGGGATCAACTACAGGAAAGATTGGTCAAAGTATCGGGAGAAGAGGTTTGTAACCATTTTAGTTGCACATACAATTTATTTATTTATTTTAGTACCTGATGCATATAGCTACTAATATGGGAACAGAGTCAGACTGATGTATTTTGCAACCTGCATGGATTTGAATTGTGGTCTCAAGTCCTGACATTAGTAAGGGAACTTGTGCTCTTTTAGGTTTTGGCAAAACAGAACTTGCTAACCTGCTGCATTTTGGAAGCACTACCAAGCAAGAAAAATCGATCAGGCATCCGTTTTAGGAAAACCTGATTCTTTTCCCCTCTTTGCAATCAAATGCTTATAAAGCTTTGAAATCATGTAAGGAAATCAAAAGATGGTTTTATTTAAAAACATTTGAGCATTTGACCAAGTATGTCTGAAGAAATTATAAAGTTGACTTAGAGTTAGTCCTCAACTAATTTTCCAATAGGGCTAGATGTTTTGAGGAATGTGAATGGTCCTTGCTAGAGATTAGGTCTTTTTCTGCCATACTCTCCTTGTTTGGAGTGTCACTTTGTTGCATTTTACTTGTTCTTCCATTCCTGTTTTATGATCATTGTAATTTTGATGCTTGATTTTTGCCCCCAGAGTACATCCCCAATGTACTCAAGTTGGCTGGTTTTTTAATAAAAATTTTTTTCGTTATCTATCAAAAAAAAAAATAAAACATCTGAAAACCAAACTAACCTGATGTCAATTGATTGCTTAATGCGGTTGCACTATTTGTTTTTTTCTTGTCTGATTTCCTTAAATTGGGTTTTAATCTGTTTTCTAAATCAAAATTAACTTGAGAATTTACTGCCCAAAAACATATAATAACTAGTGTATAGTTAACAATGTAAATTACATTTGGTGGAGTTTCTGACATTTCTGTATCATGTCATTTTATTGAAATGTATTAGGTTATATGTCTTGATATGACTTTTAATATTTTTCTGACCTACTCTAACCATACTAAAGTTGTGGAGTGCCAAGAGCCTTATAACTCAACTAGAACTTCTTGGTGATTCGAATAGAGTCATTCAGGGTTCAAGTCCCCCCTTCCCCATTGTAACTATTAAAAATATAAAAATTGTGTAGTATAGGGAGAATTTGAACTTGACATAATACTTTTACATGGTTATGTTCCCCTACTTAGTAGATCCTATTGTTCAAATCTATAGAAGTGGACGTTCAACCCTCATGATATATTCTGCTTGGCGATCACTTGCAAGATTTATAGCTATTATGCCACTCAGTTTCACCAAGCTACTTGCTTTGAAGCTTTAAACTTTGCCTTTGTGAAGAATGTTGCTGAATGTTGAAGGTCTAAATTTAAAAATCTTGTTGATCTGAAATTGAGTTTGTTTTTTCTCTCTCTCACTTTTCCTTTGTTAAGGAAGAGAGATACTGTCAAGCAGTTAAAGGTTTGGAGTTTGACAGATAACTTGGTCCTTACAATCTAAGCCAGTATGGAGATTGGAAGCATTTATCAAATTACATTACAAAGAGCATTATTGAACGGATTGGTTTGTTCCATCTAACTACACTTGGGGCTCTTCATTTTGCAATCTATTATGAGTTTTTTTACCATTGTTGCTTGTGTTTGATTTATTATCTATTTTCCATCTGCGTATATGTTTCTTTTTCAATCAATTTTAGTTTTTTCTCTTTTCATGTTGGTGATATTTAGATGCTTCTTGCTCACTGATTTTCTGTTGTAGTTAGGTTTCTTACAAAAAATAGATAAAATAGATTTGAGACTAGACTTTGCAGTTGGAAAATGGTAGACTTTGAGATGGATTGGCACTAGGAAAATGGTGGAAATTAGTCTCATAATTATCTAACCAAGGCCAGGAAACCATGTAATAGTAGAAAGCTTTAACGATTCAGAGTTGTGTCATGCTATGGGATACATGTTATATGTCTATAGATGTGTGCAATTTTCTCATCGATATTATTTTGTGTGGAGGAATTATCATCAAAGAAGAGATTATTGACCATTTCTTAGAAGGAGTTCTAATTTTCAATACAAGGTTTATTGTAGATACCCTAGAGAGTGAGAGGCAAAGGTATTCTATCCTTGTGTTCAAGAACAGGGTGGAGGATGAGATTGGACTCACAAGGTGTGTGTGCAGGAATGAAGAAATATGAGATTGTGGTCATTTTTGGTGAGTGGATATCTTGGCGGTTTCACCATTGAGAGGCACAAGTAGTAGTTAAAGTTGAACAGAAACTTTTGGTCTATTGTTAGGAAAGTATATACTGGGGACATGGTCCCTAAGCTCCTCAAAGATTACGTTTAAGCAGTACAATTTGGTACTACTCTAATATTGGCCTTTAAAAATAATATCATGGCCTGCCAAGCCTTATGCAATTTATCTGCACCATCATACGTTTAAACAGATCTACTCCTTATGGAGGCCCCCTTGAAAGGTTTTCATTGTCCATCCTTCTGAGTGTATCAAAGGTACGAACGTGTCTAGATTACGTTGGTTTTTGGTTTAAAAGATATTTTGTAGATATAACGCACATTGATAAATTACCTCTTTTTTTAAAAGCTCAAGGGTGAATTTGTCATTTAACTATTATTCTAGTATACATCAACTTTCAAATTTGTCTAACTTAACTCTTACATCATATGAACTTAGACACTAATCACTCAAAATATCCACTGATTCCTTAGTTTCTATAGCTTATGAGGGACAAAAAATGTGTGATGAGATTTTTTAAATGAGTCTTTTTACAGCTGAGTATTTGGTGGTGTGGGAAAAAAATTTATTGTTTGTTGGCGTGACATGTGTTTGAGGGATGGAGAATTATTCTTGAACTGCCCACTTAAAAAGACATTTGATCCTTTGATTTTTCCTTATTTGGTATTTATTAGTTTTTGCCTAAACTTTTGGGTAGAACTTATCGTGGCTTGTTGGGAATGAAAGCTTAGGGGGGAAGGTTTATTATGGCTTAGACACCAGCTTCTTCTTGTTTGATATATTACATTTGCAAGAAGTGTAAAGAAAGGGCATTTGATTGGCTGGAGCGTTTCTTTAGTAAGATAAATGGCTCGTGCCACTCAGAAACTTCATTAATCATATCTGTTGTTTATACTGCACCTAATGGCTACCGCTATATCATTGTTTTATTTGGTTTAGATCATGAATTCTATTTTATTTTTTTCCCCAATTATCTTGATTCTTTGTTCACTTTGAATCTGTGGTTTATATTTTGAAATTAAGACTTGGTTGTTGTTTGAATTTATGGTTTGTGTCTTCTGATTGTCAATTCTGCATAAACTTTTAAATTTAAATGATTCATTCAACATGCAGAACCCATTGAAGGCAAGGTCACTGTTGCATGTGAATAAGGGATAGTTACAAACGCTCCTAAAACAACAATGGAGAAAGCACTAGATGAACAGACGAAGTCTAGTAAGTTAACATCGGTGGACAATTCTCAGAGCAGAAGATGTTACTATACATCAATTCCCCGTGTTATCAAACAAAAATGAATACATGGGCAAGAACTTACTTCCTTGAATATTGACAAGGTAAGAGATCTTAGAGACTTAGACATGACCTCAACCGATTTTTCTACCATTTAGCATTTGCTGATTTGGGTTTCAAATTCCACTGCTCTTTTCAGACACAATTGTTAGAAAGTGTGCTGATAAAGGATTATGGGGGTTCTGGAGATGTACTTCTTGGAGAGCTGCAATTTGCATTTATTGCATTTTTGGTATGTGTAGACCTTAATAAAACTCTCTTTATGTTGAAATTGCTGTTAGGTTTTATGACATCTGAAAATTCGACAGATGGGACATTCACTTGAAGGATTTCTACCGTGGAAAGCTTTGGTTAACCTTCTATTTGGATGTATTGAAGCTGTAAGTATTGATTTGGCTACTAGTTTTCCATTGATTTGTTGAACAATTTTGTTGAGATTGAATTTGTTCTCACCGTCCTAATGTTGTGAGTAAACTTGAAAGGTGTAGGCAATTGGGTCCTTTTGTGCCACATTTCATCTTATGCTTTCATTGGTTTGGTTTAAAGAAAGATGCAGAAGACGACGTGATGATTCTCTTCAGTGCCAAAAACTTGACTTAATCGTTTGGTATAATTGAAAACATTGCCCTGAAATACACAAAATTGTCATCGTTTTCCTTGAGCTCAGAACATTTTCAAAAACATGGGTGGAATATTAATTGATTTAAAAATACCTCAAATCCATGTAGTTTCTTGTAACTTTGCATAGGAATTCTACGGCACTTTATGCTCTAGGGCCAAAGTTGTGGTTTTGATGGTGCAAATTGCCGAATTTCCTCAACTTTTGTCATTCAGCTGAACAAATGTGGTTGGAACTCAAACCTTTTCTTCTAAGTGATCTATCATACAAAAGACTTTTCTTAAAAGTTTGGTATTTTGACTCGAGGTTATTTCAGTGCTTTTATATCATGGGACATCAATCTGTTTGAGTTATGATAGAGATTAATTTTCATATCCTTAGGTAGGGATTAGTTTCATATTTGGATTAGTATTTTAGTTTTCTTAGGATTTGTTTCATGGATGTTTATCTTTATCTCTTATTTTCCTAGAAGCTCTATAAAAGCTTTATTTTGTAGGCAGACTATTAAGACTATTTTTGAATAATGAAATTCATTAGTGCAAATTGCATCTGTGTTTGGTGTGTGATTCCAAACAACCCTTGGGTGGTGAAGCCTAGGCTGTCTTGCATCATTTTGCTATTTGATATTGCAAACAGCATTATAGTAATTGCGGCATTGGTCATCGAATAGCGACACTATCATTGTTAGAATTAGAACGGCATAATCTTTGTTGGAGGTGACTCGAACATATTCTTTGTTGCTATTTTGTGGAATTTGTTAATATCTATTTATTGTAGAAAATTTTACATGTTTCTGAAATAATTCATAGGTGATATCATGTTTGTATGTAGCTATATAGTTAACATATTATTAAGATATTGCTTGGAGTCCTATGTGGTTTAGATTTAATAATTTGATTTTTTTTTTTTAAATGTTGAGAGGATTTTATTTTTGTTAAAATGTATATGTCTATTTTTTGCAGCCTTTTTGTACAAAGACTCAAATATTCACAAAGGTAATGCTCTTTTCTTATTTATTTATTTAAAAAATTATTATTATTATTATTTTTTTTTTGGGTAAGTGAAAGGAAAATTTGTTAAATTATAATTATTATTATTTTGGTAAATAAAAGGAAAATTCAAGCTTTTTATTTTTTATTAATTCGATAGTTACAATGGGAGAAGGAGATTTGAACCTTGGATGTTTTCATTTTAAACACTTGGAGGTGTTTGTTGAGCTGCAAGACTTTTGCCTATTTTACTATCTGATTGAATGTAGAGCAGTGATAGCTTGGGTTGGGGTAGTTCTACATGTTGTTCAGGGGGTATTGGGAAAAATAAATTATCTATATATAGAACATTTATTTACTAGTTTAATTTACTCTTAAAAATACTTTTGCACACCTTAACTTAAATCTTGCACACCCTGATCACATATTAGCCCAACCCAAAACCAAACAACAAAGATTTGACCATTCGAACTGTGTTTGTGTTTGTTTGATACTGATTGTGTACATTATTTTTCAATTCTTTTTTTGTTATAATGTTGTTTGTATGAATTGTGGTGTTTGTAAATGTGTGCGTGTATAGTATAAATATAATATAATTTTATATAATTTAATAATTAGGAAATACAAAGCGTTTGTTACATGTGTGTGTATGTATTGTTATTATTATGTTATACTCCCTCCATCCCAAATTGTTTGGCCTATATTTCATTTTGGGACGTCCCAAAATTGTGTCCTGTTTGAAAAGTCAAACACCATTAATTTATAAACATTCCTTTTATGCCCTTAATTTATTTATGGGAGCATTTTTTTTATTTTAAAAAAATTAAAAACCTAAATTTTGAAATCCACTATACATGTCATCTTTATTCAAATTATTAAAAAAAAAATGTTTTAAAATAATTTTTGATAAATTTGTTTAAGGGTAATTTAGGAAATTCTTAACTTTTTTGAAAGAGATAAGGCAGTTCATGACGTTTTCCTAAATAATTGGAATTTTCTAACTAGGCCAAATAATTTGGGATGGAGGGAGTAGGACAAAATTTAGTTACAAAATTGGTTGTAGCCTTAGGCTATAACCTTACTCAATAAAATAAAAATTACTACATATTTTAAAAATCTAACCATTGAATTGCATGTTCTTTACGCTGTTAACACACATGTCAAATTTTATGTCAATCGAAGATTATTTACTATATGATCTATAAACTTATATTTTATACATAATTTTAAATTACAAAAACTTGCAATTTAAACAATTTATTGATAACATAGCTATTGATCTTTAATTTTCTAAAAATTTTGTAAGCATTAAGGATATAAGAAGAAGATATAATTCAATGGTGGATTTGTCAAAATTCACCTCCAATCAAAAGATATTAAGTAAGATTGTAGCCTTAGGCTACAACCAATTTTGTAGCTAAACTTTATTCGAGGGGGGTAATAACTTATTATTATAAAGTTAGATTCAAGAAAAAAAAATAGTAAAGTTAGTGATTGACTGATTGTTTAAGTATTTAATTCGTTAAGTAGACACTTAGTGTATTATTTATATATATGAATGAGTGTGGTTGTGTGGGTCAACAACTAATGCAGTGCTAATGGGTTGAGTTTTGTCATTTAGTTTAAAATATTTTTTATAAAAAGAATGACAAATAGATAATGATTACTACATACAAATAAAAACATTATACAAACTTGTCACACCTACCCACATTGATAATAGATAATGACAATCGATAATTAACTATCATGTAAGGATTTCAAAATATGAAAACCCGTAGAAGGAAATTGTAAAATTTCATGTATTTGCGGTTTTTTTTTTGTTTTTTGTTGGTATGTTAATAACTTGATATATTCAAGTTCTCTTTTTATAAAATTTTGTGTTTAATTTAAGTATTTCAATGACGCCCTGAAACAATTCCTGGAGCCACCACTGAGCTTAGGATGTAACTATTAAGGCATATCCAAGATGCAAGTCAACGCAACAAAGCCTTCGGCCGTCAATTATTTTCTTTTTGTGATTTTGTTTTTCGTTTCATCATTGTGCTCAATGTGGGGCCATTTTGTTTGATAGACTATAGGACCTTGTTCCTTCGTTAACAAATAAGAAAGGGTAAGGTTGTTTGATAGTCTGCCCTAATTTTCAAAAGCCTAATTAGTTTCAGTTGGCCTTTTGTTATTTGTTTGTGTTAACGAAAGTTTTTATTTTATTTACTTCTTTGACGTCCTCTTCTTGCTAAAGGTTTTAATTCTTATGTAGCCCCTTATAAATTGAAGTATTTAACTATGATATTGGGCATGAAATAAGCTTCATTGGTTTATTAGGTTGTATTTGCATAGAAGTTCCTAGTATGTTTGATTCGCCAAATTAAAATTTTTGATGCATTGATATTTGGGAGTAGGGGGATTTGAATTCTGGATTTCTCGATAGGAAACACTAAGAAGTGCCAACTAATTGGCTACATGCCTCTTTCTTTCTTCATTTAATACTGAATAACACTCAATAAATGTAATTGTCCTATTTTTGTTGTTAGTTTAATACAGAGCTTTGACAACTTCTAGAATTCTATGCAGTTCATTAAGGTTATCTACTATCAATTGAAATTTGGGCTTAAGAAAGATCATACAAATACTAGTGGTGCAACAACAGGGGTATCCTCACTATTGGGTGATTCATGGTTATCTGCTGATAGCTTTTTACACCATCTTTGCAAGGTACCTCTTGAAGTTTACTAAGTCATTGTTTAAATGCATGATTGTGCTGCCATGCTTAACTGGCATTTTTGTAAATTTACAAAGCCCCTTGTTGATATCACTTTTATTGGCAAGTCAGATTTCAAGGCTTCCATTGATCTATTAAATTGTTTACCTACTCACCAACATTTATTGGTCAATTTGAGCAACTTGTTTAAGAACCAATGAAAATCATTGCTTAGTCACTTTTAATAACATTGATTGAATTATGTTTCCATTGTAACATTTTTGCTTGTTAAAGAAGAAATGGTAAGTTCATCACAGATAATTGACTAATTGCTGAATGGAATTGCAGGACTTCTTTTCATTGATGCTAGATGCCTCATCTGTTGTCGTGGGTATGAACACTAATCCTGCTTCTTCATGTTCTTCATTTTGATTCTCTGTTGGTTTGGAGGTTGGGGCTTGGGGCAACTTGCCAGTTGCTAGGCTTTCATTTTCTCTTCGAACACTTTCCTTTTAGGTGTTTGCAATTGATTCTCTGTTTTGGTCTGCATAAGATGATGGATTTTCTACTCTGCAAATTAGATGTGTATTTATTACTCTAGCTGGTTTTATAGAGATACATGTATATAATGTATAAATCTGCCTATACAAAAAATTCATGTCAAGGAAATTTGCTTCATTCATAAAACCAAACATTATCTTGTTCACATTATTTACAATTACAAAAATTGTTGAAAAACCCTACTATGTTGCTTTACCCTCTCTCTCTCTCTCTCTCTCTCTCTCTCTAGAAACCAAAAAAAAAAAGAAAAAAAAAACAGAAATCTCTTGTTAATTCCAACTCAATCATTTATGATTTTGAATGTATAATTTTTGTCGCTTACCAATTACAAGTTCATATCTCTAGTGTCATTTGATTCATTTCATACGGGATAGCTAGATCTTAATACATTTCTGGAATATTGAAAATTTAAGTGCGTTTTAGGACGATATCTTGCAAATTGAACTATGCATTTTTTTATTTCCTTGAATAAGGATGTTTACTTTCTTATTTTTATTTTTAATAGATAGAGACAAATCACTTATTGTTACAAGATTGAATCAATGATCTCAGCCTCTATGCTTCACGGTGGGAGACATACAATCAAGGTTAAAATTCCATCTGCACTGTAAGTTTGGGGTTGCTGTCCATTAACAATGAGAATTTGTAATTTACACCCTCAAGTATGAAATCAATGTCAATGTGCCCCTTCCATCATGGTTTGTCCCATTTTCGCTATTAATCCACTCAAATATGACATCATTATAGGTTGGTTGCAGTGATTTCCCTTGGATTTGCCTTTAAGCTTGTGGTTAGGCTGGCCATAAACAATGGTGATTTGGTGGCCCTAAGGTGTTTGGGCAATGGTGGTTGGATGGGTTGATTTTTGGGTTTGGGTTAGGCTTTGGGTTAATTTCTTCTCTTTTTATTCAAAATGACGTAACTTTTGGTGGGTTAGTGGCAAGACGACGAGGGACAAAATGATAGAGACCCCAAACTTAAAGGGTGTAAATCATATTATTGTGTTGAGTTAAAATTTGGTGGTTACCTTAGAAAATGGTTGATTTGTTTGGGTTTTAGGTGACCGATAGCTCGATTTGAATTTGTAATATCAATGTCATACCTGTAATGGCTAGTGATGGCTGAAATGCTTGACATAAAGGCCAATAGTGATCAATATTTGCCATCTGGTTATGTCTGAAATGTATGATATAAAGGCCAATAGTTGTCAATATTTGATTTTTTTCAACAGTTTGGTAGCTTTAGTTGGTTCTGGTAAAATTTTGTGTCCATGACTCCTAATGTTATGTAAGGGCCAATACACTTGATTTGAGCCAAATTAGTTTTAATGCATTTTAACACTTTGGTTGAAGTCATTTGGTCCATAGGCCATAGGAAAGGAGTTTGTTGAGCCTTCATTTGAGTGAAACTTCCCATAAGGGAATGTTAAGCTTTCACTTCATTGCAATTTGCAAGTAGTTGCTTTCTGCTGATTAAGATAAATTGTAATGTCCTTTCTTTTTATTATTATAGACGAGAAAACTTAGTTGCTTGAGAATAATCTCGGGTGGGAGTTTAGGCTAAATAGTGTGGTTGATGGAATATACTTTGAAGAAGATGACGAGGTTAGTGTGTATCCATATTAAAAATTTGATCTATTAACTTTCTCGCTCATGATCTCATCTTTGCTCATTGTTCAACTTTGCAGTTTGCTCCAGTAGTAGAGATGTTGGATGACCTAAGTTATAATTAACTTCAGCAATTGAAGATAGGGATTGTGGTCCTCAATCCCATTGCTGTAAACACACTTTAGTGATACCTAACTTGGTTTACAATATTTCAATTTCTTGCCAATTTTTAAGGCAAATTCTTTTCAGTTTTCACTGGTGCAGAAGATATAAATATTTTTGTATATTATGAAAAAAAAGACTTGGTATTTATATGTAAGATGTAATAGACTTCTTAGAATAATGGTTATGTTAAATTCTCCCATTAGCTCTCAGCTTAAGATTTTGGCATAAATTGATAATTGATTATTGTATTAGTCACTTATTGAGGGAAAGTCTAGGCTCACACATAAGGAGGTGATAGAATAATGGTTAAATTATTAAAACTTTTTTTATTTATTTCCTTTTCATTTTAAAGATGTACAATGTTCAAGCTTTTTGGGGTGATTTTGCATTGCTAATATTCAAGATTTTCTTGTGACTTGATTTCATAATGATTTTTATTTGCCAAGAGCCTTATAGCTCAATTGACACATTCTAGTGTTTTTAATAAAAATATTTAGGGCTCAAATTCCTCCTCTTCATTATAACTATTGAATTATCAAAAGTGAATTAGTTATTATTTATTTGGTAATGTAGAGCTTTTTTAGAAGGGAGGGAATGGTTGTAAGAGAATTAAAAATAATAAAAGAAAAAGAAAATAACTGTTATCTTAAGTGATAGCTCAATTGTTACGGCATTCTTTTGTGCTCTGTACATGTGGTTTGAATCTTATTTTTCTTACTTCCACTATTTATCATCTAAACAAAAAAAGTGTAGAAAAAATTAGTATGATTGAACTAATGACAAGGTTGACTTATATGGTTTTTTGGCCCATTTTCTCCTCTATATATGGGATGGAAAACGCTGCTTCTAATTATGCATCTCAAGTTTGATTTAGGGGTTCTAGATAAGAGGCTTGTTGCTTTGCTAAGAGAGTTGCAACTCTTTTTTGCTTGCTTCGCATGTTTTTTCACTAGTTTATGAGTTACTTAGACTTGTTTGTAATTGTGTTTTGTTTTGAGAAATTTTCTTGCTCGTTTAGGGAAAAAAAATTCCTTTCTTTTCTTGTTTTGAGGAAAAATAAAATAACAGTGGAACATGTTGGATTGTCTATAGCAATTTTAAAATACAATAGATATACAAATAGTAATGAAAAGTGTCACAAAATTGAATTGAACCTTTTTTTTTTTGGGAGAAAAAGCGAAGAAAATCTGAACTCCGTCAACAAGCAAAGATTGAAGGTAATGTACCATTGCATTTTAACATGTTCAAGGGGTATTGGGGAAAAAAAATTATCTTTATATAAAATAATTTTTTGCTAGTTTAATTTTACCTTACAAATACTTTTGCACACCTTGATTTAAATCTTGTACACCCTAATCACATATTAGCCCAACCCAAAATCAAGCAACAATACAGATTTGCCCATCCCAAAACCAAAAAACATAGGTCATAGATCTTTCTCTCTCTTTCTCTTTGATCTCAATATCATGAATCTTATATAATCTTATCTCTCTTCTCTATTTGACTATCTCGATATCTCCTGCTCTAAGAGTAAAGAGCGAGTGTTTGTGAGTATCTTTTTCTTTATTATAAATTTATATTATATATGTGTGAGTGTATGTTTAATACTGATTGTGATACTGATAGTGTCTATTATTTTTCAAAATTTTTTTTGTTATAATGTTATTTGTGTGAATTGTGGTGTGTGTGAATGTGTGCGTTTATAGTATAAATATAATATAACTTCATATAATTTAATAATTAAGAAATACGTATAAATATAATATAACTTTATATAATTTAATAATTAGAAAATACATAGTGTTTGTTACATGTGTGTATGTATTGTTATTGTTATTATGTTATAATAACATTTTATTATAAAGTTAGATTCATGAAAAAGAATAGTAAAGTTAGTGATTGACTGATTGTTTAAGCATTTGATTGGTTAAGTAGGGACTCATTGTATTATTTATGTATGGATGAGTGTGGTTGTGTGGGTCAACAAAAAATAGAGTGCCAAAGGGTTTAGTTTTGTCATTTAGTTTAAAATATTTTTATAAAAACAATAACAAATAGATAATGACAATTGCATAAAATAAAAACATTATACAAACTTGCCACACCTACCCACATTAACAATAGATAATGGCAATTGAGATTGGACAAATAGAAAATCTCTAAGAACTCAAGCAAAATAAAATATTGGATTGTCCATAGCAATTTTAAAATACAACAAATATACAAATAGTAATGACGAAATTGAATTGAACCTTTTTTTTTTTTTTTTTTTTTTGGAGAAAAAGAGAAGAAAATCTGAACACTAACAACAAGCAAAGATTGAAGGTAAATGTACCATTGCACTGTCCACCTAAGGCATAATGGGTTTAGTTTACTGCAAGCATACATTAGGGTAATGCATATATTAATATCCATATTAAAATCCAAATACGATTTGATAAGATAAGAAAGGTAAAAAAAAAACCCATTAAAAAGAAAAAAAAAAGGGGGGGGAGAAAGCTACCTTTATAAATAAACTTTTTTTTTTTGAAGCGTGTTAACATTGCCACCTCAGCGTTGACCAACTTAGCAACATTTCAGTTTTCGTAGCGATCCCCAACCCGTCGATGATGGTATCTCTGAATGAGGAATGATGCGAATGTTGGGGATGTGAGATATTTTATGCCAATCCTCTCCACTGTCTTTCTTGCACCGCTTCTCCAGATGTGGACATCCTTCAATCCTCAATGTTTTGAGTGCCATAAGATTCTGTAGCTCGTCTGGTATAAACATTAGATTAGGGCAGTTCTGAATTTCCAAATATAAAAGCGATGTGAGGCATCCAATCTGCTTAGGCAGAGAAGATAAGTCTTCACAGAAATTGATTTGCAAAGAACGGAGAGCAATTAGATGTTGAATACCCTCTGGCAATGAAATTAACTTCGGACAGTCGAAGATAAATAAATGCTCAAGTGCAATTAAATATTGAATTCCCTCAGACAAAGAGCAGAATTTGTTGCACATCCAAATGTGTAAACTCCGTAGAGAAGATAAGCCCTGCAAACCATTCATTGGTAAGGACAAAATATTATTACACTTGTATATGTGTAGTTCCCGTAATGAATGTAAGTTCTGGAGTCCTTTTGGAAGACTTTCGATCTTGTCACAAAATCCAAGACGAAATTCATTCAATGCAGAAACATTATCCAACTGATTAGTCAGTGACTTGAGATTGGGCATTCTGTAAATCGTCAAATTTTTAAGCATCTTATGATTTTGCAACAATCCATCTGGAAGAACTGTCAATTCATCTTCCATGTCTTCAATCACAAGGGAAGAAAGTGAAGTGAGATTCATCACTGAGCTAATTAACATTGCATTGCTTCTACTCATAGTCAAATATGTAGTGGAAGGGATAATAGGAATTTCAACTAACTTTGGGCAATCCTTGATATCTAATGTGCTTAGGCGGGGAAAATTTTCTCCTCCAATCATTGTTCTCCATTCCTCCAAATCACGCATCTTATGGAGCCTAAATTCCTTCAATGAGGGGAATGACATTGCACCGTCTCCATGGAACTCATTGCCAATATATTTCACAGCATGCCAGCCAGTTATATTAAGAACCTTGAGGAATGGTAGTTTGCCAAGAGGTGGCAAATGTTCACATCTTTCCCAACAATCTAGCGAAATTTCAACCAAATTACAAAGAACTGAATTTTGCATCCATGTTGGAATTTTTGAACCATGATAGTTGTATATGGATAGTTTTTTTAGATTTGAATGAGGTTGGAGACCATCAAGAACATATTCAACATGGTCCGGTTCATGGCTTTTATTGTCGGTCCGCCAAACTAAACTTAGCGAATGAAGATTTTGTTTCCCGATCAAATTTGCATTTTTGGCCTCCACTGAATTTCTGACATTATCAAGTTCCTTTATTGTCAACTTATTTTGAAGGTTTAGCCCTTTCAACTCACTTACTTGATAACCTTTTTCCTTGCCAACAATGAAGAAGCTCAATGATTGGAGGCAAGTTAATTGTCCTATTCCTTCAGGCATACAAGTAAGAGAAGAACAACCAGTGATCCCAAGATACATAAGGTTTTTCATGTGCTTCATACCTTTAGGTAACTTACAAAGAGAGTGACAATAATCTAGTTTCAACGTTTGCAAGTTCAAGAGGCAGGTTGTTGATTCAGGTAAGACTTTGATCATAGACCCAGACATGTTAAGATACCTTAAATGTTTTAAATTGTTGATTGATCTTGGTACTTCCTGAACGACAGATCTAAAATCCAATATCCGAAGATACTTTTGTTTCAAGAAGAATGGCAGAGAAGCTTCACGACCAAATGCATCAATGCATGAGCGTAGAGATTGAACTTTACACAAGTCCTCATTCAAAGAAATGGCTTGCAATGAGTTCTGGTCGAAAGACATGTGAATAATCCTGCCTGCAACCTTCACATCTTTACCGGATTCCACTGCAAGGCATTCATGGCTCATAATAGATTGAGCAAGGTCATGCATGAGGTCATGCATTTTACACGTTATATAGTCGGGATATACCTCCTTGACGTCTTGAAAGAAAGACCTCCATACTAATTCATTGAAGATATCAACACCAAAATCATACAACTCTGATGGTCCTTTGAAGGGAATAAAACCATTAGCCATCCATAGTTGTATCAACTTATCCATCTCAAGCTCGTGATCTTTCGGGAATACACAGCAAAAAGCAAAGCATTGTCTTAGATGTGGAGGTAGATGGTGATAGCTCAACCTAAGGGCTAACAAGATGGAATCCTTACCTGTTGGTAAATCCCAAATCTGACTTTCTTTCACAGATAACCACTCACTCTTCCTACTTTTTAAGGACATGAGGCTTCCAAGAGCTTTTATAGCTAGAGGCACACCTCCACACTTCTTCACTATTTCCTTACCAATTGATTCTAGTTCTGTTTTCATTTCTACCCTTCCCATCCCAAATGCACGTCCTTTAAATAAGGACCAAGAATCATCCTCTGACAAGCATCCCATGCGGTGTGTAGGAAGAACTGGGGCCATCATTCGCGCAATTGTTTCAATCCTAGTTGTCACTATAACCGTACTACCTTTCGCTCCACACATCAAAGTATGTTTTAGGCTGTCCCATTCCTCTTGGTTCTCGTTCCAGACATCATCCAGGACAAGCAGGAATTTCCTCCCACGCAATTTTTCTTGCAACTCTTGCTGTAGTGGATCCAACTCAGAAATACTACATGCACCACGAATGATAGACTCTATGATCACCCTTAGCAACCTTCTTATCCGGAAATCATCTGATACACATACCCAAATTCTCAATTCAAAATGGCTCTTCACCCTTGCATCATTGTAGACTAACTGTGCAAGCGTTGTTTTACCCAAGCCCCCCATGCCCCATACAGCATAAATGGCCAGATTATCTTGATCATCAGACACATTAGTGAGCAACACTTCAATGATCTTTTCTTTTTCCTCATCTCTTCCATAAATCTCACTTTCATTCACAAGTGAGCTAGTTTGTCTTTTTTCTACATCAAAAACTTCCGTGTTAATAACTCCCCCTCTCAAGTGGAATTCAGATTTCTCCCTAGAAATGGCATCCAGTCTATCCCTCACATTCTTCAATTTATGTGCCATTTTCATGCGAAATATAAGTCTGTTTCGAAGAGAAAAGAAGCTACTTACTTGGCTTGTCGCACCTTTCTCTCTCTCCACCTTTCGCATTAGAGCTTCAGTTGCAAACTCGTCCAGAACATTATCCGCATCATAAGCTACATCTTTGAGCTTTCTCAGCCAATTCCTGACAGCCTCGCTGTTCCACTGCTTCTCCTCTGCATCTTGGAGAACGGCTTGGATGGTGGACAGCGTGCTCTCAAGTTTGTTAAGCTCAGTTCCCAATACCCAAGCAATTCCAAATTCTTTTAGAGCTAAAGTATTCATGCTCCTCATGATCGAGCTCACCAAGGAAGAAAGAAGTAAGTCCACCATATCCTCTCTCTCTCTCTCTCTCTCTCTGTTTGTGTGTGTTTAGCAACAAAATTGAGAACGGAATAAAGGATTCAGGATAGCTCAAGAGAAGTGAATGGCTTAAATGGGGTTTACGTGTAACGTTTTAAGTCTTTCTACCTTTGGGTCTCACCACACACGGTATTGACTTGACTACCAATTAGCAGAGCATCTACCCCAGATCATTATTGATAGGCCCACTGGGTTTCACGCTATACGTGACTGGGGAATTTTTTTTCTAAATAACAATAAATATTAAAAAATTTAGTTATTTGTCATGTTTCAAAACAATTTTGAAAAATAGCATTTCGAGTGTCTAAAACTCAAGTTCTAAGATAAAACTCGAGTTTTTAAGTCTCGATTTGTAAGTGGATTAGTTTAATGTGGGAAAAAATCAAGCTGAAAATCGAGTTTTAAAGACTCGATTGCCATAAATTGAATAAAAACGCCGCTATAGATCTATAAAACGTCACTATAGGGCTTAAAAACGCCACTATAGGTCTATCTAAACCTGTACTTATAAAAAAATTTTGCAGGAAAACGCCGCTATAGGGATTTAAAACGTCACTGTAAGGCTTATAAACGCCACTATAGGTGAAATTTTTTTTGCATGAAACTCGAGTTTTAAAGACTCGAGATCTTTGTGACATTTTCACACTCAGACTCAAGTTCTAATATGGATCTCGAGTTTCTAAAACTCGAGATGCTACTTTCCTATATTGTTTCAAACGTTGCCTAACTAACTATATACAATTCTTTTGCACTGCTATTTTGCCCATTACCTCCGTGACTGGGAGGAAATCAACTGCCCCACCAATTCTGTCACAGAATTAAGCACTCACAGTATTAACTATTAAGTGGAAGTAATGACTTCTCAGGCCTATAAGCTTTAACGTTGGTGTATTTGTCTACACTCAACAGAAGTTTTATTGTTCCTGTTGTAAGAAATCTAACATTCTTGTAGTTTGGTAATTGCATTTTTATGCCATTTTAATTTGTATAATACTTTGTTTCACGGAGATGTTGAAACGATAATTGATTAATTACCGATTGTCTTAAAAATTTAAGCTATTAAGAAATTTTGCAGCTAAAAAAGAGGCAATTCAAGCAAACATCATGCGCAAAGTATCTAAAGCAAAATTGTTCAAAACAATTTTGTACCTAAACATTGTTGATATCTATTAAAGTTCCACTTTGAATTTTCTCAAAGAATCCTGATTTGAAGCCTATTTTTCTTTCATTTAAGCAACAAAAAGAGAGAAAATACACCATACAACAATGATAATGAGAAGAAAAACAAATAATGGCAAAATAATTGAATCAAATATAGGTAAATAAAAATCTTTATGAAGTTGTCATTTTTGCTCATTTGGCTTTGCCTTGACAGTGACTCGGTAAGGATGACGAACACTTTCATGGTATGGCACAATTTTTTAATTGTGAAGGACTTTGTGCTTGATATCTATTATTTTCAAGTGCCTCATAGGCTAACCAAAATGTTCATTGAAAAGAAATGTATTTTTATGTATTTTAGAATGGAAAAAGAAATGTATTAATTGGAGACAAATAGACAAATTTCCTAATTAAGCCTTAGAAGTAAAAAAGAAGAGTCTCTGAGCATGTGCTCAGAGGCTAGTTTAAATAAAGCATTTAGAAATGCGGTTTCTAATGTAATATTTTTCTCCACTTTAGATATTTGTGTGGTTTTTTTTTTTTTTTTTGAAGGCTTTGAGTGCAGTTTATAATTTAATAGATTTTATTAGGTATTTTGGTTATATTAAAACTTAAAAAGTTTTAGTATGAGTATTACCTTCATTTTGAAGGTTCAAAATTATTTTTCTAATTTAAGAGATTTTAGAGATATTTTTTTTATCACTTTGGATATTTATAGGGAAAATTTATTTCATTTTTTTAAAATGAAGAAATAAATTCAACTAGAAGGCTATGTTTGGTTTAAGGAAAAGTGAGAATGGAAGAAAAAGAACTCATTGTCCATCGTTTGGTTAGAAAAGGGGGGGGGGGGGAAATGCGGGGAGAAAGGATTTTTATTAGTCTCTCTAGTTTTTTATTTTCTAATTTCTCTCCATATCCACAAAATTATTTTTATATACCCTTGAAATTTGTTTATCTTTTGTGAAATTACTATTATACCCTCAAAGTTAATTATTAATTTATAATTTACAAGGATAAAATTGTATATTGTTATTATTATTTTTATTCCTTTTCTTCCTTTCAACTTCCAAATACTCGTAAAATGTATATTCGAGGGAAAAAAAGTAATTTACATCTACAAATTTTTAATGGTTTTTATTTACGCACACTACTAACATTATTTTTTACTCCCTAATAATCATTTACTGTATCAACAGTTGCAAAATGGTTTGTAGTTTTAATATTTTTCTAGTGAAAGTGCTTTACGGGCCCAAAAGTGAGATATTTAGGCCCAAGAATGAGATAAGCAGTTAAACACTTGTCCACAATCCACAATGTACAGACCCAAGACCACTGGACCGCAAGCCGTTTCACGCGCACGAGAGCCTTCTCTCTCATAGCTCTAAACAAAAATGAAAAACCAGAAAATTTGAAATTCTTCTCAGTATTGTATGGATCCGGACACAAAACTAGGGCTTGTAAAGCACGGCGTTACATTTTTCCTCCTCGCGGTTCCTCAATACACTCTCGTTTGCATCGATGCTCAGGTACTAATACTATATACTTGTACTAATTTATATATATATTCATCAATCAATGTGGCAGATGTTTTCGGTAGGACCTGCTTTTAAGGGAATTAAGATGATTCCTCCTACTTCTCATTTTCTCTTTTATACTTCATGCTAAAGGTTACTTCTTTTTTTTCTTTTCTCATGGTTATTTTTATTTTATTTTAACTATGGTCCTAAAATTATGCCATGAGTATTATGGTTTTTGAAGTTTAAAGTTACCGCATTTAGTCCGTGACAACTTTAAGTGTGTTAAATTATATATTATTTCAAAAGCTTATGTTGTTGGGAAATTGTTAATTTAATCATTCATACATAATTCTAACACTCCCCTCATGTATTGGCCTAAAATTCTTCTTAATGAGTAATATTTTATTGGGAGGTTGAGTTAAGACATGATAGAATTCAGGACTTTCTAATATTTTATTGATTGCCCAAAAAAATTAAGCCATTAAGAAATGACGAATTTAATCATAAATCTAACAAAGTGATCATTTTTATGCAAGGTTACATCTGAAAACCAGACTAACCTAATGTCAATTGATAGCTTAATGCAGTTACACTATTGGTTTTCTTCTTGTCTTTTTTCCTTAAATTGGGTTTCAATCTGTTTTCTAAATTGGAGCTAACTTGAGAATTGACTGCCCAAAAACATATTATAACTAGTGTACAGTGAACAATGCTAGTTACGTTTGGTGGTGTTTCTGTATCATATCATTTTATAGGTATGTATTAGGTTATATGTCTTGATATTTTTCTGACCTACTCTAACTATACAAAATTTGTGGAGTGCTAAGAGCCTTGTAACTTCTTGGTGATTCCAACAAACAGGGTTCAAATCCCCCCTTCCCCATTGTAACTGTTGAAAATATGATAATTGTGTAGTACAGTGAGAATTCCAACTTGACATAATAATTTTACATGGTTATGTTCCCCTGCTAGGTGATCACTTACAAGATTTATAGCTATTATGCCACTTTGTTTCACCACTCTACCTACTTTGAAGCTTGAAACTTTGCTTTTGTGAAGAATGCTGCTGAGTCTCTAAGGTCTAAATTTAAAAATCTTATTGATCTGAAACTATGTTTGTTTGTTTTTTTTTTTTCTCTTTTTCTCTCACTTTTCCTTTGTTAAGGACGAGAGATATTGTCCAGCAGTTAAAAGTTTGGAGTTTGACAGACAACTTTGTCCTTACAATCTAAGCCAGTATGGAGATTGGAAGCATTTATCAAATTACATTACAAAGAGCATTGTTGAACAGATTGGTTAGTGCTATCTAACTACACTTGGGGCTCTTAATACTGCAATCTTATACATTCTGTTCTGAGTTTCTTTACCAATGTTGCTTCTGTTTGATTAAATATTCTCTATTTTCCATCTGCATATATGTTTCTTTTTCAATCAATTTTAGTTTGTTTCTCTTTCCATGTTGCGTGATATTTTAGATGCTTCTTGTTCTCTGATTTTCTGGTTTAGTTATGTTTCTTATAAAAAATGGATAAAATAGATTTGAGGCTAGACTTTGTGAGCACTGGTGTCTTTCATAAACCAAAGATGTGAAACCATGTAATAGTAGAAAGCTTCAATGAGTCAGAGTAGTGTCATGCTATGGGGTACATGTTTATATGTCTATAGAGGTGTGCAATTTTCTCATTGATTTCATTTTGTATGGAGGAATTATCATTTAAGAAGGGAGAATTTTTCATTTCTTAGCAGGAGTTCTATTTTCCAATACAAGGTTTATTGTAGATACCCTAGAGAGTGAGAGACAAAGGAATTTTTGTCCTTTTGTTCAAGAACAGGGTGGAGGATGAGATTGGTTCAAGACTCATCGGGTGTGTGTGCAAGAATGAAGAAATGATTGGGTTGTGGTCATTTTTGGTGAGTAGATATCTTGGTGGTCTCACAATTGAGAGGCACAAGTAGTTAAAGTTGAACGGAAACCTTTGGTCTATTGTCAGGAAAAAATATACTGGGGCCATAGTCTCCAAGCCCTCCAAATTTTCCACTGTAGCAGTACAATTTGGATCTATTCTAATTTTGGCCTTGAAAAATAGTACCATGGCATACCAAGCTTTATGCAGTTTATCTGTGATGGTACATTTAAACGGTTCTACTCCATTTGGAGGCTCCTTGAAAGGTTTCCATTGTCCATCTCTCTCAGTGTATCAATGGTACAAATGTGTCTAGATTTGGTTGATTTAGATTATGAAGCAGTTTTTTAGGTATAAAATACATTGATAAATTACCTCTTGTTTTGAAAGCTCAAGGGTGAATTTTGTCGTGTAACCATTATTCTAGCATACATCAATTTACTTTGTATGATGGAACTCTTACATTACATTAACTTAGACATTGATCAATCAAAATATCCATCGATTCTTTATTTTCTACGCCTTATGAGGGACCAAAAATATGCGATGGACTTTCTCTAGCAAGTCTTCTTACAGTAGAGGATTCGGTGGTGTGGGAAAAAAATTATTGTTTGTTGGTCTGATGTGTGTTTGAGGGATGGAGAAGTATTCTTGAACTGCCCACTTGTAGACATTTGATCCTTTGATTTTTCCTTATTTGGTATTTATTGGGTTTTTGCCTAAATTGGTAGAAATTATCCTAGTTTGTTGGGAATGTAGGCTTGGGGGAAGGAGTATTATAGCTTGGACACCAGCTTCATATTGTTTGACATATTACATTTGCAAGAAACATAAAGAAAGGGCAGTTGATGGGGTGGAGTGTTGCTTTACGAAGATAAATGGCTTGTGCTGCACACAAACTTCAATAATCATGTCTGTTATTTATACTGAACCTAGTGGCTACCACAACATCATTGTTTTATTTGGTTTAGTTCACAAATTTTATTTTTTATCCCAGTCATCTTCAGTTATCTTGATTCTTTGTTTACTTTGAATATATGCTATAAATTTTGGGACTAAGGCTTGGTTGTTGTTATTGTTGTTTGAATTTACAGTTTGCATCTTCTGTTTGTCATTTCTGCATAAACTTGTAAATTTGAATGATTTATTCAACATGCAGAGCCCATTGGAGGAGAGATCACTGTTGCATGGGAATCAGGGATAGTTAAAAGCACTCCTAAAATTGCGATGGAGAAAGCACTAGACGAGTAAGTTCTCAACATCAGTGGATAATTCTCAGAGCAGAAGTTGTTACCATATATCAATTGCCCATGTTATCAAACAAAAAGGAATACATGGACAAGAACTTACTTCCTTGATTATTGACAAGGTGAGAGATCTTAGACATGACCTCAACAGATTTTTTTTACTGTTTAGCATCTGCTGATTTGGGTTTTAAATTCCACTGATCTGTTTAGACACAATTGTTAGAAAGTTTGCTGATAAAGGATCATGGAGGTTCTTAAGATGTACTTCTTGGAGAGCTGCAATTTGCATTTATTGCATTTTTGGTATGTGCAAACGTGTAGAAAGCTTTCTATATGTGGAAATTGCTTTTAGATTTTATTACATCTGAAAATTCTGCAGATGGACAGTCAGATGAAGGATTTCTACAGTGGAAAGCTTTGGTTAACCTTTTATTTGCATGTACTGAAGCTGTAAGTATTGATTTGGCTGCTAATTTTTCATTGATTTGTTGAACAATTTTGTGAGATTGAAGTTGTTCTCACCATCCTAATGTTGTAAGTAAACTTGAAAGGTGTAGGCATATTGTACCCTTTTTAAATTCTTGTACGCTTTTTTATTTTTTCCCCTTATTTCAATTACTCCTTTACCTCTTCTATTCCTCCCCCCCCCCCCACAAAAAAAAGGGAAATACATTGTCATTGTTTTCATTGATCTCAGAACTTCATTTTCAAAACATCTGTGGAAAATTATTTGATTTCACAATACCTCAAATCCATGTATTTTCTTGTTACTTTGTGTGGGAATTCTAAGGCATTTTATGCTCTAGGGCCAAAGTTGTGGTTTTGATGGTGCAAATTGCTGAATTTCCTCAACTTTTGTCATTCAGTTGAACAAATGTGGTTGGAACTCAAACCTTTTCTTTTGAATGATCTATCATACAAAAGATTTTTATTCAAAGTTTCTGAACATAATTTTATCTTGGTATTTTGACTTGAGGTCATTTCAGCGTTTTTATTTCATAGGACATCAATCTGTTTGTAGGTTTTGCTATTTGTTTTTGCAAACATCATTATAGTAATTGTAGCATTGCTCATTGAATAGTGACACTATCATTGTTAGAATTAGAACGGCATAATCTTTGTTGGAGTTGACTCAAAAAAATTCGTTGTTGCTATTTCTTGGAAGTTTTTAATATCTTTTTATGGTAGCAAATTTACTTGTTTTCTGAAATAATTCATAGGTGATATATAGTTACCATATTATAATGATATTTCTTGGAGTCCTACTTGGTTTATATTTAATAATTTGAATTTTTTTTTTAAAATGTTGAGAGGATTTTATTCTGTTAAAATGTATATGTCTGAAAGTATATATTTTTTGCAGCCTTTTTGTACAAGGAGTCAACTATTCACAAAGGTAATGCTCTTTTATTTTTTTATTTTTTATTTTTTTCCTTTTTCTTTTAATAATTATTTTGGTAAACTAAACAAAACTTCAAGTTTTTAATTTTTATTTGTTTTATTTATAAATTTATTGATAAATCGATAGTTACAATGGGGGAGTGGAGATTTGAACATTGGATGTTTTCGTTTAAGACACTACGAGTAACCTTAGAACTTTTTGCCTTCACTGATAATAACATTGATACACTAAATAAGAAAGGGTAAGGTTGTTAAATAGTCTGGCCTAATTTTGAAAAGCCTTATCAGTTTCAGTTGGCCTTATGTTATATGTTTGTGTTATCCGAAGTTTTTATTTTAGTTACTTCTTTGAAGTCCTCTTCTTGCAGAAAGCTTTAATTCTTATGTAGGCCAGTTGTCCCTCATAAATTGAAGTATTTAACTATGATATTGGGCTTGAAATAAGCTTCATTGGTTTATCAGGTTGTGACTATATTTGCAACGTCTGTAGTTAACTTGCATAGAATTTCCTAGTATGTCTAATTCGCCATATTAAAATTTTTTGATACATCAATATTTGGGAGTCGGGGGATTTAATCTCTGGATGTCTCCATTGAAAACACTAAGAAGTGCCAACCAGTAAGTTACATGGCTCTTGGTAATTCACAAAATTAAAATTGCATTTTCTTTCTTCATTTAATACTGATTAACACTCAATAAATTTAATTGTCAAATTCTTGTTGTTAGTTTTATACAGAGCTCTGACAACTTAGAGAATTCTACGTAGTTCATTAAGGTTATCTACTATCAACTGAAATTTGGGCTTGAGAAAGATCATACAGATACCAGTGGTGCAGCAACAGGGGTATCAACACTATTGGATGATTCATGGTTATCTACTGATAGCCTTTTGCACCATTTTTTTAAGGTAGGTCTTTGGGGTTACTAAGTCATTTTTTAAATGCATGATTGTGCTGCCATGCTATACAGGCATTTTTGCAAATGTCAATGCCCCTTGTTGACAAAATTTTATTGGCAAGTTAGATTTCAAGGCTTCCGTTGACCTAGTGAACTATTTACCTACTCACCAACATTTATTGGTCAATTTGAGCAACTTGCTTAAAAAACCAATAAAAATCAATGCTTAGTCAATTTAATCACATAGATTGAATTTTGTTTCATTTGTAACATTTTTACTTGTTAAAGAAGAAATCGTAAGTTCATCGCAAATTGTTGACTAATTGCTGAATGGAACTGCAGGACTTTTTTCATTGATGCAAAATGCCTTATCTGTTGATGGACATCTGCTGTCATGGGTATGAACACTAATCCTGCTTCTTCATGTTCTTCATGTTTGATTCTCTGTCGGTTTGGAGGTTGGGGCCTGGGGCAACTTGCCAGGCTTTCATTTTCTCTTCAAATACTTTCCTTCTTGGCATTTACAATTGATTCTCAGTTTTGCTCTCCAAAAGATTATGGATTTTCTATTCTGCAAATTAGATATCATGTATTTATTACTTTTAGAGATACATGCATTTAACTTATAAACTGCCGAGATGCAAAGTTGATGTCATCATGTCAAGGGCATTTACTTCATTCATAAAACCAAACATTATCTTATTCACATTATTTACAATTACAAAAATCGCTGAAAACCTCTACCAGACTGTGAGGTGGACTTTGCTCCACCTTTGGATTACCAAGAACCAGAAACACCAGTAGTGAAGGATGTCATGGCTACGAAGAAAGTTGAGGAGCAAGCAGTAAAGGATGATGTGAAGTTTGAACCTTTTTGTGGCGAAGCAAGGCGTTTGGATGGGAGATTTTCAATGGAGTCGGTTGTATCAGATTGCTCTGCCAGGTTGAACCTTTCACTTCATTGCAATTTGCAAGTAGTTGCTTTCTGCTTATTAAGACAAGTTGTAATGTCCTCTCTTTTTCTTATTATAGACGAGGAAACTTAAAGAGCTGCTTGAGAACAATCTTGGGTAGGAGTTTCAGGTGAACAGTACAGTTGATGGAATATACTTTGAAGAAGATGACGAGGTTAGTGTGTATCCATATTAAAAATTTGATCTATGAACTTTCTCACTCATGATCTCATCTTTGCTTATAGTTCAACTTTGTAGTTTGCTCCAGTAATAGAGATGTTGGATGACCCAAGTTGTAATTAACTTCGGCAATTGAAGATAGGGATTGTGGTCCTCCATCCCATTATTGTGAACAGGCTTTAGTGATACCTAACTTGGTTTACAATATTTCAATTTCTTGCCAATTTTTATGGCAAATTCTTTTCAGATTTCATTGGTGGAGAAGATATAAATATTTTTGTATATTATGAAAAAAAAAGACTTGGTATTTATATGTAAGATGTAATAGACTTCTTAGAATAATGGTCATGTTAAATTCTCCCATTAGTTATCAACTTAAGATTTTGGCATAAATTGGTAATTGATTATGGTATTAATCACTTATTGAGGGAAAGTCTAGGCTCACACATAAGGAGATGATAGAATAATGGTTAAATTATTAAATTTTCTATTTCCTTTTCAATTTAAAGATGTACAATGTTCAAGCTTTTTGGGGTGATTTTGCATTGCTAATGTTTAAGATTTTCTTGTGACTTGATTTCACAATGATTTTTATTTGCCAAGAGCTTTATAGCTCAATTGACACATTCTAATGGTTTTAATAAAAATATTTAGGGTCAAATTCCTCCTCTTCCTTGCAATTATTGAATTATCAAAAGTGAATTAGTTATTATTTATTTGGTAATGTAGAGCTTTTTAAGAAGGGAGGGAATGGTTGTACGAGAATTAAAAATAATAAAAGAAAAAGAAAATAACTGTTATCTTAAGTGATAGCTCAATTTTTATTGCATTCTTTTGTTCTCCGTACATGTGGTTTGAATCTTATTTTTCAAACTCCTACTATTTATCATCTAAACAAAAAAAGTATAGAAAAAATTAGTATGACTAAACTAATGGTTTATTGGCCCATTTTCTCCTCTATATATGGGATGGAAAACCCTGCTTCTAATTATGCATCTCAAGTTTGATTTAGTAGTTCTGGTCAAGAGGCTTGTTGCTTTGCTAAGAGAGTTGCAACTCTTTTTTGCTTGCTTTGCATGTTTTTTCGCTAGTTTATGAGATACTTGACTTGTTTGTAATTGTGTTTTGTTTTGAGAAATTTTCTTGCTTGTTTAGTGTGGAGACTTTTTGCCTCAGCTCGGCCAATAGCTTGCTTGTAACCGATTTTGGCTTTGAATCCCACATCGAAGGAAAACCCCCCCACTTTCTGCCTTATAAGCTGTGAAGCCAAGGGAGTAGTGTACCACCAAGCATCTGATCAGAGGCTTGGTGGTACACTACTCCCTTGGCTTCACAGCTTATAAGGCAGAAAGTGGGGGGGTTTTCCTTCGATGTGGGATTCAAAGCCAAAATCGGTTACAAGCAAGCTATTGGCCGAGCTGAGGCAAAAAGTCTCCACATTTAGGAAAAAAAAAAAAAAAATCCTTTCTTTTCTTGTTTTGAGAAAAAAAAAAATATAACAGTGGAACATGTTGGATTGTCCATAGCAATTTTAAAATACAACAAATATACAAATAGTAATGAAAAGTGTGTCACAAAATTGAATTGAACCTCCTTTTTTTTTTTTTTTTTTTTTTGTGGAGAAAAAGAGAAGAAAATATGACCTCCGACAGCAAGCAAATTGAAGGTAATGTACTATTGCGTTTCTACATGTTCAAGGGGTATTAGGAAAAAACATTATCTATATATAACATATTTTTTTACTAGTTTAATTTTATCGTAGAAATACTTTTGCACACCCTGATTTAAATCTTGCACACCCTAATCGCATATTAGACCCAACCCAAAATCAAGCAACAACATAGATTTGCCAATCCCAAAACCAAATAACATAGGTCATAGATCTTTCTCCCTCTTTCTCTTTGACCTAATCTTTGGTCTCCGTATCATGAACCTTATCTAATCTTATCTCTCTTCTCTATTTGACTATCTCGATATCTCCGGCTCGAAGAATGAATAGTGAGTGTTTATGAGTTGTGAGTATCTTTTTTTATTATTATAAATTTATATTATATATGTGTGAATGTGTGTTTAATACTGATTGTGATACTGATAGTGTGCATTATTTTTCAAATTCTTTTTTTTTTTTTTTGTTATAATGTTATTTGTATGAATTGTGTTGTGTGTGATTGTGTGCGTTTATAGTATAAATATAATATAGCTTTATATAGTTTAATAATTAGGAAATACGTATAAATATAATATAACTTTATATAATTTAATAATTAGGAAAATACAGTGTTTGTTACATGTGTGTATGTATTGTTATTGTTATTATGTTATAATAACTATTTATTATAAAGTTAGATTCAAGAAAAAGAGTAGTAAAGTTGGTGATTGACTGATTGTTTAAGCATTTGATTGGTTAAGCAGAGAGTTAGTGTATTATTTATATATGGATGAGTTTGGCTATGTGGGTCAATAAAAAATAAAGTGTCAATGGGTTTAGTTTTGTCATTTAGTTTAAAATATTTTTATAAAAACAATGACAAATAGATAATAACAATTGCATCTATATATTACTAAAAGCTGAAGCGTAGTATTTAATATTGTTATGCTTACGTTGAGCCACATCAGCAGCCACGCTATCATTTTGTATTTCCAATTTTTCTTATATATTATTTAAACATTTTCTCATTTAAGGTGACTTAAAAACTCCATTATTTAAAAATTAAAATATCTTTTAACCATTATTTTTATTATTAATTTTCCAAAACTCTCCATCCCTTTTAACTCTTTGTCTCCCCACTACTTTCTACCTTAATATCATTATTTCTCTACCTTTTTATCTTCTTTTATTTTGACTCTTCTTATTCTCAATCTTACTATAAATTTGACATTTTCTTTTTTATTCTATGCATAGTTTTCTCACACAAAACGTTACTTCTCTCTCTCTCTCTCTCTCTCTCTCTCTCTCTCACAATTTGTTTTTCATTTTTTGTTTGATTTTTTAATTTTTATCACATCAATTCTTTAGGTTAATGAATTTTTGTGTTAATTAGAATTCTACTTTAGGTTGATGCAATTTAGTTTTGTATTTTAAATTGTTATCTTTTATATTATCTTTGATTAAATATTATATGTGGGGACCAGTTAGTCAGAAGGTACTATTATTAAAGTTGTACGAATTGGGCCTATGGCCCAATCCGAGGATATCAATCAATCCGAGGATGGTTAAATAAGGTTATAATGGGAATGATATAAGAAGAAGAAATAAAGGTTGTATGTGGTAGTCTAAAATACGTCCGAGGAGAAAATTCATCTTGGAAACGGAGATCCGAGGTCAGTAAGAATGTCTTATCATCTCAGGCATCCCTCAAGGTTGCATCACAATTAAGAGTCGGGCATTGGATAAGGGATGAGCAAAGGGTGGCAACAAATATCTTCAAAAGCTGTTGTCTCCACATTAAATGTCTCACAACCAACTCTCTGACCGCATTAATGTGGAAGTGATACCTAAACAGTGATCAAGCAGCCTTACAGCTACTAGATGATGGTTCTGGGAGGAGTTGGATGGGACAAGAAGGAGTCCCTAGAATCTAACCTACACGTGTATGGTAGGGATGATACCAAGATTGTAATATATGGCATGAGAAGGTGACCTAAAAAAAGGGGGGATCGGAAAAAATCAAGAAATCTTGGCAATAACATTGTGAATTCTTGTAACTGTGTTCATCAACAAGATATTATAAGATAAGCTCCTCAGGCTATGCCGAGGACAAATTTTCTTACTTTACTTGTGCTTAACAATCTTAATTCAACAACTTTTATGGTTCATCTTTTGGAGTAGAACTAGTTCTTTCACCCACGCTCTATAAATTCATTGTTTGAGCTTGTTGGGCTAAAACTCAATCCTATACTGGGTCCAACCCAAATTCGGTCCTTACATTATCCTACTGCATTATACATATAATATATAATAATATAATGTTATTGTATTACATAGAATGACTTGAATAATTTGATGTTTATTGTTATATATTTTATTTTTACTTTTTTTTCCCCTCATCTTATTTTATTTAATATTTAAATCCAGTCACATCCTCCATATGATTAATCTATATCTATATATTACTAAAAGTTGAATCGTAACATTTAATATTGATACGCTCATGTTGAGTCACATCAACAACCACGTCATCATTTTTTGTTTCCAGTTTTTCTTATATATATATTTTAAACATTTTCTCATTTAAGGTGACTTAAAAACTCTATTATTTTAAAATTAAAATATATTTTTTAATTTTTCATATAATTTTACCTATATATATTCATCTATTTTAATTTAGATATTTATAAGTAAACAATGAAATATATATTACTAAAAGTTGAAGTGTAGCATTTAATGTTGTTACGTTCACATTGAGCCACATCAATAGTCACGTCATCATTTTTTGTTTCCAATCTTTCTTATATATTTTTTTAAACATTTTCTCATTTAATGTGACTTAAAAACTCTATTATTTAAAAATTAAAATATATTTTTTAACTTTTCATATAATTTTACCTTTACATATTCGTCTATTTTAATTTAGATTTTTTTTTCCCAAAAAAAAAACTTTAATTTAGATATTTATAAGTAAACAATGAAATAATAATTGATGAATAAAAAAAAATTATCTATACATATTTATCTTGTGTGGTTGTAACTTTACATATAATTTTACATTTATATATTCATCTACTTTAATTTAGATGTTTATAACTTAATAATGAAATCTATAGAGAAGGTAATTAAAACAATCATATTTCTACAATTCAAAAAGTCACAATTTCTTTTTTCAAAAAAAGGCCTTTTACATTTCCTTGGCATTATTTTTAATTTTTTTTTTAAACCTTTGACATACCACTAACCTAACCACTTCATACATTAAAAAAATTTAAGGCTCATTATTACTTTCGTTAATATATTATGGATATCTTAATTGATTGAGACCAAACTAGAGAAATTCCTTTCATATTTCCTTGAAAATTCAGAAAGAAAAAGAAAAAGAAAAAGAAAAAAAACCTTTGACATACCACTAATGTAATTACATCTATAACTATCTAAGCCATCCATGATATCTATTTTTTATTGATGACCATATAATTTACAACTAGCAAGGGAACATACAAAGTAATAAAGAATAAATGAAAGAAGAAAAAAAGAAATGAAATTAAACGTCAATTAATAACCGTTATGTGGAAAATAAAAAGGTGGTTAAGAGGAGTAAGAAATAAAACAGAGATGGCTATACAGAGAACATTGAAAACTTTATAGTGCAATAAAATCAACAATTAAATATAATAATACAAAATTTAAACTTAAAACTAATCAAACTCTAACTAGGGAAATTATATATATACACACACACACATATAAAATCATAATCTTCATACACCATGACTTAAAAAAATTTAACGAATAGTTCTACCTCTTATTTAATGTCTATGTTATGCAAATCATCAACCAATAAATATATGATAATGGTAAAAAAATGTTATAGACAAGATTATGAAAAATATGATAAAACTTAAAAAAAAAAAAAAAAAAAAACTCTTTATAAAGTCTAAGAACTCTTTATCTAAAAAAATTTCACGCGCAATGCATGGGTCTGCGACTAGTAAAAATAAACATTATACAAACTTGCCACACCTATCCGCATTAATAATAGATAATGGCAATTGAGATTGGACAAACAGGAAATCTCTAAGAACTCAAGCAAAAATATATATATATATATATATATATATATATATTGGATTGTCCATAGCAATTTTAAAATACAATAAAAATATATAAATAGCAATGACAAGTGTGCCACAGAATTGAATTGAACCTTTTTTTTTGGGGAGAAAAAGAGAAGAAAATCTAAACACCAGCAGCAAGCAAAGATTGAAGGTAAATGTACCATTACACTGTCCACCGAAGGCATAACGGGGTTTAGTTTACTGCAAGCATGCATTAGAGAAATGCATATATTAATATCCATATTAAAATCCAAATACAATTTGATAAGATAAGAAAGGTAAAAAGAAAAAAACCCATTTAAAAAAAAAAAAAGTAAAAAGGGGAGAAAGCAACCTTTATAAATAAACTTTTTTTGAAGCGTGTTAACATTGCCATCTCAGCATTGACCAACTTAGCAACATTTCAGTTTTCGTAGCGATCCCCAACACGTCGGTGATGGTATCTTTGAATAAGAAGTGATCTCAATCTCGGGGATGTGAGATATTTTATGCCAATCCTCTCCACTGTGGGCATCCTTCAATTATCAATGTTTTGTGTGCCATAAGATTCTGTAGCTCGTCTGGTATTGAGATTAGATTAGGGCAGTACCAAATTTCCAAATTTGAAAGCGATGTGAGGCATCCAATTTGCTTAGGTAGAGAAGATAAGTCTTCACAGAACCAGATTTGCAGATCACGGAGAGCAGTTAGATGTTGAATACCCTCTGGCAATGAAATTAACTTCGGACAGTCGAAGATATATAAATGCTCAAGTGCAATTAAATATTGAATTCCCTCAGACAAAGAGTAGAATTTGTTGCAACTCGAAATGGATAAACTCCGTAGTGAAGATAAGCCCTGCAAACCATTCATTGGTAAGGACAAAAGATTATTACACTCCTCTATGTCCAGTTTCCGTAATGAATGTAAGTTCTGGAGTCCTTCTGGAAGACTTTCGATCTTGTTGCAACATTCCAGACTAAATTCATTCAACGCAGAAAGATTATCCAACTGATTAGTCAGTGACTTGAGATTGGGCATATTGGAAATCTTCAACATTTCAAGCATCTTATGATTTTGCAACAGTCCATCTGGAAGAACTGTCAATTCATCCATGTTTTCAATCACAAGGGAAGAAAGCGAAGTGAGATTCATCACTGACCTAATTAACACTGCATTGTTTCTACTCATAGTCAAATCTGTAATGGAAGGAATAATAGGAATTTCAACTAACTTTGGGCAATCCATGATTTCTAGTGTGCTTAGGCAGGGAAAATTTTCTCCTCCCGTCATTGTTCTCCATTCCTCCAAATCACGCATCTCATGGAGCCAAAAAACCTTCAATGAGGGGAACGAAATTGCACTTTCTCCATGGAACTCATTGCCAATATATTTCACAGCATGCCAGCCAGTTATAACAAGAACCTTAAGGAATGATAGTTTGCCAAGAGGTGGCAAATGTTCACATCTTTCCCAACAATCTAGCGAAATTTCAACCAAATTACAAAGAACTGAATTTTGAATCCATGATGGAATTTTTGAACCATGATAGTTGTATATGGACAGTTCTTTCAGATTTGAATGAGGTTGGAGACCATCAAGAACATCTTCTACATGGTCTGGTATGTGGCTTTTATTGTCACTCCGCCAAACCAAAGTTAGCGTATGAAGATCTTGTTTTTCAATCAAATTTGCATTTTTGGCCTCCACTGAATTTCTGACATTATCAAGTTCCTTTATTGTTAACTTATTTCGAAGGTTTAGCCATTTCAACTCACTTACTTGATAACCTTTCTCCTTGCCAACAATGAAGAAGCTCAATGATTGGAGGCAAGTTAATTGTCCCATTCCTTCAGGCATACGAGTAAGAGAAAAACAATCAGTGATGCCAAGATACATAAGGCTTTTCATGTGCTTCATACCTTTGGGTAACTCACAAAGATCTTCACAGTTGTCTAGTTTCAGAGTTTGTAGGTTCAAGAGGCAGGTTGTTGATTTAGGTAAAACTTTGATAGTAGACTCAGACATGTCAAGATACCTCAAATGTTTTAAATTGTTGATTGATCTTGGTACTTGATACTTAAATCCTAAATCCAATACCCGAAGACACTTTTGTTTCAAGAAGAATGGCAGAGAAGCTTCACAATTAGATGTACCAAGGCATGAGCGTAGAGATCGAACTTTACATAGATCCTCATTCAAAGAAATGTCTCGTGATGAGATCATGTCATAAAACATATGAAAAATCCTGCCTTCAACCTTCACATCTTTACTGGATTCCACTGCAATGCATTCATGTCTCATAATAGATTGAGCAAGGTCATGCATAAGGTTATGCATTTTACACGTTATATAGCCGGGATACTCCTCCTTGACATCTTGAAAGAAAGATCTCCATACTAATTCATTGAAGATATCAACACCCAAATCATACAACTCCGATGGTTCTTTGAAGGGAATAAAACCATTAGCCATCCACAGTTGTATTAACTTATCCATCTCAAGCTTATGATCTTTGGGAAATACACAGCAATAAGCAAAACATTGCCTTAGATGTGGGGGTAGATGGTGATAACTCAACTTAAGGGCCAACAAGATGGAATCCTTACCTATTGGTAAATCCCAAATCTGACTTTTTTCCACTGATTCCCAGTCACTCTTCCTACTTTTTAAGGACATGAGGCTTCCAAGAGCCTTTATAGCTAGAGGCACGCCTCCACACTTCTTCACTATTTCCTTACCAATTGATTCCAATTCTGATTTCTCTTCTACCCTTCCCATCCCAAATGCACGTCCTTTAAATAAGGACCAAGAATCATCCTCTGACAAGCATCCCATGCGGTGTGGAGGAAGTACTGGGGCCATCATTCGCGCAATTGTTTCAATTCTAGTTGTCACTATAACCGTACTACCTTTCGCTCCACACATCAAAGTATGTTTTAGGTGGTCCCATTCCTCTTGGTTCTCGTTCCAGACATCATCCAAGACAAGCAGGAATTTTCTCCCACGCAATTTTTCTTGCAACTCTTGCTGTAGTGGATCCAACTCAGAAATACTACACGCACCACGAATGATAGACTCTATGATCACCTTTAGCAACCTTCTTATCCGGAAATCATCTGATACACATACCCAAATTCTCAATTCAAAATGGCTCTTCACCCTTGCATCATTGTAGACTAACTGTGCAAGCGTTGTTTTACCCAAGCCCCCCATGCCCCATACAGCATAAATGGCCAGATTATCTTGATCATCAGACACATTAGTGAGCAACACTTCAATGATCTTTTCTTTTTCCTCATCTCTTCCATAAATCTCACTTTCATTCACAAGTGAGCTACTTTGTCTTTTTTCTACATCAAAAACTTCCGTGTTTATAACTCCCTCTCTCAAGTGGAATTCAGATTTCTCCCTAGAAATGGCATCCAGTCTATCCCTCACATTCTTCAATTTATGTGCCATTTTCATGCGAAATATAAGTCTGTTTCGAAGAGAAAAGAAGCTACTTACTTGGCTTGTCGCACCTTTCTCTCTCTCCACCTTTCGCATTAGAGCTTCAGTTGCAAACTCGTCCAGAACATTATCCGCATCATAAGCTACATCTTTGAGCTTTCTCAGCCAATTCCTGACAGCCTCGCTGTTCCACTGCTTCTCCTCTGCATCTTGGAGAACGGCTTGGATGGTGGACAGCGTGCTCTCAAGTTTGTTAAGCTCCGTTCCCAATCCCCAAGCAATTCCAAATTCTTTTAGAGCTAAATTATTCGAGCTCCTCATGATCGAGCTCACCAAGGAAGAGAGAAGTACGTCCGCCATATCCTCTCTCTTTCACTCACTCTAGTAATAAATTGCCATAGAAATACAGAACAGGTCAAGAGCAGTAAAATTGCGAAAACAGAAATGCTTGATCTGCTATTGTGCTTCATGATCTAATGGTTTTTTTTAATTATTATTATTATTATATTTTTAAAAAGACTAGTTTACCTGCAACTCTGCAAGTCTTCCTATCTTATGCTCCACACGGCGTGGACTTAGCATATTCCTCTTTGAGGTGCTAATATGCTTTAGTTAACCTAATGGTGGGTTTATTTTAATGTCTTTATTCAGCCAAAAAAAATTCATTTTAATGTCTTTCATTCTTTGTCGCTTTCCCAAAATTCTAGCATATTTCACGGTAGGTGATTTATTTTTTTTTGGGTAAACTACGGTAGGTGAATTGTAACTATACTTCCTTTCAGGGGCGGAGCCAGGAATTTTCGTATGGGGAGGCTAAGTTACAACACTAATATATTTATCAAGATAACCCCATACATACACATAAATACACATGCTTTTTTTATTATATACACACACTTTTTTATTTGATAAGTTATATATATACACACACCCAACAAAAAAAGAGCTTAATATTTTCAATCAAAATTATGTTTGATGGCTATCTTTCATCAAATTAATAAAATACATTTTCATAATTTCTTCTATTAGACATGTACAAAAATTTATCATTTTTTTGCATAGTTTAATTTGTTAAACCTCTTCAATTATATGATTTTAATATAATTTCTCTTTCTTTTAAGAGCACCACTGAAATGACTCAAAATTTTGGGAGAGGGGGCCAACTTCAATTTTTACATGTTACATTTTTTTAAATGTAAATAATATAAATACTATAAAATAAATTTTTAAAATTTTGGGGGTGGCCTAGGCCCCCCCACCTTTGTGTGTGGCTCCGGTAGAAATGATAATTGATTAATTACCAATTGTCCTAAAAATTTAAGCTATTAATAAATTTTGCAGCTAGAAAAGAGGCAATTCAAGCAAACATCATGCACAAAGCATCTAAAACAAAATTGTTCAAAAAAATTTTTTGTACCTAAACAATGTTGATATCTATTAAAGTTCCACTTTGAATTTTCTCAAAGAATCCTGATTTGAAGCCTAATTTTCTTTCATTTAAGCTACAAAAGGAGAGAAAGTACACCATACAGCGGTGATAATGAGAAGAAAAACAAACCATGGCAAAATAATTGAATCAAATATAGGTACATAAAAATCATTACGAAGTTATCATCTTTGCTTATTTGGCTTTGCCTTGACAGTGACTCAGTAAGGATGACGAACACTTTCATGGTATGGCTCAATTTTTTAGTTGTGAAGGACTTTGTGCTTGATATCTATTATTTTCAAGTGCCTCATAGGCTAACCAAAATGTTCATTGCAAAGAAATTTATTTTTATTTATTTATTTTAGAATGGAAAAAGAAATGTATTAATTGGAGACAAATGAAGACAGTAGACAAATTTCCCAATTCTTTAAATCCGACACTTCCAATTCCACACTCTTCAAATCAATTGATGGTTATGGAGAAATGTAAGAAGTCACAAATCAACTCACATGACTGAAAAATCACAAACAAAGTAAGTTAGGAAATGATTTTTTTTTTTTTAAATATTTTTAGGGTGTGTCTATTGTCTATTTTAACATATTTTTTTCATCTTAATGTGCTGCTGATTTTGATAATCTACTACTATTAAAATCTGTTAATTTTTTTAGGTCAATTAATAGACACACCCTAATATGTCAGCGCATAGCCTCTTTTAGGAAAATTCAAAGATCTCTCTCTTTTTTCTTATTTATTTATTTTTTCTATTGATTCCAATTTTAGTTTTAATATGTTGGAGTATTATATATGTAGTTTTTTTATTTTATTTTATTTTATGTCTCTTTTACTATTGATTGTCACCAAGCAAATTAAATGGTTTGCCCTCTATTTCATTACTGAAGATAATCCTAATATTTGTAGAAAAAATAAGAAAAATTAAAAAGAAAAATGATGGTCATGTTGATGTGTTAATATAGGAAGATAATTCATACTATTATATATGTTAGTAAACCGTAAACCTCATTGATAAATGGGTTTTGCAGAACTGAGAAAAACAGTTTGTGTTTTATTAGAGATAGTAAAATTTTATTCCAACTTTCAAAGGTATGGGAGTGGAATTTTCTAATTAAAATAGGCTTTTACCTTTCGCAGATCACTCTTTATCTAATTGTTATAATACACATTAGGTTTTATGGGTTTAATTGTTTTTCTATACTACTATACAAGGGAAGCCTTTCCTAAAATTGCATTCTGGAAATCTTTTGGCTTATGTAAATAACCATATGATGTTCTAGAGTTGTTTAGTCTATGTTCTCTCTCATTTTCTTTTTAAAAATTTAATTTATTTTTTGTTTTCTGGGTTCTGTTTGCCTAAATAATATTCCAAGCTAGCATTTAATTTGCATGTCTAGATGTTTATTGCGCCCAAATCCCTTAATTTTTTATTTTTCTTCTTAGATAGCATTTCTTTTGCGTGCCTAGATGTTTATTGAGGGTTGAGTTTGTTGGTTGGTTTTATGTATTTTATGATGTTATTTACTGTTATTGCAAGACTTACTACACATTTTCTAATCAATTGTTTTACAAGCCTTGGCCAATATTTTTAAAAAGTCTGCAGGCACAATTGTTTAATCAGCACGGGGTCTATGTGGTATTCGATGACTCAAACCTTTGCTATTATATATTTTGCCCACAAAGTTTTAAGCAACCAATTTGATCATTTAGTGTGATTTGTGAAGTGAAACCAAACTAATGTTGGATTATATAGGCCCTCTAAGAAGTTTCTTAGCTACATTCATTCTTTCACGTATAAATGTTTTTCTTGAAATGTTTAAAGTGCTAAAATAAAATATGAATATTTTTATGGATGGTGGATTCCGGATATTTACATTATTCATTCAAGAGATTGGGTTTAATGATGCACTAATTTGTTGCAAAATGAGGGTTTTTAAAAATAAAATTAGCTTTTGAGCACGCGCGTGCTTAGAGGCTCTTTTATTTTTGCTTCTAAGGGTCAATGATTTACATTCATCATAATTTAGAATTACTACATTTCGAATAAAAAAAAAATACCTAGGTGTGATGAGAATTATGCATTTGTGGATGAAATAATTTTGTCGTATAATTCTTATCACACCTAGGTATTCTCTGATTGAAAAATTAATAATTCTGAATTATAGTTGTGGGGCCAAAGAATCTGACAACCCCGGCCCAATTTATACTAAGCCCAAGGCCCACGCCGAGGAGGAAGAGATGGCCAAGGACGAGCAAAGAAAGCCCAAATAGCCTAGAAACGTTGCCAAGGACGATCCTGTCCTCGGCATTCTAGATCCCAGATGGAAAGAACGGCACGCCGTCAAAGGCAGCCTCCCAGAGTGCCCCCAAAAAAGGGACAAGTACATTAGGACACCCATGGGAGCATGGTGTAGGAGCAGTTCAAGGAGAAACTGTCACCTCCGCATTGAATGCACCCCAGCTAACTCCTTGGCCGCATTAATGAGGAAGTGACCTCTGTACAGTATTACTGCAGCCTTACAACCACCCCAGAAGACCTCTAGAGGGGGCTGATGGGACAAGTATCAGCATAAACCATCAACTATCCACGTGTAGGGTAGAGATGAAGGAAGATATGTAGTATAAATAAGAGTAGAGACCCTAGAGATGAGGGGAAAAAGAGGAAAAGAGAAAGCATTATAGCAATCTCAACAACTTCTGTAACCATTATCATCCAATATATATTAGAACAGAACTCCTCGGATTATGCAGAGGACAAACTTTCTTATACAAACTTGGTTCGTTTCTGTTTGATTGTCTTGGAAACTCATTATAACTGCTATCCCATTCACTAAAGCCTAGTTCTTCTACCCACTCTCTACAAATTTATTGTATTGGGTTCATTGGGCCATATCCCACACATTTTGGGTCTGGGCTGAAAATCCTGTCCCTACAATTGGCGCCGTCTGTGGGGAGAGCTTGTGTGATAGTGAGTGCAACGGTCAACTATGGTGGGTTCAGGTCTTCACTAGGCAGAGTCCACGGCATCCCAACGTGAAAATCCTTTCGCCAACCTTGAGCGTAGGAGGAATCGAGAGGGCAGCGTGCATACTATGCATACAAGCAAAAGCCACTCTCGAGTTGGAAGTCACATCTCTCAGGAGCGACATAGAGTCTGGGACCCGTGGCGGTGACATGGTTCGACGGCCTAAGAGCAAATTCCATAAACTCCTTCAAGGGGTTACCCTCGGGGCTGAGCCTTATAAGGCACCCGGGGAAAGTGGTTAAACAGAACCTTAGTCATGCCTGCAGTCCTCGGACCAGATGCTAAGGGGAAATTAACACACACTGACATCTTTGCACTCGGGGCTGAGCCTTATAAGGCACCCGAGGAAAGTGATTAAACAGAACCTTAGTCATGCCTGTAATCCTCGGACCAGATGCTAAGGGGAAATTAACATACAGTGACATTTTTGTACTCGGGGCTGAGCCTTATAAGGCACCCGGGGAAAGTGGTTAAACAGAACCTTAGTCATGCATGCAGTCCTCGGACCAGATGCTAAGGGGAAATTAACACACAGTGACATCTTTACACTCGGGGCTGAGCCTTATAAGGCACCTGGGGAAAGTGGTTAAATAGAACCTTAGTCATGCCTGTAGTCCTCGGACTAGATGCTAAGGGGAAATTAACATACAGTGACATCTTTGTACTCGAGGCTGAGCCTTATAAGGCACCAGGGGAAAGTGATTAAACAGAGCCTCAGCTATTTCGGGTCCCTCAGACCTCCTGCTAAGAAGAACCTTAGCCATGCATGAGTCCTCGAACCACATGCTTTGGGAAAATTAACACACATAGCATCTTTCTATAAGTGTCAAGACAGACCTAAAATTATAACCAACTCCTCAGATTGGTAGCTCTGAAAGGAGCAATTTACAGTACAAATATGGGGCGCGTGAAACGGCACTCCCCCGGGTGTAAACCAAAGGATCAAGACAGAGTTAACCCTTAAGAATTCAAAACCCCACATTTTTCCTCGGATGAGAGGAAAAAACCGGAGTTTTGAGGGGCTATTGTGGGGCCAAAGAATCTGACAACCCCGGCCCACTTTATACTAAGCCCAAGGCCCACGCCGAGGAGGAAGAGATGGCCAAGGACGAGCAAAGAAAGCCCAAATAGCCTAGAAACGTTGCCGAGGACGATCCTGTCCTCGGCATTCCAGATCCCAGATGGAAAGAACGGCACGCCGTCAAAGGCAGCCTCCCAGAGTGCCCCCAAAAAAGGGACAAGTACATTAGGACACCCATGGGAGCATGGTGTAGGAGCAGTTCAAGGAGAAACTGTCACCTCCGCATTGAATGCACCCCAGCTAACTCCTTGGCCACATTAATGAGGAAGTGACCTCTGTACAGTATTATTGCAGCCTTACAACCACCCCAGAAGACCTCTAGAGGGGGCTGATGGGACAAGTATCAGCATAAACCATCAACTATCCACGTGTAGGGTAGAGATGAAGGAAGATATGTAGTATAAATAAGAGTAGAGACCCTAGAGATGAGGGGAAAAAAAGGAAAAGAGAAAGCATTATAGCAATCTCAACAACTTCTGTAACCATTATCATCCAATATATATTAGAACAGAGCTCCTCGGATTATGCCGAGGACAAACTTTCTTGTACAAACTTGGTTCGTTTCTGTTTGATTGTCTTGGAAACTCATTATAACTGCTATCACATTCACTAAAACCTAGTTCTTCTACCCACTCTTTACAAATTTATTGTACTGGGTTTACTGGGCCAGTATCCCACACATTTTGGGCCTAGGCTGAAAATCGTGTCCTTACAGTTCTTATTTGGACCCACTACTAACATTATTTTTTTACTTACCAATAAACATTTACTATATTAACTGTTTGTAAAATGGTTCGTAGTATTAATATTTTTCTAGTGAAAATGTTTTACGGGCCCAAAAGTGAGATATTTAGGCCCAAGAATGAGATAAGTGGTTAAACACTTGTCCACAATCCACAATGTACAGACCCAAGACCGCTGGACCGCAAGCCGTTTCCCGCGCACGAGAGCCTTCTCTCTCATAGCTCTAAACAAAAAGGAAAAACCAGAAAAGCACGGCGTTACATTTTTCCTCCTCGCTGTTCCTCAATACACTCTCGCTTGCATCGATGCTCAGGTACTAATACTATATACTTGTACTAATTTATAAATATTCATCAATCAATGTGGCAGATGTTTTTGGTAGGACCTGCATTTAAGGGAATTCAGATGATTCCTCTTACTTCTCATTTTCTCTTTTATACTTCATCCTAAAGGTTACTTCTTTTTTTCTTTTCTCATAGTTATTTTTATTTTATTTTAACTATGGTCCTAAAATTATGCCATGAGTATTATGGTTTTTGAAGTTTAAAGTGACCACTTTTAGACTGTGACAACTTTAAGTGTGTTAAATTACTGATTATTTCAAAAGCTTATGTTGTTGGGAAATTGTTAATTTAATCATTTATACATAATTCTAACACTCCCCTCACATATCGGCCTAAAATTCTTCTTAGTAAGTAAAATTTTATTGGGAGGTTGAGTGAAGAAATGATAGAATTTAGGACTTTCTAATATTTTATTGATTGCCCAAAAAACTTCAGCCGGTAAGAAATGACGAATTTAATCATAAATCTAACAAAGTGATCATTTTTAGTCTCTATTGTGTCTAATAGAGTGATGTTGTGTCAATTTTTATACAAGGTTACATCTGAAAACCGGACTAACCTAATGTCAATTGATAGCTTAATGCAGTTGCACTATTGGTTTTCTTCTTTTCCTTTTTCCTTAAATTGGATTTCAATATGTTTTCTAAATTGGAGCTAACTTGAGAATTGACTGCCCAAAAACATATTATAACTAGTGTAACAATGCTAGTTACGTTGGGTGATGTTTCTGTATCATGTCATTTTATAGGTATGTATTAGGTTTTATGTCTTGATATTTTTCTGTCCTACTCTAACTATACAAAATTTGTGGAGTGCTAAGAGCCTTGTAACTTCTTGGTGATTCCAACAAACAGGGTTCAAATCCCCCCTTCCCCATTGTATCTATTGAAAATATGATAATTGTGTAGTATAGTGAGAATTCCAACTTGACATAATAATTTTACATGGTTATGTTCCCCTACTTAGTAGATCCTACTGTTAAAATTTATACAAGTGGACATTTGACCCTCATAACATATTCTGCTAGGTGATCACTTACAAGATTTATAGCTATTATGCCGCTCAGTTTCACCACTCTACCTGCTTTGAAGCTTGAAACTTTGCTTTTGTGAAGAATGCTGCTGAGTCTCTAAGGTCTAAATTTAAAAATCTTATCGATCTGAAACTATGTTTGTTTGTTTTTTCTCTCACCTTTCCTTTGTTAAGGACGAGAGATATTGCCAAGCAGTTAAAAGTTTGGAGTTTGACGGACAACTTTGTCCTTACAACCTAAGCTAGTATGGAGATTGGATGCATTTATTAAATTACATTACAAAGAGCATTGTTGAACGGGTTGGTTAATGCTATCTAACTACACCTGGGGCTCTTAATACTGCAATCTTATACATTCTGTTCTGAGTTTCTTTGCCAATGTTGCTTGTGTTTGATTAAATATTCTCTATTTTCCATCTGCATATATGTTTCTTTTTCAATCAATTTTAGTTTGTTTCTCTTTCCATGTTGCGTGATATTTTGGATGCTTCTTGCTCTCTGATTTTCTGGTTTAGTTATGTTTCTTATAAAAAAATGGATATAACAGATTTGAGACTAGACTTTGTGAGCACTGGTGTCTTTCATAATTATCTATCCAAAGCTGTGAAAGCATGTAATAATAGAAATCTTCAATGAGTCAGAGTAGTGTCATGCTATGGGATACATGTATATATGTCTATAGAGGTGTGCAATTTTCTCATCAATTTCATTTTGTATGGAGGATTATCATTTAAGAAGAGATCATTTCCATTTCTTAGCAGGATTTCTATTTTCCAACACACTGTTTATTGTAGATACCCTAGAGAGTGAGAGACAAAGGTATTCTATCCTTGTGTTCAAGAACAGGGTGGAGGGTAAGATTGGTTCAAGACTCACCATGTGCAAGAATGAAGGAATGAAGAAATGATGAGGTTGTGGTCATTTTTGGTGAGTAGATATCTTGGTGGTCTCACAATTGAGAGGCACAAGTAGTTAAAGTTGAACGGAAACCTTTGGTCTATTGTCAGGAAAAAATATACTGGGGCCATGGTCTCCAAGCCCCCCCAAATTTTCCACTGTAGCAGTACAATTTGGTACTATTCTAATTTTGGCCTTGAAAAATAGCACCATGGCATACCAAGCTTTATGCAGTTTATCTTCGGGCAAATTTGGCAAAATTGTTGGAGGTGAGGGGCCAATCTTCGCTCTTGGAGGGGCCGGCTTTTAAATAAAATGGAGCAGCTATACTTTTTAACTACAATTATAAGGTTTAAAAAAAAAAATGCCCCCCTACATATAACGTGGCTCCGGCCCTGTTGGTAAGACTTGATGGATGATAGCATGAGTAACGTTAACTCAGACTACTCATGTAAAAGTTTGTTTCTCATGTGATATTTTTGTGTGGATATTGACATCTACATCAATCATGAAATTTTTGTGTGGCTCTCTCTCTTCTTTGCTGCTCTCCCTCTCTCAATCCCACTTCGCCTCAACTCTCAATCTCTTATCTTTTTTAGGCTGAACCAAAAAAGTAGCTCAAACCATTATTGTGTAGAATGGTTAATAATATTGTTAGGAAGAAGCTCAACCGTACATTTTGGAAGAAATCTCTTATGGGAGAGCTGGTTTCCATTAATAAGAAACCAAAAGTGTTTTTTTCTCTTTTTTTATTTATTTATAATAAGTGTGTAATTTTATTGTTTTGATTCTCTTGAAGCAAATAGGAGTAGAGTGCTTGATAGTTGACAACCCCATAGTCTAATGGTCTATTTGGATTGAGGGAGAGAGAGGAAGAGTAGAGTAGATTCGGCTCAAAATTAGCCTATTTTCAGCCAACTTTACTCCCCTCCACTTTCCCTCCCTTCCCCCTCAATCCAAATGGGCCCTAAAAGAGAGCCACATGCCACCCATGCATGACAATGAGTTAACCAAAATGTGAAAGAGGTGAAACCACATCACCAATAAATGACTAAATATATAGTACTTTTATATATAGGTTTGCCTTTGTTACATTTTTGTCAATCATGTTTGGATGGAACATGCTTCTTTAGTAAATTTAAACTTGAATCACATAGTAATATAAGAATTGCACTTTATTAGATGTAAAAACACGTTTATAAAAAAAAAAAAATTATTAGATGCCAAAAAAAAAAAAAACATACATATATAACTAAACAATATAAATTATATATACTTATAATTTTAAAATTATTAATTATTTATTTATAACATCATCAGTCCGACCATCATTTTGACTTCGGTTAGACCAGAAAACCGAAAATCATTCTATTTTTCGAGTTTTTGTTCGGTTCAGTTTTTAAAACTATGATCATAATAGATGTGGTGTGAAGGTTTGGAATTACACCTAGATTAAGGTAAAACATGAACCATGTGGTTGAGGCTGTAGCTGCAAGGTGGATAGCAGTTGTAACTTCAACAACAAAAGGAGAGTGTTGGGAGAGTAGTCATGGATCCCTCTATTCTATATTGTACCATTCAATTAAAACATGTATATGGGGTGTAGAAGTTAAAAAGAAAATCGATCAACTTTTACATCCATGCGATAATTGCTTGGTGCAATATCCAAATCCGATGGTTGGAGGCTTTGAAATTCAGAATCCAAAATGTGTGAGGGGGGGGGGGGGGGGGGGGGTGGTTGTAGGGGTGTAGGGGGCGGGCAGATATTTTTGTACTATATTTTGTTGGCACTTACCATAAGAGTACAATAAATAATTGAGAGAAAAGTCTGTTATAATAAACATCAACATCCCCCTTAATTCAATGTTGGGCCCCTATGTCTTACTACACCCAAAATACACAAGGACATCATGTGCATAGATCATAGGTACAAAGACAAATATATTCAAGTATATAAACCCCATCACCCACCTCGAACTCTCACCACCATCTCCTCCATAACTGTCACCAAATGGAGTCTTCCTCTTCTTGGGCTCTTATGGTAATGGTATCACTAGCAGCCTTAGCCTTTCTCTCAAAATTATTACCCTTCAAATCCCACCAGCTAAAATTTCCACCAGGTCCCAAACCTTGGCCAATCATAGGCAATCTAAATCTTAAAGGTTCCCATCCCCCTAAATCTCTTCACATATTGGCCCAAAAATATGGACCAATTATGCAACTAAAGTTTGGATCTTTCCCTGTTGTGGTTGCCTCATCTGCTGAAATGGCAAAGGAATTCCTAAAAACACATGACCATGTCTTTGCCTCTAGACCCAAATCTGCCGCTGGCAAGTACTTATCTTATAACCATCACAATATCACGTGGGCACCTGCTGGACCATATTGGCGCCAAGGCCGTAAGATTTTCCTCTCTGAGTTGTTTAACTCAAAACGACTCGAGTCCTATCAATACATTCGTGTTGAAGAAATGCGTGCATTTTTGTCACGCCTTTGCACATTGTCAGGGAAGCCGGTTGTGCTTAAAGACCATCTCTTCCGTTTTACTCTAAGCAGTATGAGCAGAATTATATTGAGTAAGAAATATGTTAGTGATGAGGCTAAACACGAGACCTCGATAGTGAGACCAGAAGAATTTCAAGAAATGATAGAAGAGTTGTTCTTGCTAAATGGGGTGTTTAATATTGGGGATTGGATACCGTGGCTCAATTTCTTGGACTTGCAGGGGTACGTGAAGCAAATGAAGGCTTTAAAGAAAAAATTTGATCGGTTCCTTGACCATGTGTTTAACGAACACAAGAAAAAGATGGAAGGAGTGAAGGATTTTGTGCCAATGGATATGGTGGATATATTATTGCAGCTGGCTAATGATCCAAATATTGATGTTAAGCTCACTTACGATAGTATTAAGGCACTCACCCAGGTACTACCGCTACTTTTCTAAAGTTATTTTTTCGATTTTTCTTCGACTTTAGCAATTCAATTATGTATACACACACACAAAATAGATAGATCTAATTCTTCATCACATAAGATTCTAACATATCATTTATCAAATCAAAATCAAATAATGCATATTCTTAATATCATTGTTATATAACATGTCAAATAGGATAAAAGAAAATAAATCTTAATGAAGAAAAAAAGTCAAATGTGAGTAAAGTAAATGAAAAAAAAAAAAAAAAAAAAAAAACTTTAGGGTCCATTTGGATACCGCTTATTTTGCTGAAAACTGAAAACTGAAAACAATGTAATAAAATAATTTTTAAATGTGTGAATAGTACTGTGGGACCCATTTTTAATGAAAGTTTGTGTGAAAAAAGAGGTTTGTGGGTCCCGTGAACAATGCACGGGACCCACTGACAGACATATTTCATTGCAAAATTTGCTGGTCAAAGAGGTAGTGGGTCTCGTGCACAGTGCATGGAACCCACTGACAGACAAATTCCCACGTGAAAACACTCTTCTCAAAATAAAATAAAATAAAATAAAAAGGAAAACGCAAACGCACAAACGCAGCACAAAAACGTTAATCCAAATGCATACTTAGAGCAATTACATCAGTCTGTGCAAAAGATTCCATCTATTTTACACCAAAAACCTACTTTTTCTATTTTACACTATCACTTTTACAAAACACCCACATCAGTTTATCTATTATACACACTTTTTTATTAAAATAATATTTTCTCTCACTTTTTTTATTATTTCCCACCTACCCCTACCTAACCCTTCTTTTTTCTCTGAATAACCCCTTCTTCTTCTTCGCACTCCCCTTTTCTTTATTTCCTCTCTATCTCCGCCTCTCTTTCTTCTCCATCTTCTCTTTTTTTTTTTTTTTTTTTTTTTTGAGACTCTTTTTCCTTCCTCTTCTCCGTCAACCCATCACAAGCAGTCCATCAACACCCTTCTTTTTCCTCTGAATAACCCCTTCTTCACACCATCCTTATCTCTATCTCTACCTCTCTTTCTTCTCCTTCTTCTTTTTTTTTTTTTTTTTTTTGAGAATCTTTTTCTTTCCTCTTCTCCGTCAACCCATTACAAGCACTCCATCAACACCGATCTCCATCAACACTGATCTCCGTCAACCCAACACCGATCTCCATCAACACCGATCCACATCAACCCATCACTGATCTCCATCAACACCGATCCAACGATTTTGTTCCAGTGGTTGATTTTTTTTGTTGATTTTGTGGTTGATTTTTTTTGTTGATTTTGTGGTTGATTTTTGATTTTTGTAGTTCATTTTTGATTTTGAGTCTGTGGTAGTGTGTGGTATCAGAGGAAGAAAGAACATGAGAGGGAGGGTTAGTTTTGCAGATGAAGAAGAGAGAGAAAAAAAGGAATGAATCAGAAATTAATAAAATATTAAATGCACATGCTACAATAGCCGTGCATATATGCACGGTTACTGTAGCAATTGTGCATTTTTGCACAATTTTGCACCCACTGATGAGGGTGTTTTTTTGCTTAGAAGGTGTAAAATCAGTTAGTTTTTTCATTTTGCATAATTTTGCATAGACTGATGTAATTGCTCTTAATGAGAGGGAAAAAAAAAAAAATTCATAGGTGAGTAGAGTAATGACAAAAAATGAGTCTAGAAATAACAAAATCTTTGTTTTTACATTCTAGCCGAAATCATCATAACACCCAGAATTTAGTGGAATGGATCCGAGTGGGCTGAAATTTAGACCTAGGTGAAAGAGACGGTGGGTGATTCATATTGGTTATCTAAGAGTTATGGAACTTTCTAGCTGGAACGAAACGAAATTGATAATAATGTGAGGAATGGATAAATTCTCCTCTTACACTTGCTTATTTTCCTCCCATGTTCTCTAGTATGTCATATTTACTTTTGATTGACGTTAGGTATACTACAAATTTTACTACATAAACTTTACAAACTAATATGTTACAATTACAAATTATAAAAAAAAAAAATTAATTAATTCTAACATTCATTTATGGGTAAAACGTACCTTATGTATAGTATAATAAGTATATTAGATTCTCTAATTCCTCAGTCAGATAATAATTACTTTATTAGTTTTTACATTATTAATTTTTTTTGTGTGGATAATTAGATAGTTAGATACTAACCAATTAAATTATAAAATTTTTGGTGATTTTAATATAAATTTAATACAAAGGAAAGTGGGAATTTGAACCCTGCATGTCTTAGGCACATTAAGAGATGCCCACCAATTGAGCAAAAAAAGCTTTTGGCAATTTCTCATACTAGTATTGACATTTTGTCAGGATCTACTAGCTGGAGGCGTAGATACCTCTGTAACAATTATGGAATGGGCAATGGCCGAATTATTAAAGCAACCACCCCTCATCAAAAAGGCCACTGAAGAGCTGGATAGAGTAATTGGGAGAGAGAGATGGGTGGAAGAGAAAGACATTCCAGGACTTCCTTATATTGAAGCAATTGTGAAAGAGACAATGAGGAAGCACCCTGTGGCTGGATTACTTGTACCACGTTTAGCTCTTGAAGATTGTGATGTAGTTGGTTACAAAATTCAGAAAGGAACTAGAGTCTTCATAAACACATGGAGTATAGGGAGAGATCCTTCACTATGGGATGCACCTGAAGAGTTCTGCCCAGATAGGTTTTTAGGTAAGGCTATTGATGTGAAGGGGCAAAATTTTGAGCTACTGCCATTTGGTTCAGGGAGGAGAATGTGCCCTGGCTACAACCATGGACTAAAGGTGGTTAGCACTACCTTGGCTAATATGTTGCATGGATTTTACTGTAAATTACCAGATAACATGAACTGTGAAGATTTAAGCATGGATGAAGTTTATGGATTTGCAACAGCTCTCAAATTCCCACTTATTGCAGTGATGGAGCCTCGACTTCCGCTTCATCTTTATTAGTTGTGAATTTGACATGTAATACCTTCTCTTTGATGTACCTTTTTGTTATTATGACACATTGCTACTAAATAATTGTGTCTTAGTCATGTATGATGTACCAAGTCTCTAGTTTTGTTGAAAATTAACTTTCGAAAAAGAAAAGTTTGCTTTGGGCTACATTTTGAAATACGGTGAACAAGATTGACAAATGTGTTTTAATAAACCAAATGTTTTACTTTTTTATTCTTTGGGTAAAATACAGTTAACACCCTTGTGATTTTGGCTAATGTCACCAAGGTTCAAATTTTTTCAAAACTGACTAGCTTGGTTCCTAAAATAGTAAAACCAACTTGGACCCTAAACAATTACTCTCTCTCTCTCATAGTGATTAGGGACCAAGTTGGTCACTGTTTAAAAGTTTTGGACTTAGCTGACGTTAACCCAAATCTTATGGGCATTAACTGTATTTTACCTTTATTTTTTAATTTTTATTATTATTATTTTTTAGTATAAAGTATAAACCAAATGTTTTATGTGGTCACCCAAAACTGTTTGAACCAGAGTATTTGGGTCACAATTTATTTATAAGTGAGTTAAGACTCAATCCTACAGATTAGGCCCCAAACTTCCCTTGGTTCCTCTCAATTTCCTTGTGTTTCCTTGTTTTTCTCCTCTCTCTTGCTTTCTCCCTCCCTAGAATTTTCCAACCCCCTGCCTCTACCCTCTTCTCCTTTTTATAGTCTCTTATTAGTGGGATCATAATCATTATCTCCCCACTTTCACACACATTCCTATGTTCATTAGAATCCCAAGGGATTCTCACAACCTTAGAGGATTCCCTTGAAACTTGTTCAAGATACCGAATAGTGTTCGGGGGTGGTTCCTTAATGGTACTATCAGTCCTCAGCTACCAATCTTACTAGGTTTGTGTTTCACCCCGACTACCTTTGTTATTGGTCAGCGTTTAGCCAACCACTCAAGAGTCTCTCCAGTTGTCGTCCCCTCGGCCACAGTCCCGATCTCGGGGTTGGGCCCATTGCGATAAGGCCTAAGGCCAATTCTCTCCTTGCATATTAAGTTTAATTCGTTTGATGGGTCTCGGGCTTTATGTTGGGTTTTGATCAAGTGGGCAGACATGGTTGCCTGGGCCCAATTCACCCACATTTTACTAATTCAACTACTTTTAGAATTCTTTGGAATGCTTAGCAAGTTAGCATATTATAAAGATACATGCCAGCAACAAAAAAACTAGTTTAATTATCGGTTCAAACAACTAGTTCAATATATGATTAGATATAAAAGATTAGTTTTAACTTATCTTCTTTCAAATATAGATTCCAACAAAAAAAATCAATTTAAAAAAAAAAAAAAATTTATTGTGTGATTAGATACATATTCCAACGAAAACCTAGTATTAAATTTGAAGTTATTTGCATGTTAACTAAAAATAGTTAACATGTGATGTTTAACTTGACCATAAAAATAGAAACTTAACCTGTAAAAATAGAAACTTTCATAAAGACCTTTTTTCATATGTGATGCTGAGCCCCCACCCGATGTACAAATGTACAATAACCATGACAGCTTTTTAAAGTTTGAAAGTTAATAGTTTTTAAAGTTTAAACCCCATTGGAAACCAAATGTACAATAACCATAAAGACCTCTTAATCTTTGTTGAACTTATCATATTAGGGTACCACCGAATGTTATGTTGGTATTACCTAAATGTGATAATGAAACCATTAAATGTGAAAAAAAAAAGGAATTACTAAATGTGACAAAAGTACAGTCACATATGATGTTGGTACTGCACAATGTGAGAATGAAACTATCAAATTTGGATATTTTGGTAACTTTTTTTTTTTAATAGGATATTTAAGTAACCTAGTATAACAAGTGGTCTACTTATGGGTACAGTACCCTCCAAAAAAAGAAAGAGTACCTTGTGTATAAATATATATATATATATATATGGGTTTTGAGATAATCACAATATATTGGTTTTAATGTGCCAAACGAATACTATAGCAAGTAGAGGGTAATGACCTTTCCATTGTGAGTACTTAAAATTCAAGCCCGTGGTTGCCTTTAACCAAATAAATTACACAATAATAAATCCACACCATTAATAATAAGATGCACTTAAATGACCCAATTTAACAATTTGTGGTGATTAGTGATTACTATTCACTTTGGGTCTAACAAATGCTCACTAAAATATACTTCAACTAATTCAATGAGGTTGCTGCTCCCCTTGAGAAGATCTCGGAGCTGGCACAGAAGCAGTTAGCGGATTTCCAGCAGCTTTGTGTGAAACCGGAATCAAAGAAGTTGCCGAGGAAAGTCATTTGGAAGCCACCCGATGCAGCTCTGTTGAAAACTAATTTTGACGGTGTGGTTTTTGATGATCTGGGAGCTGCCGGAATTGGAGTGGTGGTGCGTAATTCTTTGGGTGAAGTCTTGGCTGCACTGTCCGAAATTATTCCTCTGCCTTCATCCATTGTTGCTCTGGAAACAATTGCAGCAAGGTGGGCTGTCCTATTTGTCCGTGAGCTTGGTTTCAGTGGCACTATTTTTGAAGGGGATTCGGAAGAGGCTATTTCAGCTATTAAGAAGCAGAGTTTTCAGCACCCAGTGGTGGGTCATTTAGTTCAAGACATTGTGTCTTCAGTCAGTATGTTCCAGTACTATTCTTTCTCTCACACGTGTCGGCATGGCAATGTTTTAGCACATGCGTTGGCTAGACGAGCGAGATTGTCTTTTCTTACTTTAGTTTGGATGAATTCCGTTCCTGCGGATATTTATCATTTCTTTGTATCTGACATTCCAGTAATAAAATAATTTTTTCGGCCTGGTCGGTCAGGCTTGATTCTCAAAAAAAAATTCATGTTTTATTAAATACCTAAAGATAATGACTACGTTAGCCCACAACGTTAACAAAAAACAAAAAAAACAAAAAAAAATTTCACAATACAACACATCCTCTTTTTTTTTTGGTAAACAATACAACACATCCTCAACAAATGGTATGGACACTAACACCGAAAGTCGCATGCTGGCATTTCGCCCAACAGTGGCCCCAACTGTGGGAGGGGGGATTCTCTTCTAAGTACAGTGGAAGTCAAGATGTTTTGCCAGCTTCTATACGCACAAAAACTGACATAGATTGAATGGGTTTTTTTTTTTTTTTTTTAATTTATTTATTTAGTAAAATAGTGTACGAATTTCACATACCACGAGGGAGATGATGCATATAACATATTTGATATCTCCTCCACATGAGAGTAAACTTGAATTCTTCGGCTTAAAAAAAAAAAGAAAAAAAAAAGTCCCTACAATACAATATATAGTGAATCTTGTTTGAACAGCTGAACCTACTTATTTCTAGAGCTAATTTGATTGTTTGAAAAAACAACACTCTTTTTGCCTTCTTTTTAGCATACAAAAGTGATTCCCTTCATTTGAGATTTAGGATGAGTTTGGGATGGGCTTATTTCCTTCAGCTTATTTAGTTTTTTTTTTTTTGATACTCGAACCCTTTTCTCTCTAGACCCCCAAGCACTTTGTGCATGGAGAGGTACCAATTTAGCTACAAGGTATTTGGCTTTGTAGCTGAAAACTTTTTTTTTTACACTTTTAGCAAAAAGTTTTTAGTTTCACCTAAATAAGATAGATGTTCCCAAATGAAACCTTAGAGTGTGTTGGGATTTGTTTATTTGCTTTAACTTATTTAAGTTTTTAGTTTCTTTTTTGTACTATCCATGGGTTCTATTACATTTTTTGGTACTATTCATAGATCCCATTGTACTATTGAGTTAACTTTTAATTTTTTTTCTATACTTTTAGTAAAAAAAATTTCAGTTTTAGTTAATTAAGCTGTTCCCAAACAGACCCTGCACCAGTAATAAAATGTAAGAATTTTTTTTTATTCTCCCTTTTTGTTATATATATATATATATATATATATATATATATAATATAATATAAACCACTAAAATGAACCTAAAATTTAGAATAATTGAAATAAAATTGTTGAGCATTACCCTTATAAATACAATCGAAATGCTTAAAAGAAGAAGAAGAAGAGTGTAATTGTAAAAATGAAAAAAAATCAACTAAAATTACAAAAAAATAAAATAAAATAGAGTACATTTTTTGCCCCGAAAATTTGAATTGTTTCTATTTTTTACCATTCATGTTTAATTTGCCTTTCTATGTTACTATTTACCCTTTAAAATGGACTAAAAGAAAGAAATATTCATTTTTCGTTTTTCTCTTTGTGCGTCACGTGTACGAGACGGTAGAGCCTTCTGGATGTCTCTCAAACGGATTTTTTAAAAAACTAACTACAAAACCCAAACAATATCATTAGTTAGCAAACGTTTCAAACTAATTTCGTTTATAACAATTCAAGTTCAGTGGACTCGATTTAGGAAAAACTGATGCGGACAAAACATGGAAATCGAGTTCAACGAACTCGGTTTCCATGTAGAGAAATCGAGTTCAACGAACTCGGTTTCCATGTAGAGAAACCGAGTTCAATGAACTCGATTTCCATGTATGGAAAACGACTTCATTGAACTCGTTTTCATTGAACGATGGCCCTTCTTTGAACTCGGAAGATGGAAAACACGCCATCTAATGTTTGGCTGCGTCTGCAGAAAACCTTATCAGATCGTGCTCAGAGAGCTTGTGGGTTGGCTGCGTCTGCAGAAGATCGTCTTCTTATCAGACCTTATCGAGCTCAGAGAGCTTGTGGGTTGGCTGCGTCTGCAGAAGATCGTCTTCTTATCAGATCGTCTTCTTATCAGATTGTGCTCATCAGATCTTGTGGGTACATGATCATGGAAAACGAGTTCAATGAACTCTTTTTCCATACATGGAAATCGAGTTCATTGAACTCGGTTTCTGTACATGGAAACCGAGTTCAATGAACTCGATTTCTGTACATGGAAACCGAGTTTGTTGAACTCGATTTCCATGTTTTGTCCAGATCAGTTTTTCCTAAATCGAGTCCACTGAGCTCGAATTGTTATAAACGAAATTAGTTTGAAACGTTTGCTAACTAATGATATTGTTTGGGTTTTGTAGTTAGTTTTTTAAAAAATCCTTCTGATTAGGTTAGGAATTGTTTTAGGCCTATCAAAAAAAAAAAAAAATATATATATATATATATATATATATATAATTGGGTATCCGTATTTAGTTTATAAATATTTTATTATTATTATTATTATATTTGTTGATTTAAAAATCTGAGAAGTGAGCGAGGAATCATCCTGCGCTTTTTTTTCCCAATGTTGGGCTATTATTATTATTATTATTATTTTTTCAAATTTTAGTTCGAATTTTTTTTTTCTTTGGGCTTTCTCTTCTTGCTTGGAAGGCTATAATAAATTGTTAAGTGGACCAAACTTAATTTTATTGGGCATAAAAAAAATTGAGGGTGGTCACAAATTTTTTTTAAGGGTAGACAAATATAAAATTTTAAATTATTATATATTAAAAAAATTCAGGTCAAAGTGGTCTTGTGACTACCCTGGCCTCAACGTGCTGCCGCCCTTGACTGTTGGTCTTGTCATGTATGTTTGTGGAGCATCGAACTGATGGAACTTGATCCTTAGATATATAAAGAGAGGGCTAAGTAGCACTGATATGAACACTAGACATGGTTGCAATACAATACAATCCAATAAGGAAATGACAATATTACATTGATTTTTGTTTTTTTTTATATTGAGAAAATAAACATGTACTAAACTTTAAAAAAAATTTCTAAAATCAATATTATGAGGGTTGAGTCAACCTTGGTTGGACTAGACTAATGTCGCAATTGATTTTTACGTGGGAACGAATGGATAGCTCACAATGAGAAATCCAAAGAGACCAAAGTCAGAAATAGATGGTAGAGATGATATAAGACCCAAAAATACTCACACATAAGTCTACCTTAGTTGGTTTCTCCCTTAGGGTATGTTTGTTAGATGAGATTTTAAGGAGGATAGAAAATTGAGAAGAGAAAAGTGGAGAGAAAGTAGTTTTAGTGGATGTTTGATTGGGAGGGGGAGAAGGAAAAAAAAAAAAAAAAAAAAAAGGGTGGTGGGCTTGGGTGTTTTCTCCTCGCCTGGGGGGGGGGGGGGGGGGAGGGGGGCGGAAGCTCAATGTATTGAGCTGATGAAAATGCCCGTGTAGGGATGACAATTCTGCCTATACAAAAAATTCATGTCAAGGAAATTTGCTTCATCCATAAAACCAAGCATTATCTCGTTCACATTTTTGACAATTACAAAAATTGTTGAACCCCTACTATGTTGCTTTGCTTTACTTTCTCTAGGAAAAAGAGCAAAAAAGAAATCTCGCACTGATTCCAAGTTTCCAACTCAATCATTTATGATTTTGATTTTGAATGTTTAATTTTTGTCTCTTACCAGTTACAAGTTCATATCTCTAGTTTCATTTGATTCATTTCAAACAGGATAGCTAGATTTTAATACATTTCTGGAATATTAAAAATTGAAGTATTTTATTCATTTCATACTGGATAGGTAGATCTTAATAAATATATGGAATATTGAAAATTTCAGTATGTTTTAGGATGATATCTTGCAAATTGAAGTATGAATTTTTTTGATTTCCTTGAATAAGGATGTTTACTTACTTATTTTTAATAGATAGAGACAACTCACATATTTTTACAAGATTGAACCAATAACCTCAGCCTCTATGCTTAATGGTGGGGGGCGTACAATCACGGCTAAAATACCAACTACACTTTGTAAGTTTGGGGTTGCTGTCCATCAACAATGGGAATTCGTAGTTTACACCCTCACGTATGAAATCAATGTCAATGTGCCCCTTCCATTGTGGTCTGTCTCATTTTGGCTATTAATCCACGCAAATATGACATCATTACAGGGTGGTTGCAGCGATTTCCCCTTGGTTTGCTTTCAAGTTTATGGTTAGGTTGGCCATACATAGTGGTGATTTGGTGGCTCTGAGGTGGTTGGGCAATGGTGCTTGGTTGGGTTGATTTTTGGGTTCGATTAGGCTTTGGGTTAATTTCTTCTCTTTTTATTCAAAAGGACATAATTTTTTGGTGGGTTCATGGAAAAATTGAAAAGACGTTGAGGGACAAAATGATAGCGACCCTAAATTTAAAGGGTGTAAATCATATTTTAGTCTAGAGTTAAATTTTGGTCGTTACCTTAGAAAATGGTTGATTTGTCTTGGTTTTTGGTGACTGATTGATATCAATGCCATACCTGTAATGGCTAGTGATGGCTGAAATGCATGACATAAAGGTCAATAGTGGTCAATATTTGCCATCTAGTAATGGCTGAAATGTATGATGACAAAAGAGCATTCACATCAAGAATGCTAAAAATTATAGCATATAGCAACTTAAAACACTACTTTATTTATTTTAACACTTCACTTTATAATATACTCAATATCAAAAGTTTTGTAGTTTTTACCACTTCATTAAAATATTATTTTTTTAATTATTTTTTATTCTAAATCTCATCTCTTCTTCTCTCCTTCTCTCTTTCTCCGTCTTCTCTCAAACCCACCGCAAAACCTAACCCACTGTCACTACCACCAGCCACCACTGCCCACACCTACTGCCACAACCACCACCACCCACAATCTCAACCACCAAAATCACAAACAAAAACAAACCAAAAACCAAATCACAAACCCAAAAAAAAAAAAAAAAAAAAAAACCATAAAACTCGCACCCACCCACCATCAACCACCATCAGTCCACCACAAAAAGCCATCAAATGAATACCCACCACCATTGGTCCACCACAAACCATACCCACCCCAAACCAAATCACAAACCTACCAATCACAACTTGCTTATCACAAATCCACTACACAAATCCAAATCACAAACCCACCAAATTATGTCCAAATCGAAACCTTTGTACTGTAACACCCGTCTCACTTAAATTTAATTTAATTGCTTCTAGAGTGGAGTTGATGAATTATTTAATTTATTTTGGAAGTGATATTATTTTATATTATGATATTCTACCCAAAAAAAAAAAAAAAAGGTAACGTGAATAGTTATTTTTGTGGATTATTCATATTTAACTTTTAGTCTCCTTATCATTTAAGGAAAAGGATGAGAGATTAAAACCTAATTGGATTAGGAGTTTAAGTGTTATTAGAATTTTTTAGAGTTCTAGCCTATTTAAACAACATTAATATGAGTTTAAGTGGATATTAAAGTCTTGAAACCTTATTTAAGTTTTATAGGTTTCTTAAATGCTAAAGAGATAAGTTTTAGTAAGTTTTAATTTCCAGCCAAAGTAGGAAACAATTTTAACGTGTAAAGCTAAAAAGTAAGTTAGGGCTTCTTGCGTGAAAGGCAGAGAGAGAAACTGTGAGATTATAAAAAAAAAAAAAAAAAATCTTTGCATACGTGTATTCAAGTATGCCTCTCTCACAAAGATCTATGGGAATAAACTTTTTTTTTTTTTTTTTTGAGCATATCTATGGGAATAAACTATTAAGCTAGTGTAGTATATTAGACTTGCATGAACTTTTCGATACAAACTCATGAGCTAAGCTTTTAGATGATCTGTTGCTGGGATTTACGCAAATTAGTAGTGGTGCTAGCTTCATAACTTTATGTTAATCTCTCTCTCTCTCTCTCTCTCTCTCTCTCTCTCTCTCTCTCTCTCTCTCTCTCTCTCTCTCTCTCTCTCTCTCTCTCTCTCTCTCTCTCTCTCTCTCTCTCTCTCTTGAACCCCTTCTACCATGGGGTTTTCCCCTATATATACTAATGTAAGTAGTGAGCTTGTAAGGATATAGGCCCTTCCCTGTCAAACATCAGATTCTCTTTTTGGAATCATACTGGGAGTACTTGTTTAACCCACTGTTTATACTAGTTGTTGATACTTGTTTTTGATAAAAAAGGGCACAATAGCAAAAAAGCTCAGTAACTAGCAAAAAGGATTGCGAAAAGAGATTAGCAAGCAATGACAAAAACAAAGGGTTGTAAAAGCTTGAAAGAAAGGAGAGAGAAGTAAGGCCCAATAGGTCAACCCGGCAGGAAATAATAGCAGGTAGGCTCACAGGCCCAAGAAGGGGCAGAAGTGGGGCGAGCCCAAGAAGCCCATGTCATCCTCCATAAAAGGCAAGCATGGACAGATAGAATGTAGGAGTAGAACGAGACAAAGTTAAGTAGCAACAGCAGAAATAGCGTGGGAAAGAAATAAAACAGAAACATAGAGTAGTGGAACAACTACACTGTGGTGGAGGGAGAAAATGACTTATTTCTGGTATCCAGCCGGGGCCTCTTTTGGGGGATACTTTGCTGGGATGATATCTTTGCCCAAAATAGGTGGTAGATGGTTGAGACCATTTGATGCATGCCAGAGAGGTAGGTAGAGAGATAGACCCAAAGCCTTATCCGTTCAAGCAAGGGGGAAAGACTCATAGTAGAACCAAACAAATTGAGATTTTTCAAGGAATGGGTAGTGGAAGAGAGAGAAAGTACTGGGCATCCCTAGATGTAGTGGAGGCTGAGCAACCAATAAGTTAGTGGGCAGCTCTGAAGAGGATCTCACATCAGACAAAATGGTTGGTGAGCCATAGGGGTAAAAGAGAGAAATCCTATAGGATTAACATAGCATAAAAAGGAATAGTAGCCATAAAGGGAAGGGGGGATAGCGACTAAGGTAGGAGACAGAGAGAATTGAAAGAGAAATAACAGAGAAAAGAGAAAGAGTGAAGTAAAAAGAAAAGAGAGTAAACATAGCTAAAAGGATATTCATCAATTGGCAACCTTTTCCCTCCCTCTTACAGCAAACTCACTCTTTGAAAGCCCCAACAAAGCAGCAAATAGCCATCTGGGCCCATTCTCCAAAACGCACAACTTTGATGGCTTAGCCCAATAGCAAGGTTGTCCAAGTTGGGGTTCAGACTCTCTTTAGTTCATTTCTTGCGAAAAGATTTATCTTTTTATATTCTGATTTATCATTTATACATTTTGCTATATCATCTTGCATTCTACTATATTGTTTATGTTAATTAACTAACCTCCCCGTTGTAACTGATCCTCATGCCATAAGATATTTGCTCTTAAATCTATAATGCACACTGACATTTATGGACTAATACATGCATGTGTTAATTCTTGTTGTCTTTATTTTGGGATGCTGGGTTTGTGCAAAAACTGGCCCTTTAGCAAGATCTTGCTAGAATAGTGGGTCAGACCCAACCAGTGCCGGCTCAACCATAGAAGCAATTGATGCAATGGCTTAAGGCCCCCAAATAAAAGAAGGCCCCTCAATGCAAATTAATTCCGGCTCCTTCACCTAGGAAAAAAATTTAAGGCGCCACTAATAGAAATAAATTGATATGAAGAGCGAAAATTAAGGATGCTTGAAGAGAGAAAATTAGGCCCCTTTGTAACCGACGATTTATAAAAAAAAATTAAAGCCCCCTTTCCCAAAACATAGAAATTAAAGAGATAATGTTCCTATTTAAAATCTGAATTAATAGCTTTGTAAATAACTTCATTGATAGAAACTAACATTTATTACTTGAATCTATAGGAGAAAACAAACAGAAAAAAACATTCTCTCTCCATCTTAAATCTCAAGAAATCAAATATAGTACCCATTAGTATTTTTTTTCCCTGCTCACCTTGCTTCTCTCTAGTCTCCATCTTGATTCTATGTTTATAGCATTCTTCGTTGTTGGCTAGCTACACTTCTTTGATCTTCATTCAGGTTTGCTTTTATTTGCTTTTCCTTTCTTTTTATTCTTCTTGCTACAAGGTTTTTTTTTTTTTACTTGTTGCCGAGTTTCACTGATTTGGGTTTCTCTCTTTTTTTGTTAAGGAATTGGAACGAAACACTCTCTAGTCATAGTCAACACCCATAACTTTTTACTAGACTTTAAAATTTTTAATATTTTTCTCCAAAGTACAAGTTGTACATGTTTATAGCTGGGAAGCATTCCACCTTTTTCTATGCTATGAGTTATCATGTCAATCAGCAAGAGTTATCAAAAGTCAGAATCCATGTGAATTGCAGACTTTTTTTTTTTTTTGGAGAACCGTGAATTGCAATTTGCAGACTATAATTACATCAAGACTATAGTTACGTGTTTACATAAGCATTCAACTTTATTTTAGTGCTTCTATTTTCAACCTACATCAAGTCTATTTTTTTTTGCTTTTTTTTTTTCCCATTCATTTAGAAAGTCATTAATTTGTTATAGGTAGAGTGTTGTCTTAATTTAATAAAATTATAAGTTTAGGATAATATATTTTGTATTAAAATTAATTTGTTAAGCTATGTGATAAATAATTTTTTATTTCATAAAATTAATAATTTTTCTATTACAGATCATGTTTTATTTTAATTACAAATTATTACTAAAAGATTAAGTGATATTAAAAGGAAATGTTAATGAAACTTAATATTTAAATAGATACTAAATATAAAAAAAATTAAAAATTAAGTAAATATTATCTAATTAATATTTAAATAATTAAAAAAAAATTCTACCTAAAGTTTTCACCTAAGACCCCAAACTTGTTGAGTCGGCCTTGAACCCAACTCTCCGACCCATAGCAGAATATGCCTCAGCCTTGCAAAATAAGCTCAGCCCAATAGCACAAAAAGGCCCCCCACCCTGGTCACTTCAAAAATTAATGCGTAGGCCACCTTATCTCTTTCTAACACCACTACAACAGTTATTCCTTGCAATTAGTGTCATATCGTGAATAATGTGCTCGTTTCCGGAGCATCCTCAAGCACTAAAATTAATGCTAGTTGTTCCTCGCCATATACCTCGAGCAAGTTCTCCTTGGCAAGTCGATTTCGGATGAAATTCTCACATAATGACTTGTCTCTTCCGTCCATTTCCTACTACAAAGGGTTTAAACCCTTCTGTTTTCGTTGTACTATACTAATATTTACGCTAAAACTAGCATGAGACCATATGACTAACAAGTTGAAATAGAACGCGTTATACTAACCATTGCCAACACAATCACAGGGCTCATCGTTTTTTGGGTCTTTGAGAGAGAGAGAGATATATATATATATATATATAATCCGGTGCAAAGTCATGATTATCGAGGGCCTCGCATGAGAGATACAGAGAGCGAAGGAGAGCCAAGAAGGACTTAACCGATGGCAGAGCCAAAGCATATTGCTTTCACAGCAATTTCGGCAAGTCATTCCTGGCTAGCTCAACTCCACTCTCTATCTCATCATGCAAGACACATAGACAAATGTCATTAATCTTCTATATACCACTTTCATATCTTTCTTTAATTTACATCCTTCAGCGCAATTGACATATATATAGGAAGAGATATATCCTTGGGGTTGCACATTGTATTATTGATTGGTTGTTGTGGGAATAGAATCTGGAAGATGAATGTGTGATGGGAATGTTGGGATATGATGCGTCAACGGGAATTTGTTCTTAGGATGAAAGTCATGATAAGATTTTGATACAATTTAACAGCTCTATATGGGTAATATGTTGGTTTTCTGACCAAATCCTGTTGCACTCACTAGATAATTTCTAGATTCTTTGTGCCTTTTGATAAAAGGGTCCCAAAACAATTGACTATGAGAAAAAAAAATTCCCATGTTCTTTACATATTAACCTCCTCGAATTCAACTCTAAGGTCCCTATTTGGATTATTGTGACGTACCTTATGATATTGAGTTACTCTGGCATGGTTTTACAAAACATTTTTGTTGATTTAATTAGTGAAACTGGCGCGCTTGTTTCTCACGTTGGATTCTAGAGTCCACAAAAACAACATTTCTTGGAAACTTCAGGAGAAATGACAAAAACAAGCATTGACATAAATTCACTCACTGTCTCCTCGTGAATGACTCTTAGATTTGCAGCAATGACTATTTGATATGTGTATTATGCAATGCAGTTGAGGTTTTTATAGGCGAACTTGATGGATTTCACAAAAGCTTCTAGCCTTCCACATACACTTCTCATTCAAAATTTTGATATGTGACTCTGAGAATAGAATTTTAGGGATAGTGGCGATTCAAGGAATTTTTTCTAGGGTAGTCATTAAGAAAATTAAATTATACAAAATCTAATAAAAAGAGAATTTACTAAATTGACAAAAAAGAAGAAGATGTAAATGCATAAAATCTTATAACTTCTTTTATGAGTTTTATTTTTTATTTTGAAATCATTACATTATAGTTTCATTATCAATGTTGCATGCTACACCTTCAAAATTTTAGCTCAATAAAATTTTTATTTGGATTTCTCTTTTTATTTGTAAGGACCTAATATATTTTTAAGGGGATATACTAAAGTTTAAGGGCAAATTTTGGCTACAAACTTAGTTGTAGCTTAAGGCTAACACTCTCACTAAACAAATTAACACGGCTACATATTTTGAAAATATAAGTTGAATTGCATGTTCTTTATGTTCTTAAAAAACGTCAAATTTCATATCGATAAGATTTTATTTACTATTCAATCCATAAACTTATCTTTTATGCATAATTTTAGATTACAAAAACGCGAAATTTAAACATTTGATTGATGACATAGCTATTGATCTTTGATTTTCTTGAAATTTTGTAAGCATGGAAGATATAAGAAAAAAATGTAATCTAATTGTGCATTTATCAAAATTCATATTCAATAAAAAAAAAATTAAGTGGAATAGTAGCCTTAGTCTACAACTAAGTTTGTTATCAAACTTTATCCAAAGTTTAATTATGTTAGGCCTAAAAAAATGTAGGGTGAAAAAAAAAGTCTTGTAAAGGTAAAAAAATCATATAATTTAAAAATTTTATATATAATAATTATTTTTTTCCATGTTAGGGTGGTCCTTTGACCACCCTACCTTTAATGTGAAGTTGTCCCTGTCTGCGAATATGAAATAATTTACGTGAATGAGAATTTATTCTTAGAATTTTATTTGTGAGTTCATGATAAGGTTATGACTCAAGTTCAAGAATATGCGAGGACACCAAGTGAGCGTTTGAGAAGTAATGAAAATTATAAATTATTTCACTATTCAACTTATTTTTGCTACTATTCATGGACCCCATTGAATTTTTTGGTACTATTCATTAGTCTTATTGTACTATTTTAACTAACTTTTACCTTTATCTACAATACTTTCAGTAATAAGTTTTCAGTTTCAGCAAAATAAGTGGTATCCAAATAGACCTCCAGATTGGTTTCCTATCCTAGTTCAAAGGCATTATAAATGTACTTGTTGATGCACCAGTAACCCTAGTTGACAGTAAAAGGCTTTAAAAGTGGATTTTTTTTTTTTTTCCAATCTATTCTCCCCCAATTAATGTGAGTCTCCTAGGGTCAATTCATTTTGAGTGTTTGGAAATCCGTATCAAAACCTTATTCATGTAATTAAGTTGTAAATTTCAGTGTCTAAATGCCTGTATTAAAGATTTGCATTAAAATATTGAATACTCAAGAAATTAGCTCAAAATTTGGCCCTTGAAAACCTTTTAATAGTACCGAGGGCCTGCTATTTGTCCTTGCAAGTGATATACATTTTTTATTGTTATTTTTGGAGTTTTTTTGCATTCTTTCTTCATTGGCCCTAGATATCGAATTAGTGACAAAATTTTGGTTCAATTAATTGAGTTTAATAAATACACAGTCGTACTAAAGCCAATGATAATACAAAATGAAATAAAATTAATGCCATATGTACGATGGATAAATATGAACATTAAATAAATAAACTACACAAACAATTTTAGTGGACTTCTTCACAAAAAGAAAAGAAGAAAAAAATCAGTGGACTGGAATCGCATTTGTGACCGTTAGAATTAACTAAATGCTGGTAAATATATATTTTTAATGTCTAAAATACATGCTTGTGAATATGAACAATGGCAAGAGGTCAATAAATTTAATTGATTTAGTGATTTGACCTAATTCCCTAAAGAGGAGATACTATTAATAACAATCTCTCACAAATCATTATTTGAATATTGTTAAAAAATGTTTTACCCTTGGATTTCTTCTAATTCAAATTAGCCAAACTTAATTAATTAAATCAATTATGCAATGGATTCTAATTTAGTGAACAGTGGGCACAACCATAGCATGATTAAATAATGTAGCAAAAATAAATTTGATACATTGATATGGTGATTATAATAGGAGACAGTGCTAGGAAAAACCCTTTGTGGGTTTGTCGAATACCTCCCAATGGAAGAATTTAAAATAGTAGAGTGGAAGTACAACAATAAAAATATAACTTGATCCTAGAAATTCTATCTACAGTAGGATTTACTTGTGTGACCACACACACTCCAACATGATTGGACTCTTCTACCTTGTGAATCTTTACAATGCACAAAGACACAATCCGTGTCAAACACTACAATACAACTTGATTGAAGAAGGTTTATGCTGCAACTTCAGTTTGAAAACCTCAAGATCTTTCAATACAATGTTGGAGACGATTCTCAGAACAAAACCCTTAGTGCAAACAGTTGCAACAATATCTCTCTTTCTCTCTATGTTTTCCCTATCATTATGATGACGTAAGATCGATGAACTTCTGTACTTTTTGGAACCCTATGGCACAAATCCCATGGCCAATTTTATCATGGGGCTAAATCTGAGAACTCAATTTTGTTGAGGTTTAACCAATCGACTACTGTTGAGGAATGAATTAAGCTATAATGAGCCTCAGTCAATTGAGCTGCAGTTAAGGCAGCTAGCAGACATGATTGTTTCTTAATCAATTCTTGAGAATTTTCTTGTGTCTTGAAAAGAGATCTCGTTAAGTGATTTTCTTGAAATGTGATCTTCAATCACTTAACAAGACACTAAATACTTACAACTTAAGTTACATTTGCACATATTTTGAGAATAGTTTGCCAACATTCATGGACGCATAACATTAAAAATTTTTCCCTTTGACAATCCATAAAAATACCTAAACCATAAGGAAAAGTGGACAGATTAATTGTATAATATCTTGTAATCTATATTTCTTCTAACCACACTTTATTAGCCTAGACTTTTGTCCATTTGGCAATTTTATGTCTTGATTTTTTATCAACCAATATCCTTTACTTTAAAGAATGAGATCTTACCAACAGAGGAGTTGTCAATTTATTAACACTACATATTCACTAAAAATTGTACAATTACAAGGAAATAACAGCAATGTACTAGATTCTCCAAAAATACAAATACAAATGTACTAACAATTTTAGAAGAAAGTTAAATATTTACTAATGAACTAAAGTTATTGCGTCTAAAGTTACTGTACTAACCTTCTATATTGTGTTATTATGTAGGTTTTCTACAATTTTAAAAACCAGACTGAACTGACTGGTTGAGTGAAAAATTAGACCCAAAATTGTTCCGATCGAAATTGGGAATCGGTTTCTTTTTCAGTTTTTTGACTATTCCAATGTTTAAAACCATGAGGTTTTCAACATATATTTCTAAATTTCTTTGGTGTTCTCTAAAATTTTCCAAATCAAGATTTATTTTCACGTATTTAGCAATTTGTGACGATATTTCTCTCATGATCTTAACTTTGGCATTTGTAGCTTTTGTTGGAAGTACATAAGGGCAACCAATATGTTGCTATCGTGATCCTTCTATTGTAGGAGCACAAGAGCCTTATGTTAAAATCCATTAATTGTAGTCCTCCACGACGCAAATAGGTTTCATTATAGCCTTGACATTTGCAAAAGCATATAAAATGTATGACTAAATTATTTTAATGTATTGATAATAAGAGCATCCACAGCAGTGGATGTAAAATTTTAGCTATTTAGCTACACAAAAAGTCACTTTATCTATTTTACCTACGTACATCCTACAGCAGTGGATCTATTTTAGCTTTTAACACAATAAAATAATATAAACACTACAATAAAATAATATTTCATTCAACCACCAACACTCAGCCACAACCATCGTCAAATCCATAAAAATCACTACACAACCACAACCTGACGTGTCCATCAAAACCAGTGAAGAAGAACAAAACAAGAACCCAGAAAAATCAACACAGCCAAACCGAAACCCATGCCTGATACCTTGTCCGTTTCGGTACCGGCCGACGAGACCTGCGCCAAGGGGCACGGTTTCACGGTCTTCACCGATGAATCGAGCTCTAACTGATACTGACCGCCCGATTTCGCCACCAACGGCGTGGCTTGGTCCTTCTCGATCGAAACGGAATGAGTGCAAAGCGAAACGGAAGGGTCTGTGGCAGCTGGGCTTGTGAGATTGGCGATGGAGAAAAGGGTCGGCGGCTGGGCTTGTGAGATCGGCGATGGAGAGAAGGTTTGTGGCGATTGGGCTTGTGAGATCGGCGATGAAGAAAAGGGTTGGCGGCTGGGCTTGTGAGATCGGCGATGGAGAGAAGGTCTGTGGAGGAAGAAAGAAGAGATGGAGAGGCAGTGAGGAGAGAGACACGGAGAATGAAATGCAGAAAGAATAAAAAATAAAAAGGTAATGTGAATGTAAAATAAAAAATTAATATTTTTTTTTAGCTCTGATGAATAGTGCACATCTATAGATGTGCACTGTAGCAATGGAGCTAAAATTTTTAAATTTAGCTCCATTGCTGCAGCAAGCTTTTGGTGTTTGAGGAGCTAAAATATAGCAATATAGCAATATAGCACCACTGCTGTGAGTGCTCTAAGTACCGGAGGTCATTCAAATTTCAACGTTTTGGTTGGTTTGCTACATCTCTCTCTCTCTCTCTCTCTCTCTCTCTCTCTCTCTCTCTCTCTCTCTCTCTCTCTCTCTCTCTCCTATTTTCTAGTAACTAGAATCATGTTTTGCAAATAGCCTCTTGGATCATTGACATTGTAAGCTCAATAAATACCGGAGGTCATTTGAGTCCTCTCTCTCCCCTTTTTTGGTAAGCTCAAATAAATAAATAAATAAATGATAATAAATAAAAACCCTATAGTCATGTTTTATTTTTGGCATTTGTCGATATCCGATTCCTCATATGAGCTCTAGGAAATACGTTTGCACATAATGACTAGTCTTCTACAAAGAAACGGATCCATTCAAAGAAACGGATCCATTCCTCTCTATGTTTCACTGCAAATAGATCCTTTTCCTACTACAAAGGGTTTATACCTTCTGTTTTCGTTGTACTACAATAATATTTAATTTAAAACTAAGATGAGACCATATGACTACCAAGTTGAAATAAAAAGCGGTATCCTAACCATTGCCCCAAAACAATCAGAGAGTTCATCTTTTTTGGGTCTTTGGGAGAGAGAGAGAGAGATATTATCTAGTGCAAATTCATGATTGTCAAGGGCCTAGCATGAGAGATACAGAGAGCGTAGGGGAGCCAAGAAAGACTTAGCCAATGGCCAAGCAAAAGCATGTTGCTTGCACAGAAAATTTCGGTAAGTCATGCATCCCTGGCTCAACTCCACTCTCTATCTCTTCATGAAAGACACATAGACAAATTTCACTGATCTTCTATATACCAGTTTCTTGTCTTTCTTTATTTTAAATCTTTCGGCGTAATTGACATATATATAGGCAGAGATATATCCTTGGAGTTGCACATTGTATTATTGATTGGTTGGAATAGAATCTGGAAGATGACTGTGTGATGGGAATGTTGGGATATGATGCGTCAACGGGAATTTGTTCTTAGGATGATAGTTATGATAGGATTTTGATACAAACTTACAGGTCTCAATGCAGGGACGGACCCAAGATTTCAAGTTAGGGGGGGCCGGAGATAAGGAAAAAAAAAAAAAAAACTTCAAATATGCATTCATATATTATCAACAAACTATCTTTTTTTTTTTTTTGGTAAAAATTATTAACAAACTATCAATCAATATAAATACACAAAATAATTGTTTCTTAATATATTAAAATGTAATCATTTATCAACAAAAACAAAAGACATAAAATACTATTGTTTCTTAATGCATTATCTATGAAAATGGAACTCGAGACTATGAATTTGTTATGCACTACTAACAAGCTCTTTTCCTAACTTTATCATTTTTATTCCTTGAAAGTTGAATCAATGTTCCTCTTTCTATTACTTGTCTCTATTATTGCCCATTTCATGGTGTTTCGAGATTCTTTAAAAAAAAAAAATATATATATATATATATATATATATAAAATAATTGTTACTTTTATATAAAATAATGAATTTAATTTTTTTTTTTAGAAATCTTAAATAAGGTGGGATTTAAAAAAATATTTATTTATAATCTTATTCACATTTTACATAAGATTTTTAACTTACTATTTACTTATGGCAATCTTGTAAATAAAGAAGAATATAGGATTATTTTTTAAGTAGGAAGTTTCCTAGAAGTTTCCTTAATCTCTCCACTGCTCAACACGTGTATTACTTTTACCATCAGACCTCTTTTCTCTATTTTTGCAACCAAATTTCTTCCTCACGGTCTCTCACCAAGGAAGCAATGCTAGGATCTCAAATTAATTCTTTACTCAAATATTCTTTCATACTTTTAGTCTTCATCATTTGACTGTGAATCTTTTTTTTTTTTTTAATTATTTTTATTTTTTTTGATGAACCAAAAAAAATGGGTAGGGGGGCGACCAACGTGGCAATCTTACATGGGCGTGACCATAGTAGCACCCTACCTGTTGGGTCCAGGCCTTGCTGGGGTGCAGGGGGATGCGGTGAGCCATAGCTTCCCAGCCCCACGAGGGACACTAATTTGGTTGTGAATCTGAGCACTCCTCTCTTCTCCTTCTCAGCATCTTCTTCTTCACATCCTCTGTGCTACAATAAGACAAATATTAAAGAATGCCATAAGTAAATAGTAAGTTTGCCTAAGTTTCGACTCGTTCAAGAAGGCCAAATTTCAATACGGGCAAAAAATGAAGAAATTGACTGGAACGGACGAAATGGGCCGGAATAGGTCTCGCGTGGCGGCGTGAACTATGAAGGTTGGAGCAACGAAGTTGGGCTGGGCCGATTGAGCAATCGATAGGAAGATGGGTCTCCCGTGGCGGCGCGGGTGTGAGTGCCTCTCAGTCTATCTCGCAGGAATTAATTTAGTTCCTCTGTCTTGACTATTCTCTATTTTTCTTTTTCTTTTTTCTTAATAAATTTGGATTTGCATTTTTTTTTTTTTAAGATTTACATGGGCTGAGTTAATGGTTCAAGATTTTTTGGGGGGGGGAAGGTAAGGGAGTGCCCAAGTATATATATATATATTTTTTTTACTGAAAATTTACCTACTAAATTCTTTTTTTTGGGCCACAGGGGGCCAGGCCCCCTTGGGCCCCCACCTGAGTGAGTCCATCCCTGTCTCAATGGCTAATATGTTGGTTTTTTGGCCTAATTCTTTTGCACTCACTGCATAATTTCTAGAATTTATGTGCCTTTAGATAAGAGGGTCCCAAAATAATTGACTATGAGGAAAAAAATTCCCATATATGTTCTTTACATATTTAACCTCCTCGAATTCGACTCTAACGTACCTTATGATATTGTGTTACTCTGGCATGGTTTAATAGAACATTTTTGTTGATTTAATTAGTGCAAATGGCGTGCTTGTTTCTCACGTTGGATTCTAGAGTCCACAAAAACAACATTTCTTGGAAACTTTTGGAGAAATAACAAAAACAAGCATTGGCTCAAATTCACTCACCGTCTTCTCATGCATGATTCTTAGATAAGCAGCAATGAATAATGAATATTGTATATTTGTATTTTGCAATGCAGTTGAGGTATTTCATTATAGGCAAACTCGAAGAATTTCACAAAAGCTTCTACCCTTCTCCATGCTCTTCTCATTCAAAATTTTGATAGGTGGTTGTGAGACTAGAGTTATGGGACCGTGGTGGTTTTAGGAATTTTTTTTCAAGGTCATCATTAAGAAATTTATATTATACAAAATATAATAAAAAGAGAACTTAATATGTTGAAAAAAAAAAAAAGATGCAAATACATAAATTTTTACAATTCCTTCTACAAGTTTTTATTTTTATTTTTATTTTTTATTTCAAAATTGTTGCATTATAGTCTCATTATCAATGTTGCAAGTTACACCTCTTTCAAAATTTTAGCTCAATAAAATTTTTATTTAGACTTTTTTTTTGGTTTGTAAGGATCTAATATATTGCTAAGTGGATGTACTAAAGTTTAAGGGCAAATTTTGGTTACAAACTTAGTTGTAGCTTAAGGCTAACACTCTCAGTAAACAAATTAACATGATTATATATTTTGAAAATATAAGTTGAATTGCATGTTCTTTATGTTTTCAAAACACATGTTAAATTTCATGTCAATCAAATTTTATTTACTATTTGATCCGTAAACTTATTTTTTATGTATAATTTTAGACTACAAAAACTCGAAATTTAAACAATTGATTGATGACACAGCTATTAATTTTTGATTTTCTTGAAATTTTGTAAGTATGGAATATATAAGAAGAAAATGTAATCCAATTGTGGATTTATCAAAATTCACATTCAATAAAAAAAAAATTAAGTAGAACAGTAGCCTTAGTCTACAACTAAGTACCAAACTTTATCCAAAGTTTAATTATGTTGGGCCTAAAAAAAATGTAGGGTGAAAAAAAATGCCTGCAAGGGTAAAAAAAAAAAAAAATCATAAAATTTAAAAAAATTATATATAATAATTTTTTTTCATGTCAAGGTGGTTCTGTGACCACTCTACCTTTAATGTGGAGCTGTCCTTGTCTGGGAATACAAATTAATTTACATTAATGAGAATTTATTCTTAGAATTTTATTTGTGAATTCATGATAAGGTTATGACAAGTTCAAGAATATGCGAGGACATCAAGATTGGTTTCCTATCCTAGTTTGAAGGCATTATACATGTACTTATTGATGCACCAGTACCCCTAGTTGAATTTGATAGTAAAAGCCTTAAAAAGTCTACTTTTTTTAAATTTTTTTTATCTATTCTCCCCCAATTAATGTGAGTCTCCTAGGGTCAATTCATTTTGAGTGTTGGCAAACCTATATCAAAACCTTATTCATGTAATTAAGTTGTAAATTTTAGCATCTAAATGCATGTATTGAAGATCTGCATTGAAATGTGGAATACATAAGAAATTAGCTCAAAATTTGGCAAATTTAGAACAATTAAAATAAATTTAATGAGCGTTACCCTTATAAATACAATCGAAATGCAATGTAATTGTAAAAAAAGAAAAAAGAAAAAAAAATCAACTAAAATTACAAAAAAAAAGTACATCTTTTGTCCTGAAATTTTTCTTTTTTGCTAAATGCCCTGAAAATTTGAATTGTTTATATTTTTCCCATTCATGTTTAATTTGCCTTTCTGTTTTACATTTATTTATTTATTTTATACAGGATAGAAATTTTACTTTAATCTAATTTAAATGTATATATATATATATGTGAAACTCTTTCTTGAAGACTTAAACTCTGATCTTTGTCTCACATTTCCCACCAACAATTATATTTATTAATTGATGACTATTGCACCAAGTTGTGCGTGGGGCTTTTCTGTTTTACTATTTGCCTTTCAAATGGACTAAAAGAAAGGGCAAAAATGAAATATTACATTTATTTATTAATTCATTTTTCGGTTTTCTCTTTGTGCGTCGCGTGCACGAGAGAGCCTTCTGGATGTCTCTCAAACCTCGAACAAAAAAGAAAAACCACAAAATTTTCAAAATAAAAGAGGAACAGTAATTTGAAATTCTTTCTCTCTCAGAGTATGGATCCGAACACAGCATTAGAGCTCGTAAAGCAGGGCGTTACACTTCTCCTCCTCGATGTTCCTCAATACACTCTCATCGGCATCGATACTCAGGTACTATATTCTTCTTCTTCTTCTACTTCTTTCTTCTGTTTGCTTTTACTTATATTTATTCATCAATCAATCGATCAATGTGGCAGATGTTTTCTGTTGGGCCTGCTTTTAAGGGCATCAAGATGATTCCTCCTGCTTCTCATTTTCTTTATTATAGTTCATCCACCAGGTTACTTTAATTGTCAGAAATCTTTATGTTCTTGTAATTTATTAGTTATTGTATTTTTATGCGATTTTTGTTTGTTGAGCAATTTTCTAATACTTGTTGCATATACGCAGAGATGGCAAGGATTTCTCACCAATTATTGGTTTCTTTATCCACGCTGCTCCTTCTGAGGTTTTAAATGCATTTACTTTATTTCCGCCTTTTCAATTTATAACAGTTGCCATCTATTGCTGTCTTAATGTCAATGCCATATTGGAAACAGAAAATTGATTAATCTAGCTGTGGAACTGTGCTTCTGGTCTTGTCATTTCAATTTGTGGTGCATCGGACAAGTTGGAACATGATCCACAGATATAAATAGAGGGCTAAGTAGCATTCATACCAACATGTATATGATATGTGAGTTCTTGAATTATTTTGGTACAATATGGTGGATGCATGTTAATTTGACTAATCAAATAATATATATTTATGCATACGTATTTCATTATTTTTTCATTCAGATGATAAACAAGGAATAAATTTAAAACTGATATACAAACAATAATGGATATGGAAGAACAAATATCTTGGGCTAGCATTTATGTTTAGAATAATATCCACAGCATAGATAAGAATGCTTCTGTGGAATCACTGTTGGAGAGGCAGGTGGAGCGGCAGAGTAGGAATTGGCATGTGGAATTCGTAAGAAATTTTAAGGATTGGGAGATTGATGAGGTGGCTTCATTTTTCCATTTGTTAGACTCTCATATTCCCCTTGGGGAGGGGAATGATAGGATGATATGGAAGTTAAAGAGTAATGGGGAGTTCATTGTGTGATCTTTTTATGAGAAATTGTGAGGGCTCAGCTCCTATGCCTTTTTTCTTGTAAGGCCATATGGAGGACCAAAGCACCTCAGAAAAAAATTCTCTGTGAGAATATCATCAAGGTAGGCTTTTTAATGTTGAGTAGGTGTTGTATGTGCTGCTGTAGTGGGGAGACTATGAATCACCTCTTGATCTGTTGTAGCATAGATTTTGAGTTATGGAGTTTTATCTTTAGGATGTTTGGGGTTCAGTGGGTTTTACCCAAAAAAGGTTTTTGATTTATTGTGTGGGTGGCGATGTCGTGGACCAAATTTGAATATCTGGAATCTTATTCCTTTTTGTTTGATGTGGACTATATGGAGAGAATGAAATCGGCGTATTTTTGAAAATGTGGAGTGCATGTCTTCTCAAATAAAAGCATCCTTCATTAGTTTTTTTTTATGAGTGGTCTTTTGTATTGGGTCTTATTAATAGTAACTCTATTCACTCCTTTATAGAGTCAACTCACATGTAGATATTATCCCATTGCTATTCTTTAGGCTACTTCTTGTTTATTTTCATGAGGTATTCTCTTTTCCACAACATACACTATTCATTCATATCCCTAAAGCAACATCATTAGATGTTTTATTCGTTCCTTCAAAATATTTTTTAAAAATAAAGCAGTTATATCCTCTGTCTAATATTTGAATCCCAAAGTATTTTAAAGAGTATTTATAAACCCGGTTCTTATTAAGAAAATTTCATTATAGCCCCAAATATGTCATGGCCGTGTCCTTGTTGTATCACCGAAGTATCCTGTGATGATCTGAATGTATAGGACTCATATCTGGTCATGTTGGAGCTGTTTCTGGGTGCAAAACATATCCTAATTGTACACTTCAACCATTTGATGCATCCATGCTCCTAGATGGAGGATCTAGATCTTTTCCAATTTCATTAATAACTATTTTCTCTATGTTTGAAATGAGGCTTTGATGGAATGCGCGTTTGAACTGTAAAAATAAGAGGCCAACATGATTTATTATACAAATAATTAGGTAAATCAGCCCATGTTATTAAATGTTCAAGAAAGATGCAGAGAGAGAAAAACTTATTTTTGACACAGTTTGTATAAAATTGTGGCTGAGAGAATAAAATAGAAACAAGTAATTGACATCTTTATGTTATCATTTTCAACATAGTTTCCTACTGGCATCCTGCCATTGCATAACAATAAGGTTATTGTGCGCTTGCCTTTTTAAGCATGAAAGCTAAGATAAAGTGTGCTTTTTTTAAAAATGTGATACACCCTTGTAACTGGAGAATAATTGATTAGATTTAACCAAAGGCCACTTCATTTTGCCAATAATTGATTAGATTTAACAATAAGCTATTTTCAAAAGAGCTGGAAAATTGGCACCAAGAATGATGTTCCTCATGTAAATGGCTGCAACAGGTAATTGTGCGTAGGTGGGATCAACAACTGGAAAGATTGGTCAAAGTATCCGAAGAAGAGGTTTGTAACCATTTTAGTTGCACATACCATTTATTTATTTATTTTCGTACCTGATGCATATAGCTACTAATATGGGAACTGAGTCAGACTGATGTATTTTGCAACCTGTGTGGATTTGAATTGTGGCCTTAATTCTTGACATTAGTTAGGGAACTTGTGCCCTTTTAGGTTTAACTTGCTGCATTTTGGAAGCGCTACCAAGCAAGAAAAATCAATCAAGCATCCATTTTAGGAAAACGTGATTCTTTTCCCCTCTTTGCAATCAAATACTTATAAAGCTTTGCAATCTTGTAAGGAAATCAAAAGATGGTTTTATTTAAAAACATTTGAGCATTTGACCAAGTATGTCAGATGAATTATAAAGTTGACTTAAGATTTAGTTGTCAACTAATTTTACAATAGGGGTAGAGACAGGATGGTTACATTTGAAAACCGGACTAACTTGATGTCAATTGATTGCTTAATGCAATTGCACTATTGGTTTTCTTCTTGTCTTATTTCCTTAAATTGGGTTAATATCTGTTTTCTAAATCGGAGTTAACTTGAGAAATGACTGCCCAAAAACATATTATAGCTAGTGTACAGTTAACAACGCGAGTTACATTTGGTGGTGTTTTTGACATTTCTGTTTCATGTCATTTTATTGGAATGTATTAGGTTACATGTCTTAATATGAATTCTAATATTTTTCTGACCTACTCTAACCATACAAAAGTTGTGGAGTGCCAAGAGCCTTGTAACTCAATTAGCACTTCTTGGTGATTCCAACAGAGACATTAAGGGTTCAAATCCCCCCTTCCTCATTGTAACTATCAAAAATACAAAAATTGTGTAGTACAATGAGAATTCCAACTTGACATAATACTTTCACATGGTTATGTTCCCCTACTTAGTAGATCCTATTGTTCAAATTTATACAAGTGGATGTTCAACCCTAATAATATATTCTGCTAGGAGATCACTTACAAGATTTATAGCTATTATGCCACTCAGTTTCACCAAGCTATCTGCTTTGAAGCTTGAAACTTTGCTTTTGTGAAGAATGCTGCTGAGTCTCTAAGGTCTAAATTTGAAAATCTTATTGATCTGTTACTGTGTTTGTTTTTTCTCTCTCTCGCTTTTCCTATTTTAAGGAAGAGAGATATTGTCAAGCAGTTAAAAGTTTGGAGTTTGACAGACAACTTGGTCCTTACAATCTAAGCCAGTATGGAGATTGGAAGCATTTATCAAATTACATTACAAAGAGCATTATTGAACGGATTGGTAAGTTCCATCAAACTACACTTGAGGTTCTTAATACTGCAATCTATTATGAGTTTCTTTACAATTGTCGCTTGTGTTTGATTTATTATCTATTTTCCATCTACATATATGTTTCTTTTTCAATCAATTTTAGGTTTTTTCTCTTTTCATGCTGTGTGATATTTAGATGCTTCTTGCTCACTGATTTTCTATCCTAGTTATGTTTCTTATGAAAAATAGATTAAACAGATTTGAGACTAGACTTTGAAGTTGGAAAATGGTAGACTTTGAGATGGACTGGCACTAGGCAAATGGTGGAAATTAAGCTCATAATTATCTAACTAAAGCTGGGAAACCATGTAATGGTAGAAAGCTTCAACGATTCAGAGCAGTGTCATGCTATGGGATACATGTTATATGTCTATAGATGTGTGCAATTTTCTCATTGATTTCATTTTGTGTGGAGGAATTATCATCTAAGAAGAGACAATTAACCATTTCTTAGAAGGAGTTCTGTTTTCCAATATGGTTTATTGTAGATACTCTAGAGAGTGAGAGATAAAGGTATTCTGTCCTTGTGTTCTAGAACAGGGTGGAGGATGAGATTGGTTCAAGACTTACTATGTGTGTGTGCAAGAATGAAGAAATATGAGGTTTTGGTCATTTTTGGTGAGTGGATATCGTGGTGGTTTCACAATTGAGAGGCACATGTAGTAGTTAAAGTTGAATGGAAAATTTTAGTCTATTGCCAGGCAAAAATATACTAGGGCTGTGGTCCCCAAGCTCCTCAAAGATTACATTTAAGCAGTACAATTTGGTACTATTCTAATTTTGCCCTTTAAAAATAATATCCTGGCCTACCAAGCTTTATGCAATTTATTTGTACCATTATATGTTTAAACAGTTCTACTCCTTTTGTAGGCCCCCTTGAAAGGTTTCCATTGTCCATCCCTCTGAGTGTATCTAAGGTACAAATGTGTCTAGAATTTGTCATTTAACCATTATTCTAGTATACATCAACTTTCAACTTTGTCCAACGTAACTCTTACATGATATGAACTTTGACACTGAACACTCAAAATATACATTGATTCTTTATTTTCTACGCCTTGTGAGGGACTAAAAATGGGCGATGGGCGTTCTGTAATGAGTCTTTTTACAGCCTAGGATTTGGTGGTGTGGGAAAAAATTTATTGTGTGTTGGTGTTACATGTGTTTGAGGGATGGAGAAGAATTCTTGAACTGCCCACTTAAAAAGTCATTTGATCCTTTGATTTTTCCATATTTGGTATTTATTGGTTTTTGCCTAAATTTTCGGGTAGAACTTACTGTGGCTTGTTGGGAATGTAGTCTTGGGGGGGAAGGTTTATTGTGGCCTGGACACCAGCTTCTTCTTGTTTGTTATATTACATTTGCAAGACGTGTAAAGAAAGGGCATTTGATTGGGTGGAGTGTTGCTTTAGTAAGATAAATGGCTTGTGCCACTTAGAAGCTTCAATAATGTTATCTGTTGTTTATACTGCACCTAATGTCTACCATTATATCATTGTTTTGATTGGTTTAGATCATGAATTTTATTTTATTTTTTATACCAGTTATCTTCAGTTATCTTGATTCTTTGTTTACTTTGAATCTTTGGTTTAAATTTTGAGACTAAGGCTTGGTTTTTGTTGTTTGAATTTATGGTTTGTGTCTTCTGATTGTCAATTCTGCATAAACTTCTAAATTTAAATGATTCATTCAACATGTAGAACCCATTGGAGGAGAGATCACTGTTGCATGTGAATCAGGGATAGTTACAAACACTCCTAAAACAGCAATGGAGAAAGCATTAGATGAGCAGATGAAGTCTAGTAAGTTCTTAACATCAGTGGACAATTCTCAAAGCAAAAGATGTTACTATACATCAATTCCCCGTGTTATCAAACAAAAAGGAATACATGGGCAAGAACTTACTTCCTTGAATATTGACAAGGTAAGAGATCTTAGAGACTTAGACATGACCTCAACAGATTTTTCTACCATTTAGCATTTGCTGATTTGGGTTTCAAATTCCACTGATCTTTTCAGACACAATTGTTAGAAAGTGTGCTGATAAAGGATTATGGGGGTTCTGAAGATGTACTTCTTGGAGAGCTGCAATTTGCATTTATTGCATTTTTGGTATGTGTAGACCTTTATAAAACTTTCTTTATGTTGAAATTGCTGTTAGGTTTTATGACATCTGAAAATTCGGCAGATGGGACAATCACTTGAAGGATTTCTACAGTGGAAAGCTTTGGTTAACCTTCTATTTGGATGTATTGAGGCTGTAAGTATTCATTTGGCTAATAGTTTTCCATTGATTTGTTGAACAATTTTGTGAGATTGAATTTGTTCTGACTGTCCTAATGTTGTGAGTAAACTTGAAAGGTGTAGGCATATTGGGTCCTTTTGTGCCACATGTCATCTTATGCTTTCATAGCTTTGGTTTAAAGAAAGATGCAGAAGATGATGTGATGATTCTCTTTAGTGCCAAAAACTTGAGTTGATCTTTTGGTATAATTGAAAACATCACCCTGAAATGCACACAATTGTCATTGTTTTCATTGATCTCAGAGCTTCATTTTCAAAAACATGTGTGGAATATTAATTGATTTAAAAATACCTCAAATCCATGTAGTTTCTTGTTACTTTGTGTAGGAATTCTAAGTCACTTTATGCTCTAGGGCCAAAGTGGTGGTTTTGATGGTGCAAATTGCCAAATTTCCTCAACTTTTGTCATTTAGTTGAACAAATGTGGTTAGAACGCAAACCTTTTCTTTTAAATGATCTATCATACAAATGACTTTTCTTAAAAGTTTCAGAACATCATTTTCTTTTGGTATTTGGACTTTAGGTCATTTCAGTGCTTTTATATCATGGGACATCATTCTGTTTGTAGGTTTTACGATGCAGGAGCACAACCAGAGATTAATTCAATATTTACTTTTCGATTTTCACTGTATTACTTCATATTCTAAGTTTTTATTTATTTAGTTTGAGTTATGATAGAGATTAAATTTCATATTCTTAGGTGGGGATCAGTTTAGCATTTGGCTTAGTATTTGAGTTCGGTTTGGATTCATTTCATGGATGTTTGTCTTTTTCTCCTTATTTTTCTGGAAGCTCTATAAAAGCTCTAGATGATTTATTTTGTAGGCAGACTATTGAGACTTGATTAATGATATTTATTCGTGCAAATTGCATCCTTGTTTGGTCTGTGATTCCAAACAACCCTTAGGTGGTGAAGTCTAGGCTGTCTTGCATAATTTTGCTATTTGATATTGCAAACAGCATTATAGTAATTGCGGCATTGGTCATTGAATAGTGATACCATCATTGTTAGAATTAGAATGGCATAATCTTTGTTGGAGGTAACTCAAAACATATTCGTTGATGCTATGTTGTGGAAGTTTTTAATATCTATTTATTGTAGAAACTTTTACTTGTTTTTGAAATAATTCATGGGTGATATCATGGTTGTATGTAGCTATATACTTAACATATTATTATGATATTACTTGGAGTCCTATGTGGTTTATATTTAATAATTTTATTTTAATTTTTTAAATGTTGGGAGGATTTTATTTTTGTTAAAATGCATGTCTGAAAGTTTATATTTTTTGCAGCCTTTTCGTACAAGGACTCAACTATTCACAAAGGTAATGCTCTTTTCTTATTTATTTATTTAAAAAAATTATTATTATTATTATTTTTGGTAAATAAAAGGGAAATTGGTTAAATTATTATTATTATTATTATTTTGGTAATTAAAAGGAAAATTCAATTTTTTTTATTATAAATTTTTTGATAATTCGATAGTTACGATGGGGCAAGGGGATTTGAACATTGGATGTTTTCATTTAAAACACCGAGAGGTGTTAGCTGAGCTACAAGATTTTTGGCTATTTTACTATCTGATTATATATGCGGAGCAGTGGTAGCTTGGGCAGGGGCGGATCTACATGTTGTTCAAGGGGTATTAGGAAGAAAAATTATCTATATAAAATATTTTTTTACTAGTTTAATTTAATCTTAAAATACTTTTGCACACCCTGACTTAAATCTTACACGCCCTGAACACCCTGATCGCATATTAGCCCAACCCAAAACCAAACAAAAACACAGATTTGACCATCCCCAAACCAAACAACATAGATCATAGATTTCTCTCTCTTTGATTTGATCTGATCTTTGAACTTAGTCTCATGAATCTTATCTCTCTTCTCTATTTGTCTATCTCGGTCTCTCTGCCTCTAAGAGTAAAGAGCGACTGTTTGTGAGTTGTGAGTTTCTCTCTTTTTATCATAAATTTGTATTATATATTTGTGAGTGTGTTTGATATTGATTGTGTGCATTATTTTTCAAATTCTTTTTTTTATTGTTATAATGTTTCTTTTGTGAATTGTGGTGAGTGAATGTATGCGTGTATAGTATAAATATAATATAACTTTTTATACTTTAATAATTAGGAAATACTGATTGTTTGTTACATGTGTGTGTATGTATTGTTGTTGTTATTATGTAATAATAACTTTTTATTATAAAGTTACATTCAAGAAAAAAAATAGAAGAGTTAGTGATTGACTGATTGTTCAACCATTTAATTGGTCAAGTAAACACTTAGTGTATTATTTATGTATGGATAAGTGTGCTTGTGTGGGTCAACAACTAATAAAGTGCCAATGGGTTGTTTTGTCATTTAGTTAAAAATATTTTTATAAAAATAATGACAAATAGATAATGACAACTACATACAAATAAAAACATTATTCAAACTTGTCACACCTACCCACATTGATAATAGATAATGACAATTGATTGTAAAACCTGTAGAAGAAAATTGTAAAACTTCATGTGCGTGTTTATTTATTTATTTATTTTGTGTGTTGATAATTCGATATATTCAAGTTCTCTTTTTATAAAATTTTGTTTTCAATTTAAAATTTTTAATGACCCCCTGAAAAAAAATTCTGGGAGCTGCCACTGAGCTTAGGATGTAACTATTGAGGCATATCCAAGATGCAAGTCAACCCTACGAAGCCCCTGGCCCTTTGCCAACTATCTTCTTTTTGTGATTTTGTTTTTCATTTCATCATTGTGCTCAATGTGGGGCCATTTTGTTTGATAGACTATAGGACCTTGTTACTTCGTTAATAATAACATCGATACACTAAATAAGAAAGGATAAGGTTGTTTGATAGTCTGGCCTAATTTTCAAAAGCCTAATCAGTTTCAGTTGGCCTTTTGTTATATGTTTGTGTTATCGAAAGTTCTTATTTTAGTTACTTCTTTGAAGTCCTCTTCTTGCTGAAGGTTTTATTTCTTATGTAGTCCCTTATAATTTGAAGTATTTAACTATGATATTGGGCATGCAATAAGCTTCATTGGTTTATTAGGTTGTGACTATATTTGCAACATCTATAGTTAACTTGCATAGAATTTCCTAGTATGTTTGATTTGCCAATTTAAAATTTTTGATGCATTGATATTTGGGAGTATGGTGATTTGAACTCTGGATGTTTCGGTTGGAAACACTAAGAAGTGCCAACTAATTAGCTACATGGCTATTGGCAATTTGCCAAATTAAAATTGCATTTTCTTTCTTCATTTAATACTGATTAACACTTAATAAATGCAAGTGTCCTATTTTTGCTGTTTAGTTTTATATAGAGCTCTGACAACTTATAGAATTCTATGCAGTTCATTAAGGTTATCTACTATCAACTGAAATTTGGGCTTGAGAAAGATCGTACAGATACCAGTGGTGCAGCAACCGGGCTATCCGCACTATTGGATGATTCATGGTTATCTGCTGATAGCTTTTTGCACCATCTTTGCAAGGTACCTCTCTGAGGTTACTAATTCATTGTTTAAATGTATGATTGTGCTACCGTGCTTAACGGGCATTTTTGCAAATTTACAATTTCCCTTGTTGATATAACTTTTATTGGCAAGTCAGATTTCAAGGCTTTCATTGATCGAGTGAACGATTTACCTACTCACCAACATTTATTGGTCAATTTGAGCAACTTGCTTAAAAAGCAATAAAAATCATTGCTTAGTCAGTTTTAATCACATTGATTGAATTATGTTTCCAATGAACATTTTTACTTGTTAAAGAAGAAATGGAAGTTCATCATAGATTGTTGACTAATTGCTGAATGGAATTGCAGGACTTCTTTTCATTGATGCTAGATGCCTCATCTGTTGATGGACATCTACTGTCGTGGGTATGAACACTAATCCTGCTTCTTCATGTTTGATTCTCTGTTGGTTTGGAGGTTGGGGCTTGGGGCAACTTGCCAGGCTTTCATTTTCTCTTCATACACTTTCCTTTTAGGCATTAGCAATTGATTCTCTGTTTTGGTCTGCATAAGATTATGGATTTTCTACTTTGCAAATTAGATGTTGTATATTTATTACTTTAACTGGTTACATATAGATACAGAAATCTCTCGTTAATTCCAACTCTATCATTTATGATTTTAATTTTGAATGCTTAATTTTTGTCTCTTACCAGTTACAAGTTCATATCTTTGGTGTCATTTGATTCATTTCATACTGGATAGCTAGATCTTAATACATTTATGGAATATTGAAAATTTAAGTATGTTTCAGGATGATATCTTGCAAATTGAAGTATGCATTTTTTGATTTCCTTTAATAAGGATGTTTACTTTCTTATTTTTAATAGATAGAGACAACTCATGTATTTTTATAAGATTGAATCAATGACCTCAGTCTCTATATGCTTTATAGTGGGAGACATACAATCAAGGCTAAACTACCATCTACACTTTGTAGGTTTGGGGTTGCTATCCATCGACAATGAGAATTTGTAATTTACACCCTCAAGTATGAAATCAATGTCAATGTGCCCCTTCCATCGTGGTCTGTCTCATTTTCGCTATTAATCCACTCAAATGTGACATCATTACAGGGTGGTTGCAGTGATTTACCCTGGGTTAGCCTTTAAGTTTGTGGTTAGGCTCTGAGGTCTTTGGGCAATGGTGCTTGGATGGGTTGATTTTTGGGTTTAGGTTAATTTCTTATCTTTTTATTCAAAAGGACGTAATTTTTTGGTGCGATAGCGGCAAGAATGAAAAGACGTCGAGGGACAAAATTATAGCGACTCCAAACTTAAAGGGTGTAAATCATATTTTAGTCTGGGGTCAAATTTTGGTGGTTACTTTGGAAAATAGTTGATTTGTCTTGGTTTTAGGTGACCGACAGCTTGATATGAATTTGTGATATCAGTGCCATACCTATAATGGCTAGTGATGGCTGAAATGCATGACATAAAGGTCAATAGTGGTCAATATTTGCCATATGGTATAAAGGCCAATTGTTGTCAATATTTGATATTACAGCCTATGGTAGCTTCAGCTAGTTCTAGTAAAATTTTGTGTCTGTGACTCCCAATGTTATGTAAGGGCCAATACACTTGATTTGAGCCACATTAGTTTTAATGCATTTTAACACTTTGCTTGAAGTCATTTGGTCCATAGGCCATAGGAAAGGAGTTTGTTGAGCCTTCATTTGGGTGAAACTTCTCATAAAGGAATGTTAAGCTTTCACTTCATTGCAATTTGCAAGTAGTTGCTTTCTGCTGATTAGGACAAATTGTAATGTCCTCTGTTTTTATTATTATAGACAAGGAAACTTAAAGAGCTGTTTGAGAACAATCTCGGGTGGGAGTTTCAGCTGAACAGTGCAGTTGATGGAATATACTTTGAAGAAGATGACGAGGTTAGTGTGTTCCTATATTAAAATTTTGATCTATGAACTTTCTCGCACATGATCTCATCTTTGCTCATTATTCAACTTTGCAGTTTGCTCCAGTTGTAGAGATGTTGGATGACCCAAGTTGTAATTAACTTCGGCAATTGAAGATAAGGATTGTGGTCCTCCATCCCATTACTGTAAACACATTTTAGTGATACCTAACTTAGTTTACAATATTTCAATTTCTTGCCAATTTTTAAGGCAAATTCTTTTCAGTTTTCACTAGTGCAGAAGATATAAATATTTTTGTATATTATGAAAAAAAAGACTTGGTATTTATATGTAAGATGTAATAGACTTCTTAGAATAATGGTTATGTTAAATTCTCCCATTAGTTATCAGCTTAAGATTTTGGCATAATTGGTAATTGATTATGGTATTAATCACTTATTGAGGGAAAGTCTAAGCTCACACATAAGGAGGTGATAGAATAATGGTTAAATTATTAAATTGTCTATTTCCTTTTCATTTTAAAGATGTACAATGTTCAAGCTTTTGGGGGTGATTTTTGAATTGCTAATGTTCAAGATTTTCTTGTGACCTGATTTCATAATGATTTTTATTTGCCAAGAGCCTTATAGCTCAATTGACACATTCTAGTGTTTTTAAAAAAACTAGGCGAAAACACTATTTTGGTCCCTGCATTTTGGGGTCACAATTAATTTGGTCCTTACATTTTGGTAGCGATCAATTTGTTTCCTGTTATTTTCAATCTACAGTTAATTTAGTCCCTACCGTTGACTTTTTGACGGAAAATGTCTAAATGGCAAACAGATTGCCTAGTTGGCACATCAAAGCTTACATGGCCAATAAAATATTAATAAAAAATTTTTAAATTAACATTTAAAAATTCCACATAAGCATTTGAATGATAAAAAATTCCACGTTAGGAAAAAAAGCTAAAAGAAAAAAAAAAACTTAAAAACACAAAAATTAACTAAATAAAAAATCATCAGTCATCAAAGGGCCAAAAATTAACTAACAACTATGTTTTTTATTTTTTAATGTGTTTGATGAATTTTTAAAAAACGTTTTGGTGTTTTTTTTTTTTTTTTTTTTTTTTTTTTTTTTTTTGACGTGAAGTTTTTGATTAAACAAATGCTTATGTGGCAGTTTTAAATGTTAATTTAAAATTTTTTTTATTAATATTTTATTGGCCACATAAGCTTTAATGTGCCAACTAGGCAATTCGTTTGCCACGTAAACATTTTCCGTCAAAAAGTTAACGGTAGGGACCAAATTGACTGCAGATTGAAAATAATAGGGACCAAATTGATTGCTTCCAAAATGTAGGGACCAAATTGATTGTGACCCCAAAATGTAGGGATCAAAATAGTGTTTTCGCCAAAAAACTATTTAGGGCTCAAATTCCTCCTCTTCATTGTAATTATTGAATTATTAAAATTGAATTAGTTATTATTTATTTAGTAATGTAGAGCTTTTTTCGAAGGGAGGGAATGGTTGTACGAGAATTAAAAATAATAAAGAAAAAGAAAATAACTGTTATCTTAAGTGATAACTCAATTGTTATAGCATTCTTTTGTGCTTCGGACATGTGGTTTGAATCTTATTTTTCATACTCTACTATTTATCATCTAAACAAAAAAAAGTATAGAAAAAATTAGTATGACCGAACTAATGACAAGGTTGACTTATATGGTTTTTTGGCCCATTTTCTCCTCTATATGTGGGATGGAAAACGCTGCTTCTAATTATGCATCTCAAGTTTGATTTAGTGGTTCTGGTCAAGAGGCTTGTTGCTTTGCTAAGAGAGTTGCAACTCTTTTTTGCTTGTTTTGCATGTTTTTTCGCTAGTTTATGAGCTACTTAACTTGTTTGTAATTGTGTTTTGTTTTGAGAAATTTTCTTGCTCGTTTAGACAAAAAAAAAAAAAAAAAAATTCCTTTTCTTGTTTTGAGTGGGAAAAAAAAAACAGTGGAACATGTTGGATTGTCCATAGCAATTTTAAAATACAACAAATATACAAATAGTAATGAAAAGTGTGTCACAAAATTGAATTGAACCTTTTTTTTTTGGAGAAAAAGAGAAGAAAATTTGAACTCCATCAGCAAGCAAAGATTGAAGGTAATGTACCAGTTCAATTTTATCTATATATAAAATATTTTTTTTACTAGTTCAATTTTGTCTTAGAAATACTTTTGCACACCCTGATTTAAATCTTGCACACTTTAATCACATATTAGCCCAACCCAAAATCAAGCAACAACACAGATTTGCCCATCCCAAAACCAAACAACATAGGTCATAGATCTTTCTCTCTCTCTCTTTGGTCTGATCTTTGATCTTAATATCATGAATCTTAACTAATCTTATCTTTCTTCTCTATTTGACTATCTCGGTATCTCCGGCTCTTAGAGTAAAGAGTGAGTATTTGTGAGTTGTGAGTATCTTTTTCTTTATTATAAATTTATATTATATATGTGTGTGTGTATTTAATACTGATTGTGTTACTGATAGTGTGCATTATTTTTCAATTTTTTTTTTTTGGTTATAATGTTATTTGTGTGATTTGTGGTGTGTGTGAATGTGTGCGTTTATAATATAAATATAATATAACTTTATATAATTTAATAATTAGGAAATACAGAGTGTTTGTTACATGTGTGTATGTATTGTTATTATGTTATAATAACTTTATATTATAAAGTTAGATTCAAGAAAAAGAATAGAAATGTTAGTGATTGACTGATTGTTTAAGCATTTGATTGGTTAAGTAGAGACTTAATGTATTATTTATGTATAGATGAGTGTGACTGTGTGGGTTAACAAAAAATAGAGTGCCAATGGTTTAGTTTTGTCATTTAGTTTAAAATATTTTTATAAAAACAATGACAAATAAATAATGACAATTGCATAAAATAAAAACATTATACAAACTTGCCACACCTACCCACATTAACAATAGATAATGTCAATTGAGATTGGACAAACAGAAAATCTCTAAGAACTCAAGCAAAAAAAAAAAAAAAAATTGGCTTGTCCATAGCAATTTTAAAATACAACAAATATACAAATAGTAATGACAAGTGTGTTACAAAATTGAATTGAACCTTTTTTTTGGGAGAAAAAGAGAAGAAAATCTGAACACCAACAAGAAGCAAAGATTGAAGGTAATAGTACCATTGTACTGTCCATCGAAGGCATCATGGGTTTAGTTTACTGCAAGCATACATTAGAGTAATGCATATATTAATATCCATATTAAAATCCAAATACAATTTGATAAGATAAGAAATGTAAAAAAAAAAAACCCATTAAAAAGAAAAAAAAAGGGGAGAAAGCTACCTCTATAAATAAACTTTTTTTTGAAGCGTGTTAACATTGCCATCTCAGCGTTGACCAACTTAGAATCATTTCAGTTTTCATAGCGATGATGGTATCTCTGACGAAGATATGATGCGAATGTCGGGGATGTGAGATATTTTATGCCAATCCTCTCCACTGTCTTTCTTGCATCGCTTCTCCAGATGTGGACATTCTTCAATGAACAATGATTTGAGTGCCGAAAGATTCTGTAGCTCATCTGGTATAGACATTAGATTAGGGCAGGACAAAATTCCCAAATTTGAAAGCGATGTGAGGCATCCAATCTGCTTAGGCAGAGAAGATAAGTCTTCACAGTTGCAGATTCTCAGAGAACGGAGAGCAGTTAGATGTTGAATACCCTCTGGCAATGAAATTAACTTCGAACACCAGATGATATCTAAATCCTCAAGTGCAATTAAATATTGAATTCCCTTAGACAAAGAGTACAATTTGTTGCAGCTCCGAATGGATAGACTCCGTAGTAAAGATAAGCCCTGCAAACCATTCATTGGTAAGGACAAAAGATTATTACACTCCCGTATGTACATTTCCGTAATGAATGTAAGTTCTGGAGTCCTTCTGGAAGACTTTCGATCTTGTCACAACATTCAAGACGAAATTCATTCAATGCAGAAAGATTATCCAACTGATTAGTCAGTGACTTGAGATTGGGCATATTGAAAATCTTCAAAATTTTAAGCATATTATGATTTTGCAACAGTCCATCTGGAAGAACGGTCAATTCATCATCCATGTCTTCAATCACAAGGGAAGAAAGTGAAGTGAGATTCATCACTGAGCTAATTAACATTGCATTGCTTCTACACATAGTCAAATCTGTAATGGAAGGAATAATAGGAATTTCAACTAACTTTGGGCACTCAGTGATTCTTAATGTGCTTAGGCAGGGAAAATTTTCTCTTCCATTCATTGTTCTCCATTCCTCCAAATCGCGCATATTATGGAGCCTAAATTCCTTCAATGAGGGGAATGAAATTGCACCGTCTCCATGGAACTCATTGCCAATATATTTCACAGCATGCCAGCCAGTTATATTAAGAACCTTGAGGAATAGTAGTTTTCCAAGAGGTGGCAAATGTTTACATCTTTCCCAACAATCTAGCGAAATTTCAACCAAATCACAAAGAACTGAATCTTGAATCCATGTTGGAATTTTTGAACCACGATAGTTGTTTATGGACAGTTCCTTCAGATTTGAATGAGGTTGGAGACCATCAAGAACATCTTCAACATGTTCCGGTACATGGCTTTTATTTTCACTCCGCCAAACCAAACTTAGCTAATGAAGATTTTGTTTCCCGATCAAATTTGCATTTTTGGCCTCCACTGAATTTCTGATATTATTAAGTTCCTTTATTTTCAACTCTTTTCGAAGGTTTAGCCCTTTCAACTCACTTACTTGATAACCTTTTTCCTTGCCAACAATGAAGAAGCTCAATGATTGGAGGCAAGTTAATTGTCCTATTCCTTCAGGCATACGAGTAAGAGAAAAACATTCAGTGATCCCAAGATACATAAGGTTTTTCATGTGCTTCCTACCTTTGGGTAACTTACAAAGAGAGTGACAATAATCTAGTTTCAACGTTTGCAAGTTCAAGAGGCAGGTTGTTGATTCAGGTAAAACTTTGATTGTAGACCCAGACATGTTAAGATACCTTAAATGTTTTAAATTGTTGATTGATCTTGGTACTTCCTGAACGGGAAATCTAAAACCCAATACCCGAAGATATTTTTGTTTCAAGAAGAATGGCAGAGAAGCTGTACAATCAAATGCATCAATGCATGAGCGTAGAGATCGAACTTTATGTAGGTCCTCATTCAAAGAAATGTCTTGTGATGAGATCATGCCAAAAAACATATGAAAAATCCTGCCTTCAACCTTCACATCTTTACCAGATTCCATTGCAACGCATTCATGCCTCATAATAGATTGAGCAAGTTCATGCATAAGGTCATGCATTTTACACGTTATATAGCCGCGATACTCCTTGACATCTTGAAAGAAAGTCCTCCGTACTAATTCATTGAAGATACCAACACCAAAATCATACAACTCTGATGGTCCTTTGAAGGGAATAAAACCATTAGCCATCCACAGTTCTATCAACTTATCCATCTTAAGCTCATGATCTTTGGGAAATACACAGCAATAAGCAAAACATTGCCTAAGATGTGGGGATAGATGGTGATAGCTCAACATGAGGGCAGCCAGGATGGAATTCTCACTTTTTGGTAAATTCCAAATCTGACTTTCTTTCACAATTAACCATTCACTTTTCGTTCTTTTTGAGCACACAAGGCCTCCAAGAGCATTTATTGCTAGAGGTACCCCTCCACATTTCTTCACTATTTCCTTGCCGATTGATTCCAATTCTGATCTTTCTTCTACCCTTTCCAACCCAAATGCACGTCCTTTAAATAAGGACCAAGATTCATCCTCTGGCAAGCATCCAATGTGGTGAATAGGAAGTACTGTGGCCATCATCAGTGCAATTTTTTCAATCCGAGTTGTCACTATAAGCATACTACCTTTCTCTCCACACATCAACGTATGTTTTAGGCGGTCCCATTCCTCTTGGTTCTCATTCCAGACATCGTCCAAGACAAGCAAGAATTTTCTCCCACGCAATTTTTCTTGCAACTTTTGCTGTAGTGGATCCAACTCGGAAATACTACATGCACCACGATCAATAGACTCTATGATCGCCCTTAGCAACCTTCTTATCTGGAAATCATCTGATACACACACCCAAATTCTCAATTCAAAATGGCTCTTCACCCTTGCATCATTGTAGACTAATTGTGCAAGTGTTGTTTTACCCAAGCCCCCCATACCCCATATAGCATAAATGGCCAGATTATCTTGATCATCAGACACATTAGTGATCAAAACTTCAATGATCTTTTCTTTTTCCTCATCTCTTCCATAAATCTTACTTTCATTCACAAGTGAGCCAGTTTGTCTTTTTTCTACATCAAAAGCTTCCGTGTTTATATCTCCCTCTCCCAAGTGAAAAGATCTCTCCCTAGAAATGGCATCCAGTCTATTCCTTACATTCTTCAATTTATGTGCCATTTTCATGCGAAATATAAGTCTGTTTGGAAGAGAAAAGAATCTACTTACTTGGCTAGTCGCACCTTTCTCTCTCTCCACCTTTCGCATTAGAGCTTCAGTTGCAAACTCGTCCAGAACATTATCCGCATCACAAGCTACATATTTGAGCTTTCCCAGCCAATCCATGATAACATCATTGTTCCACTGCTTCTCCTCTGCATATTTGACAACGGATCGGATGGCAGACATCGTGCTCTTAAGATTGTCGAGCTCAGCTCCCAAGCCCCAAGCAACTCCAAATTCTTTTACCGCAGAAGTACTCAAGTTCCCCACCACAGTGCTCACCAAGGCAGAAAGAAGTAAGTCCGCCATATGATCTCTCTTTCACTCACAATAGTAATATATTGCTATAGGATAGGAATACAGGATAGTTGAAGAGAAGTGAGTTGCCAGAAATGAAATGCTTTAATCAGCTAGTATTTTGCTTCAAGGCCTAATTTACCTGTTGTTTATAAGTCTTTCTACAAAGTTGCGCCAAAGTGGTGCCAAAGTTCGCGTGCCCAGCAAGCTGTGATTGGTGATTTGCACATCTGGCTCCATACGGTTTTTTTTTTTTTTGAGAAGCGGATTCCACATCTACTCCAGCTCATTAGTAATTGCTCCTCTGTTACTTTATAACCCAGTAATTTCTCCGAAGGATCAATCTATTGCTCCACTAATTCTGTCACATTGGATCCATCCATTTGATTTACGCGGAAGAATCAAATTTGGAAAAGCATGATCAATTAGTATTTGTTTATCACTTTGGGGTCGGTGACAGTGACGCTGTCATATTACTTTCTCTTTACCCCGTGGCAGTATTGTAACTTTTGTCTTTTGAGTTGTTATCCACATGAATATCAAGTGGAAGTAATGACTACTCCGGTCTAAAAGAGCTTTAATCAATTAAGTATTTGTTAATTGAAATATTATTGTTGCTTTTTTTTGTTGATGCTGGCCCTTTCGAGATTTGGAATGCATATAGTTTATTTCCTCGTTTTCTACTTTGGTTTACAGTAGATTCCTTCATATAGTTTGTTATTTATACAATTTGTCACAACTCTCTTTTTGTTCCGTCTGAATTGCTTGGCTCTAAGATATGAGAAACAGAGACTTGATTCATCTAGCTGTGGAACTGCACTGCTGGTCTTGTCATGTATGTGTGTGGAGCATTGAACAGATGGAACTTGATCCTTAGATATATAAAGAGAGGGCAAGTAGCATTGATTCGAACACTAGACATGGTTGCAATACAATACAATAAGGATATGACAGTATTACATTAAATTTTTTTTTTTTTTTTTTTTTGGGTTATATTGAGAATATAAACATGTACTAAACTTTTAAAAAATATTTCTAAAATTAATATTGTGGGGGTTGAGTCAACCTTGGTTGGACTAGACTAAAGTCGCAATTAATTTTTATGTGGGAACGAATGGATAGCTCACAATGAGAAATCCAAGGAGACCAAAGTTAGAAACAAGATGGTAGAGATGATATAAGACCCAAAAATACTCACACTTAAGTCTACCTTAGTTGGTTTCTCCCTTAGGGTATGTTTGTTTGAAGGGATTTTAAGGAGGATAGAAAATTAAGAAGAGAAAAGTGGAGAGAAAGTAGTTTTAGTGGATGTTTGATTGGGAGGGGGAGAGAAAAAAAGAAAAAAGGTGGTGGGCCTGGGTGTTTTCTCCCTGCCTAAGGGGGGGAGGGAGGGAGGGGGGGGAGCTCAACGTATTGAGCTGATGAAAATGCTTGTGTAGGGATGACAATTTTGCCTATACAAAAAATTCATGTCAAGGAAATTTGCTTCATCCATAAAACCAAACATTATCTCATTCACATTTTTTACAATTACAAAAATTGTTGAACCCCTACTATATTGCTTTGCTTTACTCTCTCTAGGAAAAAAAAAGAGAGAAAGAAATCTAATGATAATTCTAAGTTTCCAACTCAATCATTTATGATTTGATTTTGAATGTCTAATTTTTGTCTCTTACCAATTTCAGGTTCATATCTCTAGTGTCAATCTGGATAGCTAGATTTTAATACATTTCTAGAATATTGAAAATTAAAGTATTTTTATCATTTCATAGTGGATAACTAGATCTTAATAAACTTTTGGAATATTCAAAATTTAAGTATGTTTTAGCCTTTTAGGATGATATCTTGCAAATTGAATTATGCATTTTTTTTGATTTCCTTGAATAAGGATGTTTACTTCCTTATCAATCTATATATTACTAAAAGCTGAAACGTGGCATTTATTGCTGCTAAACTCCTGTTGCGCCACCTCATCGCCACGTCATTTGCCAAATAATTATTATTTATTCGTTTTTATTTTTTACAAAAAAAAATATAAATAGATTATTGACTTTACATATTCATCTTTGTTGGTTTTAACATCTATATATATTTCTTTTTTATTTCCAATTTTCCTATAATTTTTTTTACATTCACTTATTTTTTTTAAATATTTACACTTTCTTCAAATTTTCTTCTTCCCTCACCTTTTCATCTCCCCACTACCCTCTACTTTAATATTGCTATTCATCTTCCTTTATTTGTCTCTTCTTATCCCTTCCCTCCTACTATAAATTTGTCACTCTTTTCCATTCTTTGTATAGTTTTCTCTCACAAAAAGGTTTTTTTTTCTCTCTCTCTCTCAATATTTTGGTGGATTTTTATTTTTTATTGCATCTCCGCTTTAGTTTGATAAATTTTTGTGTTTTTAAGAATTCTAATTTAGGTTGATACGATTTAGTTTTGTATTTTATGTTATTATTATTATTATTATTATTCTCTTTGATTGTTAAATTTTATCCGATTACATAATAAAAATTAAAGATAGTAGATAAAAATAAAATAGTATTCCATTAGATAGCATAATTTGGATAATTTAGTGTTTATTGTTATATCTTTTAATTTTTCTTATTTGTTTCTTCTCTTCTATTTTACTCGATATTGAAATTCAACCACATCCTCTTTATCATTAAATTATTTATATTTTCTCTCTCTTTTTGTTTTAAAAAATAAAAACTGTAATATTTTACTTAAATTCAAATAAAAGAAAATTGTGCTCATGAAATTGTACTATTTTTTTTTTTTAACATTTACACTTTCTCCAACCTTTCTCGTTCTCTTTACCTTTTCATCTCTCCAAACATTTTACCTTGATATCACTCTTCCTCTTTCCTTTTATCTTCCTTTATTTTTCTTTTTCTTTTTATTATCATCCTCTTAGTATAAATTTGTTATTCACTCTTCCATTTTTTACATAATTTTCTCTCACAAAAAAGTGGTTATTTTCCACTCTTTCTCCCTCAATTTTTTGGTGGATTTTTATTTTTAATTTTCTTGCATCTCTATTTTAGCTTGATAAAGTTTTGTATTCTTTAGAACTCTATTTTGGTTGATGGGATTTAGTTTTGTGTTTTAAGTTTTTATTTTATTTTTTTATGACTTTGATTGTTAAATAGTATCATATTGCATTATAAATAATTAAAAATAGTATATAAGAATGTACTATTATTATATTACATAGAATTATTTGGATAAGTTAGTGTTTATTTTTATGTATTTTATTTTTATTTTTTTTCTCATATAATTTTATTTAACATTTAAATTCAGCCACATTCCCCATATATATCATTAAATTATTTATATTTTCACTCATTTTTTTTAAAAAATTTAAAAAATAATATTTTGCCTAAATTAAATAAATAAAATTGTCCACATTAAGTGGAGTAATGCTAGGGAAACACTTATTCTCACACCCAATGCATCAAAGGAAGGAAAAAAAGCTGAAATGTGGCATTTATTGCTGCTAAACTCCTGTTGCGCCACCTCATCGCCACGTCATTTGCCAAATAATTATTATTTATTCTTTTTTTTTTTACAAAAAAAATATAAATAGATTATTGACTTTACATATTCATCTTTGTCGGTTTTAACATCTATATATATTTCTTTTTTATTTCCAATTTTCCTATAATTTTTTTTACATTCACTTATTTTTTTAAATATTTACACTAAATTAGAAACACTAAATTAAAAAAAAAAACTAATAATTCATATTTAATGTTATAGAATCATCATCAAATTTTGGAAAATGATAGGTTGCCAATGCAGAGAGAGAGAGAGAGAGAGAGAGAGAGAGAGAGAGAGAGAGAGAGAGAGAGAGATGGTATAGAAAAAAACCAATACAAAGTAATAAAGAGTAGATAAAGAAAAAAAAAAACCAAACGTCAATTAGTAATCGTTGATTGGAAAACAAAGAGGTTGTAAGGAGAAGTAAAAAATAAAATAGAGATTACCGTGTGGAAAACATTAAAAACTTTACAATGTAGTAACATAAACCATTAAATTCACTTAAAAAATTAAATCAACAATCAACAATTAAATACAATCATAGTACTAAATTTAAATTTAAAACTAATCAAACTCTAACTATGGAAACCATATTAATCATAACTAAAAAAGAGATGTTCTCTGATAGTAGTAGAAATTACATAAGAAATAAAGTTAGAAAATTTGAAAATCCATTTTTTGACATTTCATTTTACCTTATTTATTTTATATATATATATATATATATATATATATAATTTTCATACACTATTACTTTCGAAAATCTAATGAACAATGCTACCTTTTATTTATCATCTTTGTTATACAAATCATCAATTAGTAAATATATGATAATGGTAAGAAGCGCTACAAATGAGATCACTAAAAAAAAATATAAAATTAATTAGTCACTATTATTATGGAGTAATAGTCTATAATTTTACGCACCCAAAAAAATGGAATATATAAAGTTTTCTTAAAGGTATGTGTAAAGATTCACTATATATATGTGTGTATAAAGGTAAAAAAAAGTATATTTAAGGTTTTTATTAACTTAAAAACTAATGGTTAATAACTAAAATTATAGTATTAATAAAATATTTAATGAGACTATCCTAAAAAAATTATTACGCGCAACGCGCGGGTATGCGACTAGTATATATATAAAAGCAGAGACCTCATGCGGAAATGCATGAGGTCCTGCCATGTGGCACTCTAAGCTTCCATTTAGTCTTTTTAACCTTTTTTACATTAAATTTTTTAATTATAACCCAATAATTTATAATAATTTATTTTTACAGTCACATATATGGCAACAATGACCAAACAATTGTAATCTTCTAAAAAAAAATAACTACGTTGTCAAAGTAGATGAAAAGCCCAATCCCATAAATATTGACCCACATATGAATTTCCCACCAACATGTAGCTGAAAGGCTACAACCTTTGACCCACCCCAACTTTGAACCCCCACTAACGTGTAGCTCAAAGGATAACCCACATTGAACAACCCACCAACGTGTAGCTCAAAGGCTATAATCTGAATTCCCACCAACGTGTACCTCAAAGGCTAACCCACGCCAAGGCTGACCCACCCCACAGTTCAGTTGATGAAAGTCTAAATTTTTACGCACAAACCCTCTCCTTCTTTCCCACCTGTAGATGAAACCTAGCCAAGAATTTCAGTCACAGCGAACCTCTGTTTCTCTATACAAAAACTCTTCAACTTCTAAGAAAACAATGGTTTCCATTCCAACTTAGTGATTATCTATACAAACACTCTTCAACTTCTAAAAAAAACAACGGTTTTCACTCCGACTCGGTGATTATTTGAAGTCATAAATGCAGGAGCTTAAAAGATTTCAGCGTTTAATATATTGGGCTTCAATGTAGCCACTTCCAACCAATTATACAATGTAGTTAACACTAGGTAAATGCCACTTGATTTATGAAATTGAAGAGTTAGTTTCAATTAATGTTTGTTTTGCATGTTGTAAAATCTGTTCTTTTATATATTTTCATCTCCTTATGCCTCAAAACTTATGCCACTATAATTTATCACAATTCATTTCAGAGAGGTATGTTTACTTTCTTAATTTTATGTTCCTCATAAATAGTTCGTTTATTAATTTATTTTTGAATCCCAAAATACTATATTCGTTGTTATGCCACTATAATCTTACATCTCATTTCACATTCGTTGTTAATTTCATGTTTCTCTTCAATAGTTTGTTTATTGATTTGTTGGTTATTTAGTTTAGCCATCTTTGAAAACTATTTATAATTCAATAGTTGTTAACCCACAGAAACAATATTGATTTGTTTGTTGAACCAAAAAAAGAAAACACAAATAAAACAAAACAAAGGAAGTATTTACAATTAATTTCAAATTCCCTTTCAAAAACCACGAGGTCCCTTAACAGTTTTGAGTAGAGGAATTTATTGGGGGAAATGGAGGCTGCAAGACTTGCGTGCCAAAGAAGGCGCATGATCATGTACAAGAAAAGGATGGCCAAGATGTATTCCACAAACATAGTGTCATCAAAGAAATTTGGAGGTGGAAGCCATAGGAGTAAAAAGCATAAAGACATAGCAATGATCCATGATACAGATAGTTGTAAGCGAGCAAGACTTAATAGGCGAATGGTATTGAACCTTAACCGTACTCGGGAAAGTAGTTCAAATGCTCAATATTTGCGGCGATCAACCCCTTCAGTTATAAATGTTTTTTCTCACTCGGTTGTTGGGCTTAATGGTGATGTTGCTACTACAACTACTGTACAAGAATTCGAGATACATATGCCTACAAATTCCAGTGCCTTGGATAAGCATCTGCCTACAACTGAGCTTATAGGTACAAATTTCATAATTTGGAATAATTGTACTGATATAGTAATTAGCTTGGTTGGAGTATTTCTTTGTTGTCACTTGCCTAAAAGTCTATTGAATCTTCTCTTAGGCTTTTTATTGCATGATTAATTGTCTTTTGAGTAGTGTAAATGGCCTAAATTATTTTGTGATTTAGCAGGGATCTATTAAAATGAAAGCTACCATGTTAGAGGTTTCATTGTAAAGGACTGCTGCCTTTTATAAAACCAGCCCACGTTGTGATCTATTATTCATGCCATGGATCGATTTCCCTTGATAATGTTCATTGTTATTGCTTGCTATTTTTATTTAAATGATAAAGGACTAAAACACATTTTATATATGTATATATTTTCTTTTTTTTTTTATTCGAAACACGTTTTAGATTAAATAGTGATGGAGTTATCCCAGCCATAGTAAAATGTAATTTAAACAGCTTTTACAACCATCAAATATTTTGGTCTATTATGCATGCCTTGGATTGTCCGTAATACTATTAATGGTAAGTGATGGGGAATTTGATATTGAGAAAATTCAAAATCAAACTTTGCTTTACTCTGTCTCATCCATATTTTTACTTACTTTGAATAGTTTCATGTCTTAAAATTTAAAATCAATGATAATTAAATAGGAAGATTGATTAATAGTTGTACTATAACTGCTGAAATTCGCATTTGAATACACTACTTAACCTCACCTACAGCAGCCATACATAATAGAACCTTCACACTTGCTTATTTTTTATAGCGGTCAATCCTCATGTTTTCTTAACTCTCTTTTAGTGTAAGGATTAGTATTGTATATTAGTAAGTTGAATATATCATCTTTTATATTTCATTGTCCGTAATACTGTTAATAGTAAGTGATGGAGAATTTGAAGTTTTGGATATTGAGAAAATTCAAAATCAAACTTTGCTTTACTTTGTCTCATCCATATCTTTACTTTGAATAGTTTCATGTCTTAAAGTTTATATTTATAATCAATGATAATTAGATAATTAAATAGGAATATTTATTAATAGTTGTGCTATGACTGTTAAAATTCGCATTTGAATACACTACTTAACCTCACCTACAACAGCCATACATAATAGAAGCATCACACTTAACTTGGTTTATTATTATTATTATTATTATTATTATTATTTTGGGCAGTTATGGTGTGTAGTTATATATGATTGTGTAGTATTAACTTTGGGAATTGGTTGTTCTTGCTTTACATATTACTAACTATGAATATTAGGCCCATAAAGGTTATAGGTTTCACCACAAAGGCCTGCTACCTTTTATAGAACCAGCTCATGTTGTGGTCTATTATTCCTGCCATGATTTCCCTTGACAATGTTGATTGTTGTTGCTTGCTATTTCTATATAAATGATAAAGGATTGAAACACATTTATATATGTATATATATATTTTTAGCCTCGAAACTCATTTTATATTAAATAGTGATGGAGTTATCCCAATCGTAGAAAAGTGTAATTTTTAAACAGCTTCTACAGCCGCCAATTTTTTTGGTCTATTGTTCATGCCTTGCATTGTCCTTAATACTGTTAACTATAAGTGATGAAGAATTTGAAATTTTGGATACTCAGAAAATTCAAAATCTTGCTTTACTCTATGAATATTAGATCCATAAAGGTATTATAACATGGAAAACCACCTTCAGAAGCTTTGAAGTATAACCTGTGCATTTGATTTGTGGAATTTGCTTTTGAAAGAGTAAGACAAATTTTTTGATGTGATATTGATGTCATTATATGTTTATATAGAAAAATCAATTATAAATAAAAAAATTACTAATATAAAAAAAATCCTCAATGATTTTAACTATATCAGGGGAAAAGAAATTAGGCTTTCACTATGGGGAACAAGTGTCTGGCAAATCGATGAAGATGTATATAAGAACAATCTAGGACCTTTTGTCTTAATTGCAACTTTGACTATTGTCAAATCATTTGGAGGTAAGTATAACTAAATAATGTTACCAACTATCAATTTTAATGTACTTAGTACTGCTATCAAGTTAATAAGTATATTGGTTACTAATCTTAGGCCATAAATTTTACAATGAGAAATGTAATCACTAATTATAAATTTTTTATACTTAAACTTATTCATTTTCAAATCAATCTAATGATACTTTTAGAGAATTTCATTCTCATTAAAACACGTCAATATCATTTTTTATCTCACAAAATACCATTTACATTCTTTTTTCCTTTTTAAAAATTCAATGATAGTGTTCGTTTTTAGACCCCTTAAACAATTGATTAAACCTAGGTAATTAGCCAAGTTGTTACTTAGTCCAATTAAACAAGTCTAGGTTATCACAATTATAAAGATCAAATCATGCAAAACAGCGGAAAATAAATAACACACGATATGCACCCAGGAAACCAAACCGGTAAAAACCTGGGGAGGATTTGACCTAGCTATCCTCAAGGTAAACTTGAATCCACTATCAGAAAGAATCGAAGTTCATACAAAAGGACTTACAAGCACCCCCGCTCGACTTCCTAATGCTACCAACCAGTAGAACTTACTGACACGACCACGTGCAAGCTCCGAATCCACGGACTCCTTCTTTCTTGGATTCCCACCAGCTACAAGCACCCCCGCTTGTGTATTCTTTAAGCTTTAATGGCAGCAACTGTTTTGATCATCAAGGTGTAGAGAATATCTCCTCCTTGAAAACCCTAAGTTTGTGTAAAGGAAAGCTCCTCTAGATCTCACAAGAGATTTACACAAACCGCAATTATGAGCAACACTAAAACGTGGCTAGGGTTTGCCTTTTATACTTAGGACAAATAAGAAACCCTAAAAACGTTTTAAAACAACTAGGGCTGAGTTGGAAAATTCTGCAGAAAAGCAATCTGCCCGATGTTCGATTGGTCGAGCCTAAGCTTCGATCGATCGAGCCAGGCCGAAAGGCACAATGCTTTCTGCTTTACACTCGATTCCAACTTTACATAGACATACAACTTTGAGCTAGCTTTAAACACTTCTAAACACATTGTTTTGATCATGGTTTGCCAACAATACAAATTAGAGTTCTAAATACATAAAGTCCTACACTTTGGAACCTAACAGATAGGAATGGTAAAAAACATGATCCTATACAAGAAATACCAAAAATACATGCAAAACAGTTTTCAGAGGAGGATTTATCTTCAAATAGAGCTTAAATGCATTGAATGGGATCCTACGAAACAGGTTTGTTAATCATTTCAAAGTAGACTCATCATTTACATGAAAATATAATAATACATCATTTACTTAAAAAAAAAAATATTAACTTCAAAATTCATTGCAGGATGTTAATTGCTATTGTGTTGCAACAATAAGCAACATTGATACAACAATGGGTTGGTATTATATTTCACGTGTGTTATATGGAAAGAAGGTCAAACCACAATCAGGATCGTTTTGGTGCGCAAAATGTGAAACAGAAACAAATCTGCCTATCCCAAGGTTAGAGGCACACACATTAACTACAAAATAATAACAATATACTATTTTACTATTTTATCCTTGTAAATTATAAATTAATAATTAACTTTGAGGGTATAATAGTAATTTCACAAAAGATCAACAAATTAAAAAAAATGAAGTAAATTTTCCCTATAAATATCCAAAGTGATAAAAAAATATCTCTAAAATTTCTTAAATTAGAAAAATAATTCAAAATGAAGGTAATAGTCATACTATAACTTTTTATGTTTTAATATAACCAAAATACCTAATAAAATCTATTAAATGATAAACTACACTCAAAGTCTCAAAGAAAAAAAAAAAAAAAAAAAAAAAAAAAAAAACCACACAAATATCTATCGATCGATCGAAATTTTGGAAAAAACAGAGTTTTGAAAATCAAAGCAAAATATTGCAGAAACTCCTCAAAGCATTTAATTTTGTGAATAAAATGCATGAGTATGAGATGAAATGCTTTTCAAAAACACTTGTTTTGAACCCAGTTTTCCCAAAATTAAGATGTTTAAATAATTCTCTTCAAAATCTCAGGCTTTAAGCACATTTTGCATAAAATACAAGGAATTTTCAAACTTGGTTGGCCAAACCAAAATCACACACAATAATATGTACAAATTTTAACAAAGAGTAACTTGTGTAGTGTGTGCAACTAGTAAAAACTTGAGATACATGTGAGGTGATATGTAAATAGAAATCAACCACAATTTCCACAAAATTCATCACATTGAATTTGAAAGAGACTATCACCTAAAGAGTTATATTGTATAACTCTCACATCTCCTAGAAAATAAGCTTGCAATTATGTAAGTTTCTTGAATTGCCTCATATTGTACACACTAATTTTATTTGTTTAGAAACTTATTAATAATAGCCGGGATAATGTACACACCAATTTTATTTGCTTGATTTAACATTAAGTCCAATAATGTACACGCCAATTTTATCATTTAAGCCGAGGCTACACCTTATGTTCTTTTTGTGCATGTGCTACACTTTCTCGAGTACAAAATCTTACGATATGTACTAAGGTGTTCATGATTGGCTAGTAAACAGTGGTGAGATGGTTATTTATGCCTTTCTCAATAAGTTCAAGTCTGAAAATCAAAAGCATATGACTTTAAGATCAAGATCAAAAGCTATAAACATCCTCCCACACAACATGCACTACAAAGCTTCAACTAGTAAAGTGTAATAAATAAGCTCATCCAAGCTAAACAAAGTACATAGACATGTTATGAAAATATTAAATTGGCCAATCTAGATTTCAAATCCAAACAAATGCAAAACACAATTAGCTTCCCTTTTTTTTTTTTGAAAAGAAGAAACATAAACAGTCCTAGAATGAAATGAATGAATGTTATGCAATGCAAGTCTTAGAAACAAAAAAAAACAAAAAAAAATAACAATGGTCACAAAGAGTAGAGCAATGAAGCACAAGGACCATGTCAGAAAGACTCACTTAGATTGAGCCTTTTGCATCCAAAACTTTTTAGATGCATTTCGAGCATTGGAGTTCTTATTCACATGAGAATGATTACCAACTCTAGGATTGGAATAAATGTTTAAAGCCTTTACCAATTCACCAATAAGTACCATATGATCTTGTGCTTGAGGCACAGACACTTTTGGTTTGTTTGCTCTCTTAGCAGCTTGCAGCTTGTAACAATTTGGACGAATGTGCCTAGACTTTCCACAAAAATGACAAACCCAAGCAGGCTTACAATACAACTTGTCCTTAGTAAGGGTAGACTCCTTAGGTTTAGACTCTTTCAGATCAACCCTAATCTTCTTAGGTGGTGTAACTTCTACAGATTTAGCCTCACTCACAGAGGGTTTGACAATCTCATTCACAGGGGGTTTGGAAGAAGAAGAAGGAACAAAGTTTGTGGAATGGGGTGCAGACACAGAGATGCTTTCTACAAAACCTAAGCCAGTTTTGTCAATGGGAGACTTTTGAACACTTAGCATGTGATCTAGTTTGGAACTTGCAGACTTATCAGTTTGTTCTCTAGCAACAGATAGTTCATGTTCCAGTTTCTTGACTTTTTCAAGCAAAAGCATATTCTCAGTCTTCACATTATTCAAAAGTTTAGTAGCATCAAATAAATTCACAAGCAAATTTTTCTTATCAAGCTCAAGAGATGCAATTTTCTTTAAGCCTAATTCAACACTTATAGCATCCTTTGCAACTACTTTGCAAATGTTATTATAGGCTTCTTGAAGATTTGCATCCTCAGAGAGTTCCCCATCAGAAGGGTTCTCTTCAACAGACAAGCTTTCATTGACTACAGCAGTAGTAGTGAAAACAATGAAGTTTTCATCCTCATCACAACCAGACTCATCATCAGAAACTTCATTATCACTGAGGGTTACAGCCATAGCCTTACCCTTAGACCTCATGTATGTAGGACATTCAGATTTCATATGACCATACCCTTGACATCCAAAACATTGAGGACCCATCGAATTATTAGAAGGTTGACCTACTTTTTCTTTAGGTTTTCAGTGTTATTAACCTTAGTGGGATCATTCCTCCTAAAATTTCTAGGTTCAGCAATGTTATTACCTCTTGCCCTTGTGTTATTATTCTTAAGAAAATTTCTAAAGTTCTTAGCAAGGTAAGCAATTTTAGTAGCGGAGAGATCATCATCAAATCCACTTGCCTCAACATCATCAACAGACTTGAGAGCCATTGATTTTGATTTGCTAGTCTTAGGTAGGTCCAACTCATAGGATTGAAGAGATCCTACAAGTTCATCAACAGGGATGGAGTCCACATCCTTGCTCTTATTGATGGCAGTCACTTTGGGTCTAAAATCTTCAGTTAAAGATCTAAGAATCTTCCTAACAATTTTAGGTTGATCATAGATTTCACCTAAATTATATGCAGAATTAACAATATCATTAAGCTTAGCATAGAATTCATCAAAAGATTCATTATCAGACATCCTAATGCTTTCAAATTTAGAAGTTAATTGCTGCAACTTATTAATTTTAACAGCCTTTGTGCCTTCATGCACAGTCTGGAGGATATTCCAAGTAGTATGAGCAACCTTAACATTAGAGATTCTCTTAAATTCCTTTATAGAAATAGTGTTAAAGATAGCGTTCATAGCTTTGCAATTGAACGCGGCTGCTTCTTTTTGAGAAGTTTGCCACTCACTAACAGGAGTAGTGGGCTTCTCCCATCTGTATTCAACGAAATTCTAGACTCTATCATCAATTGATTTGAGGAAAGCTTTCATCCTTACTTTCCAATAAGCATAATTATTCCCATCAAAGTGAGGTGGAATAACAAGAGAATGTCCGTGTTCTATGACAACAAGGGTCAAGGATCAGCTCAGAGATCAAAAGATCTACAACAAGAGAGCAACTCGCTCTGGTACCACTTGTATGTTTTTAGGCCCCTTAAAACACAACTGAATTAACCTAATAAATTAGCCAAGTGATTACTTAGTCAAAATTTCAGATCTAGGTTAACACAATCATATAATCATATCAATGTAAAGTGCGGAATATAAAGAACATAAAGATATGATGACCCAGGAAACCACACCGGTAAAAACCTGTGGAGGATTTAACCTAGCTATCCTCAAGGTAAACCTGAATCCACTATGAAAGAATCGAAGTTTTACAATAGCGACTTAGACCACTAACATCCTATTGCTACCCACCAATAGAAACTTACTGACACAACCACGTGCAAGCTCTGAGACCACAGACTCCTTCTTTCTTGGATTCTCCAGCAAATACAAGCACACCCGTTTGTGTTTCTTTAAGCTCTTTAATGCAGCAACTGAATCGATCCCCAAGTTCTTGACATAGTCTTGAATCTTGGAAACCCCGAGTATGTGTGAAGGCAACCACCTCTTGATCTCACAAAAGATTCACATACACAACATAGTGGAGCAACCAAAAACGTGGTTAGGGTTTTCCCTTTTATACTAAAGAAAAAACATAAAACCTTACACGTTATATGAGCTTGGGCTAAGTTGGAAAAATTCTGCAGAAAGACATTCTGCCCGAGTTTCGATTGATCGAGTCTAATTCTCGATCGATCGAGACAGACAAAATTGCACAATAAATTTTGTAGTAACTCGATTCCAACTTTACATAAAACGCATATACTTTGAGCAAGTCAAAATAAGACTAAAACTTGTTTTGATCATGGTTTGCCAACAATACAAATTAGAGTTCTAATACAGTAGTTCCTAATCCTTAGAACCTAACAGTATTCTGTCCTTGTGTTCAAGAACAGGGTGGAGGATAAGATTGGTTCAAGACTCACCGTGTGCAAGAATGAAGAAATAATGAGGTTGTGGTCATTTTTGGTGAGTAGATATCTTGGTGGTCTCACAATTGAGAGGCACAAGTAGTTAAAGTTGAATGGAAACCTTTGGTCTATTGTCAGGAAAAAATATACTGGGGCCATGGTCTCCAAGCCCCCCAAATTTTCCACTGTAGCAGTACAATTTGGTACTATTCTAATTTTGGCCTTGAAAAGTAGTACCATGGAATACCAAGCTTTATGCAGTTTATCTGTGATGGTACATTTAAATGGTTCTACTCCATTTGTAGGCTCCTTGAAAGGCTTCCATTGTCCATCCCTCTCAGTGTATCGATGGTACAAATGTGTCCAGATTTGGTTGATTTTAGATTATGAAGAGATTTTTAGGTATAACATACCACTACAACAAAATGTATTTTCAATGACAAATTTTAATGAGGAAAATTTTTTTGTCACTAAAAAGTACCATTTAGTGACGAAATTTATATTTCGTCACTAAATGTAAAAAAATTAGTAACATTTAGTGATGAAAAATAAATTTCGTCACTAAATGCTGAGTTGAACTAAAGGCGCCAAACAAAAATGTAGGCGCCAAACTAAATTCATCTATAGCGACGAATTATTTTGTCGCTAAAAGTTTAAGTTTTTTGTGACGAAAACTTTCGTCACTAAAGGTGCTGATAAGAATACTATTAGTGACGAAACTCATTTCGTCGCTGAAAGTCACAAATAGTGACGAAAATAAGTCATCACTAAAAACAAAATCACAAAAATGGGTATCATTATTAGCGACGAAGCTAATTTTCGTCGCTAAAGGTAGCCAATAGTGACGAAATATAAGTCGTCAGAATAAGTTTTACACTAAAAATGTAATTCAGCCCCTTTTTGTTTTGTTAAACTTCCCTCACTCACCCGATTCTCACAAAAAACTCTGCTTCCTGTATTTCCAAATAGCCAACAAACTGAAACCACTTCTCACTATCGTCGATTCACTCTCTGACCGTCGTCGATTCACTCTCTCACTGTCGCCGATTCTCACTCTCACCGTCACCAAACCCAGCCTCACTATCGCAAACACCATCGCAAACCCAGCCTCATCGTCGCCTATCCTTGTCTCATCGTCGCCATTCCTCGCCTTACCGCCGCCGATCCTTGCCTCACCGTCGCCGATACACTTTGCTTGCTTCAACTCGCGATGGTTCGCTCGCTTCAGCTTGCGACGGTTCAGCTTGCCGGCCGTTCACGACGGTTTAGCTCGCCGACCGTTCGCGAAGCTTCAATCCTTCGCCAACTGTTCGTGACGATTCAGTCCTTCGCATTATCTGCGACGCTTCCGATGATGCTTCAGTCCTTCGCACCATTTGGTATTTTTTTTTTTTTTACCTTTTGAGTTAATTTTTTTGTTAATTTTGTTTAATGATTCTAGTTCCTTTGGGTATTTTTGTTTAATGATTCTAAATGCTTAATGTTAATTTTTTTGTTTAATGATTCTAGTTCCTTTGGGTATTTTTTTGTTTGATACAGTAATGGGTATATGCATTTTTGTTTAGTTTGGGTATTTGATATTTACTGTGTAATGGTTGTGAAGAAAGTTTCTTATATATGTACTTATCAATGGTTGTGCATTCATGGGGGTCTGATTAGCTTTTAGGAAGGTATTGTGCATTCAAAGCCATGAGTTTGCTAGAGAGACTTTTGTCAACAAAACCATATTTGTAATAGGGATTTATGTTGTGCATGGGAAGTCTCTTACTCTGTTTTGGGGGGAATTCCCCATCATGTGTTTGCTTAACTGTCTTTTAATAAGAGGTTTTTAGTGATAAGAGTACTAGTCATAAATTTTATGAGCAAGGTCATGAATTTTATAATGAAAGGAACTATTTACTTATTTCATATGTAGATTGTGAGGCAAATGACCAATAAATAAATTACACAAGCATCTTACCAAAATATCAACGGGATTTCGAATCAATATAAAGTGCTTTCCTTTCTTCATCAAATCGTTTGGTAAACCAAAGAGCGGTTCTTTTGCAATATGTTGTAAACAGTGAAAATGTTGATAACTTTATAAAAATCATGAATTCGAAATTGAACTATTCTAGTTACATAAGCATGGTAAAATTTTGCTGATTTTTTTTTTTGACTTCTTTTGTTGATTTTTCAGTTTCTCTATTTTTATGATTTGTATTCTTTGAAATGGACTGCACTATGCACACATCCTTTGTGTTAGCCTATTTTCATTTTTCAATAAATTTTTTACTTACAAGAAAAAAATCATGGAAAAGCATGTTGTTTACCTTACAAATCCGGTACTTCTTTCTTCCTGGGCCAAAAATGATCTCTTTGATTATCTTTTTTCCATGTTTTGTGTTGACTAATTAAACATTAGGAATATTTTTGAGGTATGATTGGGTCTGGTTACTAGCAATATGAATGAAGGGAAATGTGGGGACTTGATACCACGAAGTGGGGTTTCAATCTTTTCAATATTGAATTCTAAGCTACACCATTGTTTAGAAATGGGAAAAAGAATAAAGAATATGTATTTTAAATTTGGGTCTACTTAACTGTTCACTAAAAGTTATCTTTCTTTTATCTCCAGCTCTCTTCCTCTTTTGTGGCTGAAGAAATTGTGAGGAACAAGGTGAAGAACACAACTTAACTTTGGATTTTTTCTGAAAGTTGTAAACTTAGTTTGAGCAAAGTAAGTAAATTCTAGTTAAAAACTTATAAAACTCTATATATACTTGTGATGTTGGAAATTAGTTTTGTGGTGGGTTGTTGTGTTGGAGCAAGCGGGTGGCTTGCATGGTGTTATAAGGTGGTTTAAACTAATATTAGGAGTGTTTTTCATTTCTTGCAAATGTGAATGAGTATAGTTGATTAGATGTGATGAATAGTATTTCATTTGATTTCAATACTTGTAAGCATTATAGTTGTGATGTTGGAAATTTGTTTTGTGGTGTGTTGGAGCAAGCGGGTGGCTTGCATGGTGTTATAAGGTGGTTTAAATTCATATTGGGAGTGTTTTTAATTTCTTGCAAATGTGAATGAAACTTGTTGATTAGTAGCAATTGTGTTCCTTTATTCAATTTCAATACTTGTAAGCATTATAGTTGTGATGTTGGAAATTTGTTTTGTGGTGGGTTGTTGTGTTGGAGCAAGTGGGTGGCTTGCATGGTGTTATAAGGTGATTTAAATTCATATTGGGAGTGTTTTTAATTTCTTGCAAATGTGAATGAAACTTGTTGATTAGTAGCAATTGTGTTCCTTTATTCAATTTCAATGCTTGTAAGTATTATAATTGTGATGTTGGAAATTTGTTTTGTGGTGGGTTGTTGTGTTGAAGCAAGCGGGTGGCTTGCATGGTGTTATAAGGTGGTTTAAATTCATATTGGGAGTGTATATTTGTGTGTGCAATGTATATTTATTTAAGTATTAATATAGACTTGTGCATTCACGAATAGGATAGAACTTTATCTAAGTAGCTTATAGACTTAGATGTTAGAATACATTATGCATGAGTTGTCCTTATTTTACTAAAGTAGCATTCATCTTGTAATTGTAGTCAAACATGGATAAAAGTTGGATGACAATGGGTAAGACACCCGGTGGTAGATTAAGTCATCCATATATTGAAGGGGTCAATGCATTTATTAATTTTGCAAGAGTAGTTGTGGACTTGAGTGGTAATATTTTGTGCCAGTGTATTCACTGTGGAAATTGCTATCGACAATCTCCTAATACTGTGCATATCCATTTGCTTCATCGTGGGATTATGCAATCTTACATTAATTGGTATAATTATGGAGAACCTCATGTATTGAACAAGAACATTCATGATAATGAAAAGTCGGATGGTGATCATATGGATGGTATCGGTGCCTTGGTAGGTGACCGAATTAAAGGGGAACCAAGAAATGCAACCGAAGATGAGGAGGTGCGTCATTTTGACAAACTTGAGGAAGATGCAAAGCGTGAGTTGTATTCAGGTTGCATTGATTATAGTATCTTGAAGTTTATTATTGAGATGTTGAATGTAAAGGTAATGACCAACTTGAGTAATAAGGGACTTGATATGATGCTAGAATTGCTAACAAAGGTTTTCCCGAAAGGTAACTTGGTTCCAAGGAAATTTATGAAGCAAAGAAGATATTACGTGACTTGGGCATGTCATATGAGCATATAAATGCATGCAAAAATGATTGTGCACTATTTTGGAAGGAAAATGAAAACCTTGATAAATGTCCAGTGTGTGAAGCGCCTAGGTACAAGGATACACGTGCCCAAGGTAAGATGATTCCTCATAAGGTATTGCGTTACTTCCCATTGACACCGAGACTGAGGAGATTGTACATGTCAGGCCAAAGAGCTAAGGACATGAGATGGTATATAGACAAACGTGTGGATGATGGGATAATGAGGCATCCGGCTAATAGTGAGGAGTGGAAGGAGTTTAATTTGCAACATCCTGATTTTGCCCTCGAACCTCGCAATGTAAGGCTGGGGTTGGCTACAGATGGATTTAACCCTTTTGGGAATATGAATAACAACTATAGTATGTGGCCTGTCATACTTATCCCCTATAACTTACCGCCTTGAGAAACTAGAAGAATGTATAGTTCTTATACTATGCAAGCTTAAGAGGTTCTTTCCTCCAGCATTCTTTGATGTTATGGTCCACCCTGCTGTTTACTTGCCTCGAGAAGCAATTCTAGGAAGCCCAGTACAATATCGGTGGATGTACCCTATTGAAAGGTAATTAGATCCTTTGATGCGTCCATCAATTGCATTTTTCCCATGTGGTATAAAATCACATAATGTGCATATTTTTTCCTCGTAAGTACCTTGGAAAATTGAAAAGATACGTTTCAAACCGAGCTCAACCAGAAGGTTCAATTGCAGAGGCTTACATTCTCAAAGAATGTATTAACAACTGGTCTTTGTATATTGATGGGATTGAAACTGTGCATAATCGAAGAGAAAGAAATGAAGATTTAGGTGAATCTAGAGAAGGATTGATAGTTTTTTCATAAACTGCCCAACCTACAGGTGGTAGGCGGAATGATGGCAACTTTTCTCGTGTATTGCTTGATACTGCTCATTGGTATTTGTTGTACAATAGTCCTGAGCTAGAGCCTTATTTAAAGTATGTGATTTTATATACATGTATTGTTTGATCAAGTTTTGAATATTATCTGCAATGCTTAGCTGAAAATAAATCACCTTATTTTTAACAGTGAACACAAAAGCACATTGCATAATCCTACTGGAGAAGCCATAACTCAAATCCAATGACAAGAGTTTCCCAACTGGTTCAGAGAACGTGTAAGACATTTGAAATTTAATCACACACTAATAAAAATTAAACATTTAAAAGTTTCTTCATTACTTATTACTAATTGATATCACTTGTTGTATGTCATTATAGATGAATATATTGAAAGTTAATGAGTCACCAGAAGCTACTAAACAGTTATGGTCATTAGCAAATGGTCCTAAGCCACATGTGAAGGAATACACAGTTTGTATGGTCAATGGTGTAAAGTTCCATATAAGGGACCTAGACAATCGTCGTGTTACCCAAAACAATGGTGTATGTACCGAAGGGGATCATAAGGGAGAAATGCACGACTTCTATGATCATGTGTGCAAAATTTGGGAATTGGAGTATATGTTTCGCCATAAAGTTGTTTTGTTTCAGTGTGATTGGTACAATACTGGTACCAATGGTTGAAGGAGAATGATAAGAACCGATGCACATTGCATAAGCATTGATGTTACAAGTCGGTAATATGAAAATGACCCTTTTATACTTCCTAGTCAAGCGAGACAAATTTTTTACCTTCAAGATACCAAATTGGGTGAAACTTGGAAAATTGTTTAATCCATCCAACATAGGAGTGTGTTTGATGTCCCAGAAGTTGGGGGTGGAGAATCCAATGATAATACAGAAGATAGTGATGCATTCCAACAAGAAGCGATTATTGATGTTGTCTCTATCAATGTTGAGGACAATATTATTGACTATTGTATGGGTGATGTTGAAACTAAGGTTGTTCTTGAAGGTGGAACTTCAAGAGATGCTAATGAAAATGAAGAGCATGACATACCTGATGTTGATCTTGATATGGATTATGATATGTAGAGTTCATAACAATTGTCTTAAATGTTGTGTGTTTGTCTTAAAGTTTTATGCTTGTCTAAGTAGCAATTGTTTTGTACTTATCTTGAACTTGATATGGATATTGATGTGGTCATTTGTTATGTTGAGTTAGTAGTAATTATGTTCAAATTTAGCACTTGTGAATTGCTTGATATGGATAATGGTGTAGACTATGATATGTAAAGTTAGTAGTAATTGTTATTGAGATGTTTTGTACTTATCTTGAACTTGATATGGATATTGATGTGGTCATTTGTTGTGTTGAGTTAGTAGCAATTGTGTTCAAATTTTGCACTTGTGAATTGCTTGATGTTAAGTTAGTAGCAATTGTACTTATCTTTCATGTCAATACATAGTTTCAAAAAATGCCCAAAAAGACCAAATACACTCATAATATACCGAGGTATAAGATGGCAAGATTGGATAGAATGAGGCAAAACCAAGAGATAATTGATGCTTTGGGATTGAAGCACATCTCAACTTCTCTAAAAGATTCTGCTCAGTCCAATTGTGCAAAAGGGAAAAGAAGTAGAGCTAGTGTTGTGGTAGATGATGATTATGTACCACCTATTGGTGATGATGACAATAATGATGAGTCATCTAATTCTGTAATCCATAAGGTATAATAGATGTTTCATAGGGTACAATAGATGATAATAACTTTATTGTTCCATTATTTGTAATGACTTTGTTGTTCCATTATATTTATGTTACTTACAGATGGCACCAGGATGACTTACACGCTCGCGAAGTGAGGCATCTATCCCGGTGGTCTGATCTGCGGTCCAATCTATGGAAACACCTCCTGAAGCAAATCCTCCCGCCCAAAGTTCTTCTAGTGCGAAGGCGCAGACTACCGGCGCATTAACTAGCATGACTGGTAATTACATAGAACATACTTAATTACAACTGCACCCTGTTTTTACTATTGAGATTATACTTAACTTAATTTAGCTATAATGTACATGAAATGTATAATTTTTTAACATTAATAATGTTTAAATAGGATCTGCTAGCAAAACTACCTTTGGAGTAACACGTGGTATAGCAGTACGGGCACTTGTTGAAAAAGTGGTAAGCTGCCAGTACGTATAGATGCAGAGTATGATGCTCCTGTTGGGAAGAATGTGTGCAAGCTTTTCAATCACGTTGGCGTACAAGTGCGAAGTAATTTGTCCAGTTACAATGTGAAAAATTGGAAAAATGTTGATGCTGCTACTAGAGATGTGGTGCTTCAAAATATCGCGGTAAATTTATATTGATAACGTCTAACTCGTCTAATTCATATAATAATATTTTTATAATACATATACACTTCATTTTACAGGATCAGTTTGAGCTAGAAGGAGATTCCAACTTGGTAACGAAAACATTAAATACAAAATGTGGAAGATTATTGAGTTTCAACTCCCACAAGTTGCATCAGGCTTATAAAAAACTCAAACAATCTCATGGTGCTGACTATGCAAGAAGCTACCCGCAAATGAATGCCACGGAGAAGCAGTGGACTGAACTCAGTGATGGGAGATGGACCAATGAGGATTGGCTGGTAAATTATTTATGCGTATATTATTATTATCCAATGTTTACTATATTATGTTGTCAACTAATTAGATTAATATTTTGATGAAGTAAATGTATACTGTTTTATTCATGATCTAATAAATATCTTGAATGTTGTTTATTAGAAAAAATCAAGAAAGAACTCTGAAAATAGGAATAAAACTAAAGGCAAACATAGATGCGGGACAAAGGCACTTGTTGTTAGGGTTGATGAGGAGGTGCGTATTTTTTCATTTTCTTAAACCTTAGTATATTGCATGTTGTGATTAATTAAGTATATCTATCTAACACTTGAATGTTAATTAATCAGACAAATAATAATGATGGTCAAGTTCCTGAATTGGCAAAAATCTTCAAAGATGTTCATTTCAATTCAAATACAAATATGTGGATACACCTTGAGGATGAAGCGACATATGTATGTGTATCATTCCATCCCTATCATGTTTGTAAAGCTATAACATATGTAGTATTAATGTTGTGATTGTTTGTTTCTTTCTCTCTTTCAAATGATAGGAAAATATTCTCAAAGTGCAAGCGGATCATTGTCAAGATCCTAATGCAATTCCCCTTACATAAGAGGAGATCACAAACTTGGTGTTTAAGAAGAAGTCCGGTATAGTAAAAGAACTTGGCATGAGACCTTCCTCTTCTCTAGTAACCACCGCCTCCTCTAATTCATCGGTGGAGTATATCCAACGGTTAGAAAATGAGATAATTGGGCTCAAAGAGGCAAGAGCTAGAGATCAAGAGGAGCGAGCTAAGGACCAAGATGCACGAACTAAGCAAGATGAGGTCCAAAAGAATATTCTTAACTTTTTGAGGAGCAAGGGTTATGATGATGCTCTTACTTATGGGGGTGGTTCAACTTCAAGTTAAAACACTTTTTGGTTAGTACTTTATTTGCTTTCTACAACTTATACATTAGGAGTTGTGATTTTAATTTATTGGTGTGGTTACTCTTAATGCATTGTTGGAAATATTTCTTATGACATAGTTAGTACTTTTACTTACGATTTTAACGAAGTATTGTTTTTATATTTGTGCAGATTTCTTATTGGTGGCTTTTAGGGGATTTATTTTTGGTATTACTTGAAGACATATGAGGACATCTTTCGTTAGTTCTAAAATAGGGTTTAGGTAGAGTTATTGTATGTATTGCAAACAATTATTGTAGGGAAGGAGTTTGAATTGGATACTTGTTTTATTTTTTACTTGTGGAATGTATGGATCTTTTTTTATAAATGTGTTGTTGAAATAAATGTGTTCTTCAAATGTGAGGTTTTAATAATGTAATGACAGGTTACAGGTTAATATCAAAGCCATGAAAAAAATAAAAACAGAAAATAAGTTTTAGTGACGAATTTTTTTGTCACAAATATAGCAACAAAAAATTGTTTTAGTGACGAAAATTTCGTCACTAAATATAGGAAAATTTTGTAAGAAATGGTTTTAGTGATGAAAATTTTCGTCACTATATGTGCCTGGTTTTCTTAAAAATAGTTTTAGTGACGAATTTTTTCGTTACTATATATGTACCCGAACATAGTTTTAGTGACGAAATTATTCATCACTAAATATGATTTATTTTCGTCACTAAATATGATTTAGTAAACTAAAGTTTTTTTAGTGACGAAATATTTTTGTCACTGAATAGTGTTTTTAGTGAGGAAAACATTTAGTGACGAAACGTTTTCGTCACTAAAACTTTTTTAAAAAACAAATCAAATTGGACTTTTAGTGACGAAATTTTTCATCATCAAGACTTTTAGTGATTGGGCTACAGTGATGAAATGAGTTTCATCACTAAAAGTCCGATTTCGTCACTAAAGGTCCTTAGTGACGAAAAACTGGACTTTTAGTGATGAAAAATTGGACTTTTAGTGACGAATTTTTTCGTCACTGAAAATAGATTTTGTTGCATTGATAAATTACCTCTTGTTTTGAAAGCTCAAAGGTGAATTTTGTTGTTTAACCATTATTCTAGCATACATCAATTTACTTTGTATGATGGAACTCTTACATTATATTAACTTAGACATTGATCAATCAAAATATCCATCGATTCTTTATTTTCTATGCCTTATGAGGGACTAAAAGTATGCGATGGGCTTTCTGTAGCATGTCTTCTTACAATAGAGGGTTCGGTGGTGTTGGAAAAAAGTTATTGTTTGTTGGTCTGACTTGTGTTTGAGGGATGGAGTATTCTTGAACTGCCTACTTGCAGACATTTGATCCTTTGATTTTTCCTTATTTGGTATTTATTGGGTTTTTGCCTAAATTGGTAGAAATTATCCTAGTTTGTTGGGAATGTAGGCTTGGGGGAAGGAGTATTATAGCTTGGACACCAGCTTCATATTGTTTGACATATTACATTTGCAAGAAGCATAAAGAAAGGGCAGTTGATGGGGTGGAGCGTTGCTTTACCAAGATAAATGGCTTGTGCTATACACAAACTTCAATAATCATGTCTGTTATTTATACTGAACCTAGTGGCTACCACAACATCATTGTTTTATTTGGTTTAGTTCACAAATTCTATTTTTTATCCCAATCATCTTTAGTTATCTTGATTCTTTGTTTACTTTGAATATATGGTATATATTTTGGGACTAAGGCTTGGTTGTTGTTATTGTTGTTTGAATTTATGGTTTGCGTCTTCTGTTTGTCATTTCTGCATAAACTTGTAAATTTGAATGATTTATTCAACATGCAGAACCCATTGGAGGAGAGATCACTATTGCATGGGAATCAGGGATGGTTAAAAACACTCCTAAAATAGCAATGGAGAAAGCACTAGATGAGTAAGTTCTTAACATTAGTGGATAATTCTCAGAGCAAAAGATGTTACCATATATCAATTGCCCATGTTATCAAACAAAAAGGAATACATGGACAAGAACTTACTTCCTTGAATATTGACAAGGTGAGAGATCTTAGACATGACCTCAATAGATTTTTTTTACCGTTTAGCATCTGCTGATTTGGGTTTTAAATTCAACTGATCTGTTTAGACACAATTGTTAGAAAGTTTGCAGATAAAGGATTATGGAGGTCCTTAAGATGTACTTCTTGGAGAGTTGCAATTTGCATTTTTGGTATGTGCAAACATGTAGAAAGCTTTCTCTATGTGGAAATTGCTTTTAGATTTTATTACATCTGAAAATTCTGCAGATGGACAGTCACATGAAGGATTTCTACAGTGGAAAGCTTTGGTTAACCTTTTATTTGCATGTACTGAAGCTGTAAGTATTGATTTGGCTGCTAATTTTTCATTGATTTGTTGAACAATTTTGTCAGATTGAAGTTGTTCTCACCATCCTAATGTTGTAAGTAAACTTGAAAGGTGTAGGCATATTGTACCCTTTTTAAATTCTTGTACGCTTTTTTTTTTCTCCTTATTTCGATTATTCCTCCCCCCCCCCCCCCCCCCCCCGGCGCGCGGTAAACAAGTTAATGTTCTTTGTACTTTCTTCTTCTATTTAATGGGCACATGTCATCTTATGCTTTAATTGCTTTGGTTTAAAGAAATATGCCGAAGATGATGCAATGATTCTCTTCAGTGCCAAAAACTTGACATCATTCGGTATAATTGAAAACATTGCTATGAAATACACACAATTGTCATTGTTTTCATTGATCTCAAAACTTCATTTTCAAAAACATCTGTGGAAAATTATTTGATTTCACAATTCCTCAAATCCCATGTAGTTTCTTGTTACTTTGTGTAGGAATTCTAAGGCACTTTATGCTCTAGGGCCAAAGTTGTGGTTTTGATGATGCAAGTTGCCGAATTTCCTCAACTTTTGTCATTTAGTTGAACAAATGTAGTTGGAACTCGAACCTTTTCTTTTGAATGATCTATCATACAAAAGATTTTTATTCAAAGTTTCTTAAGATAATTTTATCTTGGTATTTTGACTTGAGGTCATTTCAGTGTTTTTATTTCATGGGACATCAATCTGTTTGTAGGTTTTGCCATTTGTTTTTGCAAACATCATTATAGTAATTGTAGCATTGCTCATTGAATAGTGACACTATCATTGTTAGAATTAGAATGGCATAATCTTTGTTGGAGTTGACTCAAAAAAATTTGTTGTTGCTATTTCTTGGAAGTTTTTAATATCTATTTATGGTAGAAAATTTACTTGCTTTCTAAAATAATTCATAGGTGATATAAAGTTACCATATTATAATGATATTTCTTGGAGTCCTACTTGGTTTATATTTAATAATTTTTTTTTTTTTTTGGTTGAGAGGATTTTATTCTGTTAAAATGTATATGTCTGAAAGTATATATTTTTTGCAGCCTTTTCGTACAAGGAGTCAACTATTCACAAAGGTAATGCTCTTTTTTTTTTTTAATAATTATTTTGGTAAACTAAAAAAAAACTTCAAGTTTTTTATTTTTTTATTTTTTATTTTATAATTTATAATTTTTTTGATAAGTCGATAGTTATAATGGGGGAGAGGGGATTTGAACATTGGATGTTTTCATTTAAGACACTAGGAGTAACCTTAGAACTTTTTTCCTTCACTGATAATAACATTGATACACTAAATAAGAAAGGGTAAGGTTGTTTAATAGTTTGGCCTAATTTTGAAAAGTCTTATCAGTTTCAGTTGGCCTTATGTTATATGTTTGTGTTATCCAAAGATTTTATTTTAGTTACTTCTTTGAAGTCCTCTTCTTGTAGAAGGCTTTAATTCTTATGTAGTCTGGTAGTCCCTCATAAATTGAAGTATTTAATTATGATATTGGGCTTGAAATAAGCTTCATTGGTTTATCAGGTTGTGACTATATTTGCCTGTAGTTAACTTGCATAGAATTTCCTAGTATGTCTAATTCGCCATATTAAAATTTTTTGATACATCAATATCTGGGAGTCGAGGGATTTGATCTCTGGATGTCTCCATTGGAAACACTAAGAAGTGCCAACTAGTAAGTTACATGGCTCTTGGTAATTCACAAAATTAAAATTGCATTTTCTTTCTTCATTGAATACTGATTAACACTCAATAACTGTAATTGTCAAATTCTTGCTATTAGTTTTATACAGAGCTCTGACAACTTATAGAATTCTACGCAGTTCATTAAGGTTATCTACTATCAACTGAAATTTGGGCTTGAGAAAGATCATACAGATACCAGTGGTGCAGCAACAGGGGTATCAACACTATTGGATGATTCATGGTTATCTGCTGATAGCCTTTTGCACCATTTTTGTAAGGTAGGCCTTTGGGGGTTACTAAGTCATTTTTTAAATGCTGCCATGCTATGCAGGCATTTTTGCAAATGTCAATGCCCCTTGTTGAAAAATTTTTTATTGGCAAGTCAGATTTCAAGGCTTCCATTGACCTAGTGAACTATTTACCTACTCACCAACATTTATTGGTCAATTTAAGCAACTTGCTTAAAAAACCAATAAAAATCAATGCTTAGTCAATTTTAATCACATTGATTGAATTTTGTTTCCATTGTAACATTTTTACTTGTTAAAGAAGAAATCGTAATTCCATCACAAATTGTTGACTAATTGCCAAATGGAATTGTAGGACTTCTTTTCATTGATGCAAAATGCCTTATCTGTTGATGGACATCTGCTGTCATGGGTATGAATCCTAATCCTGCTTCTTCATGTTCTTCATGTTTGATTCTCTGTTGGTTTGGAGGTTGGGGCCTGGGGCAACTTGCCAGGCTTTCATTTTCTCTTCTTACACTTTCCTTCTAGGCATTTGCAATTGATTCTTAGTTTTGGTCTGCACAAGATTATGGATTTTCTATTCTGCAAATTAGATATCATGTATTTATTACTTTTAGAGATACATGCATTTAACTTATAAATTGCCGATATGCAAAGTTGATGTCATCATGTCAAGGACATTTACTTCATTCATAAAACCAAACATTATCTCATTCAAATTATTTACAATTACAAAATCGCTGAAAACCTCTACCAGACTGTGAGGTGGACTTTACTCCACCTTTGGATTACCAAGAGCCAGAAACACCAGTAGTGAAGGATGTCATGGCTACGAAGAAAGTTGAGGAGCAAGCAGTAAAGGATGATGTGAAGTTTGAACCTTTTTGTGGTGAAGCAAGGCACTTGGATGGGAGATTTTCAATGGAGTCGGTTGTATCAGATTGCTCTGCCAGGTTGAAGGAAATTTCTGTAGATGAAGTTAATGAGAAAAAGCAAGGCTACTCAATCCAACTTGAGAAGTAAACCAGGAAAGCTAGTCTTTGGTTCTAAAAAGGAATTGGAAAAGAACTCTAAAGAAGATGTGGCATTGAAGAAAGGAGGTGAAAAGTTCCAACCATTCACCAGTAGGAGTTACAGGCTAACAGACTAGTATTAGTTTTCAAAGTTAATAAAATTTTAGTGTTTGTTCAAAGGTAATCAACAAATGTAGAGATAACCAATGAGAAAGACATATGATATGTGGCTTTTTCCTGTTTTGATTCTAGTTTAATATGTAAATTTGGATGATGAAGCATTGATTTTCAGTCATGGAATTTGTAAGGTTGAATTTAATCAACCATTTTATTGGCTTTATTCCGTGCCAAATTTGCTTGTATTTCAGCATTTAGTAACCCTGTATTTAGGTGGGTTTGTTGTAAGAGTAGTGAGTGAGATGGAGTGTTGATTGCTCAAGAGTGTGTAAGATAACAGAGACTTGCGGCTTGATCTCGCGGGTGGCTCGTGGCTGCAAGCCGCTAGATGCAGCACACGTGCCAAGCGTGCCAGAAGGTGAACAGTCATGCTAGCTGGAGCACTACAGGACAAAACAGGACAACTGGCCATACGGTTATCTCGCGACTGGGTCTCGCGACTTAGTCAAGTTGCGAGGCCAAGCCGCAAGCCACCCTTGTTTTGTAAAACCTGACGTTTCACATTCCTCTCTCACTCTAGTATAAATACCCCTTATACCCACAAATGAAAGAGAGCTTCCAGAGAGAGAATTTTGAGAGAGAAACCCTAGAGTAAAACGAGATTGATTCACCTACAATCTATACATTAGAGTCTCTTCAAATTCCTCAACTCTCTTCCTCTCCATTGTCAAACCCTTGAGAGGCATTTTACCAAAACCTTGTTCTCACCATATTCATCACTGTGAGAGGGCTGTTTGGTGTTCTGGGAAGCAGTTAGGAAGGAACCAATCTACATTGGTTGATGCTACGGTCTAGTAGCGGAATCCGGGAAGCTAGAAAAGAAAAAGGTTCGGCGCAACCTCGTTGGAGCAAGAAGCTTGGAGGGCTTAGGTGCACTGGGTAGATTAGGCTTGGAAAGTCTATTGCTGTCCATGTATCCCAACTACATTTTCTAGTGGATTGTTTACCGCTTGGAGGGCGGCGGAGAGGTTTTACGCCAAGGGCTTCGGTTTCCTCTTCGATAACACATCGCGTGTTGTCTTTGTGTTTGCATCTTCCTTCCCTTTTATCTTTGCCTTTTATTATTTGCTGTGGGTTGTGATTTTAATTTGGCTTAGATAGTTTTTCCAATTCTATATTGTAGCTTATGTTCATTTTCCGCACACTAGTTGTTTGACATAATGCTTGAATTGGTTAAGTTGTAAATTGGGGGTCTAAACGTTCAAGGGTGTTTATACACATATTTGAACTTTCAATTGGTATTAGAGCGGGTACACATCTTGTGGTTTCATTACCATTGTGTGATCCTTGACTCCCTTTTGAGATGGATCGGTCTCAATCCCTAAATGCACCTCCATATTTTGATGGTAGTAATTATGCTTTTTGGAAAGTTCGCATGAGAGCTTTTCTGTGTTCCATTGATGAGTTTGTTTGGGATGCTGTTGAGATAGGTTGGACCTAGCTTGAGGAAGCCAAATCCACATGGGATAAGGCAGCACTTGCTGCATCTAATGCTAACAGTAAAGCACTTAATGCTATTTCTGTGGTGTCTCTCCAGATGAATTTCATAGGATCTTTCACATTACCGTTGCTAAAGAAGCATGGGAGATATTGGAGACCACTTACGAAGGCACGAAGAAGGTAAAAGACACCAAGCTGCAGATGCTAACCACTCGGTTTGAGGAGTTAAAAATGAGTGAGGATGAGTCCTTTGACTCTTTCTATAGCAAGCTGAATGAGGTGATTGTAAGCAAGTTCAATTTGGGAGTAAATCTCTTGCTCTTAAGACCATTAATGAGAAGGTGGAAGATCATGACTCATCGGGAGAAGATGTGGTTGACAAAGATGTTGCATACCTTGTAAAAAATTTCAGAAAATTCTTGAAATTCAAAAATAATGGCAAATTTGGTGATAAAGGAAGATTCCAAAGTTCAGGAAGGGAGAAAAGGGAATTCAAAAAGAAAGATGGAAAAGAATCCCAACCTACACAAGGTGTCACTTGTTTCGAATGTAACGAGCATGGACACTTTAAGAAAGAATGTCTGAATTATTTGAAATCGAAAGGCAAAGTGTATGCCACGACATTGAGTGACTCGGATTCATTCGACTTAGAATCTAAAGAAAGCTGTGATGGAGAGGGGAACTACTCAGCTTTTATGACTATTGCTCATGTTGAGTCTTCAGACGAGTTGAATCTGCTTGTACGAGACCTTGGAGAACATAGTGATGAAGAATCACTGGGAATTGTTGAAGAATCAGATGCTGAAGAAGATGAAAGCACAACCAATCTTCAAGAGAATTATAACTCACTCCTGGAGAAGTCGGGTGAGTACACAAGGGTGGCCAAGGCAGCTGTGAGAAAAATGAAGAAGGCAGAGGAGGATTATAAAAGTCTCCTAATCCGATATAGGGAGGCCAAATGTGAGATAGAAACACTGAATGGTGAGCTGTCAGAAGTTTACACAAAAGTGAGATTTCTTGAGTAAGAGGTTGTGCAAGCAAATGCTAAAATTGAGAGGGTCACCACCAAGAAGCTAGATGATGTTATTTCATCGCAAAAGAGCTTTTTAGACAAATTCGGGTTGGGATATACCGGAGGAAGTAGCTCATCTGGAAATGTCACTAAAGAAGTGAAGTTTATAAAGGCCAAAGAATCAGCTGATGTTGATCCTACTGCTGAGAAGCCCAAGATAGAGGAGAAGAGAAATGTGGGGAACGAATGGTTGTTGAATTCCCGTAATCAATCTGTGGGCAAGTCTGAATCTCGAGCCAAGTCTCGTCCACGACCACAAAGAGGTCCTAGATCAACTTATGTGTGTCATCATTGTGGTCTTCAAGGGCATACTCGACCAAATTGCCAAAAGCTGAGAGCAAAGAATAGTGCAACTCCTCAAAGGTCACAAGGACCTAGAAATGATAGAAGAAATTGGGCAGGTGAACAATCGAGAGATCAAAATGGTGATCCCGAAATGATGAACGTGATGAAGATGATTGGTGCATTCACCAACTGCTTGGAAAGCTTCTCACGAAGGTTTGAAAGCCCTAACTCCCGTACCCAATCCTATAAGGAAATCACCCCAAACGCAAGTGATGTGTGGGTGAAAAAGGTTTTCTTTTTGTTTTTGATCTATCTTTTTCTTTATGTCAAAAATCCAAAAATCACATAAAAATTAGAAAATCAAAAAGTTTGATTGACATTGTTGAGTTTTTGTCTCAAAACTTGTTTTGCCTTGTACCTTTGTGCTAATGGCTTTGTGCATTTTCGAGCATAGCTTGTCTCTTTGCACTCTTATCACTGTGGGAGAAATCTTGAAATCTATGTGATTGTTGTAAATAGATCTTCAAACTAGTCATGAATGATTAGTGAATGGTTATGATGATCTTGTGACATGCATAGACATGTGTCTATATATCTTCCCACTCTTTATTTTTGTTTTTTCTTAAAAGATCTCTCCAAATGTAAATCTCCAAATGAAAAGAGATATTGAGCTGCAAAAGCCTGTCGCACATACTAGTATTCGACTAGGAAAAAGGGAAAGCGACCAAAATTTAAAGTGAATGTTTATTCAAAAAGCCAAAGGCTATCTCATCAAGGTGAAATATCTATTATCACTCTCACAATGAGAGGTGATTGTTTTGAAAGGATCAAAAAGATCAAATGCTATGATTAAAAGTGGAGTCAAATGTAAAGCTCTAAGTTATGTTATCAAGTTTTGTGGGAGGTCATATATACATATTTCTATAATTGAGATGGATCACATGATCTAATGCTAATTGTGTATGCCTTGGTTGAATTGATCATTGAAGCTTCACATTAGACTAAGGACTATCTCATTGTTGATATCCACACACAACACATAAGTCTATGTTCAATAAATGCCATATTCATTTGTGTGATTGTACTTGATGAAATGTGTTTTCACATGCTCAATCTTTGTTAATTCAAACACAAAAAGATTTTTGAGTGTTTTAGGTGTTTTTGGAAAGTATTTTGTTTTCAAAATTTGAAAATTTCACAAAATCTTTTTTGCCCTGTTTTGGCGACTCAGTCGCGAGTAAGTCAAGTCGCGGGCCTCAGTCGTGTGTTCGCGGGTCAATATTGGCGACTTGTTCGTGAGTGGAAGGTCCAGTCGCGAGGGTTACTCAGAGATTTTCGCGGCTCAGCTCGCGACTCCCTCGCGGGTAGACCTTCCAGTCGCGAAAAACACTTAGAAAATTTTTTCAAATTTTTGTCTTTGAGTGTTCTGGCAGCTTGACCTGGCGACTTGTTGGCAACTCACTTCAGTCGTGAAAAACGCGTGTTTGGCAAAAATAGGGGCAGTTTTTAAATCTTTTTCAGTTTTCCCTCGAACTTTTGTGACTATTCATCTTCTCTCTCAACTGTCTCCTTCCCAAACACTTAGTGTACCCATTTTCAAACTCCATTGGTGCTTCATTTCTTCTCAAAATCATCAAGAAAAGGTATGGGCCTTGTTTTCCTCATCTCATATTCCCTGCGTAATGAATGTTTTTCTTGCCATTTGGATAGATACTGTATTCGAAACATTCCTCTCTTTGTTTGATGGGTATGGCTGGTTGTGTTTGTGGTTTGATTTCATCCGTTTTCATTTTGTTGGTCACACTGTGTTTATTCTTTGTTCTGTTATTTGACTGTTGTTGATTCTCAAACTCATTTGTTAAATGGGTTTGGTATTTTTGTGACTTGTTTCATTCATTTGTGGGTGTGTTGAAGTATGCTTACTGCATTGGATTACTTATCTCATATTATTTTTTTGTCATAACGTGTGTGTGATGGCATCTTGAAAGTATACCTCTAAAACACTTCATTTTCTGAATGTTGTGTCTCATTGCCATGTGCTCTATTTTGGGTGTTCTGATCCTTCTTTTTGAAATTTTATGCCTATGTGGTCTGTTTTATGCTATCCGTTCTTAATGTTCGAATGTTGTCTTTTTTTGCATATCATGGTCATGGTAGACTGTCTCATTGACAGTTATTTTTGAATTTGTGTCTTTCTATGCTCTATTGCACTTTCACCATTTTGCTGTTTCACCATTTTGCTGCATCTGTCGTATTGTGCACTTTAGTATTGTTGGTGGTTTGTTTGGGTCTGACCTGTCTTAAGTTTGTATTTGTGTATTAAAATCTCTGGTTTTCACTCTTATTTGCATCTATTCATGTTGATATTTATCTTGTGTGGTGCTATTTTTGGTTCTTTGCTGTGGGCCTATACTCTTGCAGATGTCTCGTCGATCCTCTAGGGGTAAAGACATTGTTGCTGACGATCCAGCAACCCCAGTTGCTAAAAGGACTCGACTCTCATCACAGTCATCTCAAGACTCCAATGAGGAGAGGTTTAGAACCCCGCTTACCTCACACATCTACTCAAACATCTTTGACAAGTCAACTCCTATAGTGGAACGAGTGATGGAGTTTAACACCTTAGGGACCACTTTTATCCCTTGAATCTTTGAGCCACGAGATTGGGCAAACTTGTTTGGGAACTTTGTCGATCCAATGGATGAACTGGTTAAGGAATGCTTCTACAATGCAAGTGATCTTGGAGTTGAACTTATTTTCTGGGTAAGAGGAAAGGAATTTGGCATTTCCCCGAACTCCATCGCTGATATTCTCGGAATCACTAGACCTCAGAATGTGGATCTAACTCCGTACGATGATCGAACTCCAGAGATTCAAGACATTCTACAAATCCTAGGATCTGATCATGAAGTATCCAACATAGGCACATCCATCAGCACCGCAAAGTTTGCACCAGAGCTGACCACATTGAAGTTGATCATGTTCTCTAATCTCTACCCACTGTCCAACACTACCTTCATAAATCTTGGGAGAGCTCAATTCCTTTGTGATCTTATTACAGGAGCCCCCATTGATATCTGTGCTCACATCTTTCAAACCATGAGGAAGACCGCGGCTCGAACTGCAGCTCGAGGAATTATTCCATTTTGCAGTCTCATCATGAAGCTCATTCTTCGTGAAGGCATTGTTCCTCCCACAGATGGAAAAATGTTGACCCGTCAGCGTCCTATTTCCATGTACTCTCTTCAAGCTAGCAGAAGTCACTCCTTTAAAACACCAAAGAGTGCACACATCTCTCCGGTTACTCCATCTACTCCTAAGTCAGAGACACCTGTACATACCACACCTACTTCACGTGTTATTCCTGAAGTTCCACAAGCTAGCATTCCGCAAGCACAGACTGATCCTCAAATTGATAGAGTGGGTAGTTTGCTTGAAAATATTCAGAAACGCATTGATGAGATTGTGACACTTCTTTACTCAACAAACAACCATGTTCAAATGCGACTCGAGACCATGGAGAATTAGCTAGACGCTATTCAACAGAAGTTGGACGACAACCTTTAGCTATTCGTGCCAAAAAGGGGGAGAGCATTCAGTAAGGGGGAGAAAGCATTCAGTAAGGAGGAGAAAGCTCAAAGGGAAGTGTGCATAGTAATAGGGGGAGTACACACACATACTTTTGTTTTAAGTCTTATCCTTTAAACTTATAGGTTTATGTTTTTGGATATTTAGTGTTTTTATGGGCTTGATACACTGTGGTTTTTGGTGTATTTTTGTTTCTAACTCTTATCTCATATACTTGGTTTACTCTTTTATATATATTGTTGATGTTATTCAGTATATATTGTGTTTTGTACCCATGTTGCTTATGTAAGCTTTTAGGGTTATGTTTTATGCATATTTTGTAGGTTTTATGGTTTGTACCATACTTTATGCAGCCTTTTATGCTTTGTTGAAATCAGTACTTCTATCTAAATGTCTTGCATTTTGTTTTAAGTACTGTCACTCTTGTGCCCTTGTAGGATTGTTCCTAGATGCATATACTTAGTGTATTATGCATTGGTTGAGTGTTAGGCATACAAGTAACTTACTTTGTTCTTGTTAACTTGTATGTTCTAGTGTTCATTCCAAGTGTGAATGAACACTGTGATCACTACCTTGTGGTGATTACTTGGTTGATCAAGCCATGATTTGAAACTTCACTTCATCCTTGCTTGATCACTTTAAGCCTGTTTCATATGCATTTCATACTTTTCTGCATACAATGATCATGGTGTATTGTTGTGTTTTCAGGAATTTCATGTTCTTATGATTCAAGTGCTTCACAGCTTCTAGAGTTAGGTATGAGTGAGTTTTGTTCAACTGTTTCCAACTCACATGTTAAGTCTAGAGTATGTTTTAGGGTTTTGTCACGGAATAGCCAAAGGGGGAGATTGTAAGGTTGAATTTAATCAACCATTTTATTGGCTTTATTCCGTGCCAAATTTGCTTGTATTTCAGCATTTAGTAACCCTGTATTTAGGTGGGTTTGTTGTAAGGGTAGTGAGTGAGATGGAGTGTTGATTGCTCAAGAGTGTGCAAGATAGCAGAGACTCGCGGGTGGCTCGCGGCTACAAGCCGCCAGACGCAGCACACGTGCCAAACGTGCCAGAAGGTGAACAGTCATGCTAGCTGGAGCACTACAGGACAAAACATGACAACTGGCCATACGGTTATCTCGCGACTGGGTCTTTCGATTTAGTCAAGTCGCGAGGCCAAGCCGCGAGCCACCCCTGTTTTGTAAAACCTGACATTTCACATTCCTCTCTCACTCTAGTATAAATACCCCTTATACCCACAAATGAAAGAGAGCTTCCAGAGAGAGAATTTTGAGTGAGAAACCCTAGAGTAAAACGAGATTGATTCACCTACAATCTATACATTAGAGTCTCTTCAAATTCCTCGACTCTCTTCCTCTCCATTGTCAAACCCTTGAGAGGCATTTTACCAAAACCTTGTTCTCACCATATTCATCACTGTGAGAGGGCTGTTTGGTGTTCTGGGAAGCAGTTAGGAAGGAACCAATCTACATTGGTTGATGCTACGGTCTAGTAGCGGAATCCGGGAAGCTAGAAAAAAAAAAAGGTTCGGCGCAACCTCGTTGGAGCAAGAAGCTTGGAGGGCTTAGGTGCACTGGGTAGATTAGGCTTGGAGGGTCTATTGCTGTCCATGTATCCCAACTAAATTTTCTAGTGGATTGTTTACCGCTTGGAGGGCGGCAGAGAGGTTTTACGCCGAGGGCTTCGGTTTCCTCTTCGATAACACATCGCGTGTTGTCTTTGTGTTTGCATCTTCCTTCCCTTTTATCTTTGCCTTTTATTATCTGCTATGGGTTGTGATTTTAATTTGGCTTAGATAGTTTTTCCAATTCTATATTATAGCTTATGTTCATTTTCCGCACACTAGTTGTTTGACATAATGCTTGAATTGGTTAAGTTGTAAATTGGGGGTCTAAACGTTCAAGGGTGTTTATACACATATTTGAACTTTCAGAATTATTGTTTACTAAATGGGAGAATGGATGCTGGATTGCTATTGACCATGTTGTGTCACACTATTAATATATTTACTATTATTTTTGAATGAAACATCAAATTAAGTAGAGATGCAATATTATCTGTGTATATATATATATATATATATAAGGCATAGATTCTTTAATTTACTTGTTGAATAGTACTTTGTAAGGAAAATTTTAGGTGGATATATAGCAATAGGGCGAAAATTATTTAGTTATGTAGACTCTTTAGGGCTATTGCTGCTAACAACAAGAAATCTGTGAAAGAAACTGAGATTTTTGGAACGTGATTCTATATTTATGTGTATATATATAAATATATATATATATATATTTATATATATATAGTTGTGTTGGGATATTAAATTAGTATCGAAATATCTTCTCAAAAAAAAAAAAAAAAAAGTATCGAAATAGAGTTCTATTCCTATTTCCTTCTAAACCAATAAAAGCAAGAAAAACCCACCAATTTTTCTAACTTTATTTATTATTTTTTTTTTAAAAAAAAAAAAAAGAAAGGAAGGAAAGACTCACTTGTACTCTTAACCTTTTATCCGAAAAAAAATATTATTATTATTCGAATATGATTCCTTTTACTCCAAGATTGAGGAAAACAATTACTTCTAAACTTTTATAAGAAAATAAAAATCACAATTAAGTGATTTAACTTTTACTAACATCAATATGTAAAAAATCTTGATTATCATCATTTTATTTTAGAATTTATTTAAAAATTTGATAATGGTGAAACAAAATCTAATTTGCTTATTTTAAATAGGAGATGATTATTTTTTATTTATGCAATGGCAACAAATATTTAACAAAAAAAATAGGGTATATAAAAATCAAATGATCAAATCCAAGTTATGGCGCCAACAATGATAAGACCCCCTTCCTCCAATTGTTATGACGAATGACATGAGTATAGTGAATAGCATTAAACCTTCGATATTTATAGTTGATACTTCTTTTTTCCCCCCTTTTTTGAAAATATATTCTAGAACATGGTAATTCCCTTGCGTTAGAGAGAGAGAGAGAAAAAAAAAAAAAAGAATTCAACGCAAGAGAGAGAGAGAGAGAGAGAGAGAGAGATATATATATATATATATATATTTTTTTTTTTAATGTTCTAACTCAAAAGTCTTGGATGCATGTAAACATAAAAAAATTGATTTAATTTTTTTGTATAATTTCATATAAGTTTTTTTTATAACCCAAAAAAATTATTTTTACACATAGTTTATATAAAAATAATGTGATTTAGATCACAAAATTCTTAAAGCAACAGATTAATTAACTGATAAAATAATTAATTATTGATAACACATAAATACTCTAACTGTGGTTATTCGTCATTGAAGAATGACTCAAGACATCTAACAGTAATAGAGTCAGAAAATTTTTCTAGGGACTCAAGTTAAAAGATTACATATTGAAGTATAACAATAGTTTTAAAATACATAATATATATATATATATATCAATTAATTTTAGATAAAATTAAATAATGAATGTTATTTTTAAATGCTTTAACATATACAATATAAAATAAGAGAAATATAATACCTACAAAAAACTAAATGAATATATTTTTTATTGATAAAAAAATAGAATGGCCCCCAAAATTCTATCCATAAAATTCATAATAAATTTTCTTCTAAAGTAAAAAAACCACACAATCCTATGTTCTTAACTCAATCAAAAAGGGTTTTGTTTTTGAAAAGAAAAAGAGTTTAAATAGATTTACAAATATATTTTCATGAATATATACTTTAAATACTCTTAAAGCTGATGAATTATATAGGACAAAAAAAATATTGAAAGAGAAAAATGAGACACTAGTGCTTTAAGTGTTTGTATAATTTTTTATAAAAAAGAAAAAAAGAAAAAAAAAAGAGAACGGCCATGAAGTATAAAAAATTTTAACATAATGAAATTTTTTTATTAATAATTTAAGGGAGGAGATGTACAGTAAGATATAATGTGGCCGCTCCCTTCCCTCTGCCATTAACTTTGAAGGGGATAGTTGAATTTTAGGTAAAAATTAAGACTAATAATTTTTTAATTAGTTTTAATTTTTGATATTATCATGCAAAAACCATTACTCACTTAATCAACAAGGAAAATTATAATTTCACCCCACTGTGGTTTAGTTCTATTACAATTTAGTCTATGAAATTTCAATTCTTATATCTATCTCCCTCAAGTATGGATCAAAATGAATTTTTTAGGTTTATGTCAAAATTTTAAACAAAAAAAACGTAGTTAATTTGTGGATAAACAATTTACCCCTTTTGGTTTGGCTCAATCACAATTTAGTCCCATAGGCTTTCTTAATTGTTACATTTTGACCTTTAAGATTTGGACTAAAATAAAATAGCCCCCCTAGTGGATACTTTGGATGAAATCCTAACCGTTTTATTTTTTATTTACAAAGAAATCAAATGGGACCAAATCCAAGTTATGGGGGAGGCCAACAATGATAAAACACTTTGCATGTATCAAAGTTCCAAGATCTTGGCATAAATTTTTTTCATAATGTCTAGCTACTAAAAAAAAAAAAAAACTTCAATATCAACTAATCTTTTCAACTTTCTCAAAAAAAAAAAAACTAATATTTTCAAAGAAACCAATCTAGAACCATGTATAACGTTAACATAACACTAACAAAGAAAATCTCAAGTCTTGTGGCATTGGGTATCGGCACAAGGGGCATAAGTGACTCGTCTTCAACCACTTGAAGATACATTTTTCGTGATAGATATGCAAGCAAGGCATGCGAGTGACTTCTGAACCAATTCGAAACTCTTCGATGCATATTGTACATTGTTGAATCGAGTTTGACCCTCCTTGAAACCTGACCTTCTCCAAAGCTCGAATGGAAGATTTTGCCGCTGGAATGGGCTTAGGTTCGTAAGTTTCTATGGAGTGCAAAAGTACCGTATCAACATCCGCCTCATCCTCATCGCCTGAAAACACCAAATCATGATTCGTGGGTATCCTTATTACGCATTTCACCGTGTGCATTAGATCCACAACAATTGGCATCCTTGATCCCCTTGCCGATGCAGCAACACTTGCTATTTTTTGTAACACAGGACAATGATATGTCTCTGGGATACCCAAGTCGTGATACAAACAGAAGCGATCACCATTGTCATGCAACAACACCTTATCTTCTTCGGACAACCAGCCGGATATACCCTTTTACGAAATGTATTTTCGAAGGAAGCATGTGGTTCAGAACTGTCACCTTCGTAGAACTCCACTTTCCGTAGACTACGCAGTTGAAATTTGATGGGGAAAACATTCAACATTGTCATCTGATTGTCATCTGAGATGGTGGCTGCTGGGTTGGCTTTGCTGCCATACCAAGAAATTAGTATGGTCGATGACGGAGTGGTTTCTGAGTAGAGACATGTTTGATAGTCGTAAGAGGATGCAAACAACAAAGAACTCTCTGAGAAAGAAACTGAGAGAGACTTTTGGAACTTAAGTCTAAGCCTATGTGTATATATATAGTCCTGTAGGGATACCAAATTACTCTCGCAATAGAGTTCTTACTGCCATTCTGCTATTAGATTTAGGGCACAAATTAAATTACCATACAATATATGTATATTACACTAATATGTTTCCTATTCCTCCTCAATTGAGACCACTGGGCCTTGTAGCCTAGTGGTACTTGGTTCTGTATGTAACCGTTAGTTTGGGGGTTCTATCCCCCATAATTACCCAGCAAGGAAAAAAAAAATATATATATATATATACTACAAGAAATCCGGGTTTAGGCGGCGTTTTTTTTAGTGACGTTTTTTAATTCGCCACTATAAGTGGTATACTGTGACGTTTCTGAAAAACGCCGCTAAAGAGTGAGTGTTTAGCGACGTTTTTCAGAAAACGTCGCTACAACTCAAACAATAGCGACGTTTTTGCAAAATGCCACAATAAGTATAGTCTTAGTAGCGTTTTTCTAGTTTATAGCGACGTTTTAAGAAAACGTCGCTATAGGTTTAAAGAACACTGCCATCGAAGTGCAAAAGAAAAAAACTCTTGCCCCACATTTTTTACTTTTCCGCACAAACTTTTGCCAGCAAAGTGCAAAAGAAAAAAAATCTTGCCCCCCATTTTTGACTTCTCCACACAAACTTTTGGAAAAATTTCATTTCCCACACTTTTTTCCCTTTTTTTTTTTTTTTTTTTTTTTTTTCACTTTGTTTTTCTTTCTTTTCTTTTGTTCACCGTGTCCCACACTCCCAGTTCACTTCTTTTTTTTTTTTCCTCCACTTTATTTTTCTTTTGCTCACTTCGTGTCCCACACTCTCAGCTCTCTTGGTTCTACAGTCTCTCTTCTCCCATGTCTCTAATCTCCAAAGTAGCCACACTTCTTCTCCCTCAAGCCTCCACACATTTTCTCTCCTCCCTTGCCACCCCTAGCCACCGCTGTAGCAACCCCAAGCCACTGTTGACCCACCATTTCTTCAGAGTGTAAGTCTTTGTTTTTGGCTTATGGGTTTACTTTGATTTGATTTTTCTTTAATGGGTATGGAGCTTTTGTCCTAATTTTTGCTCTTTTTCTGTTTTGGTTAGAAAGTTTTTGTTGTTCAAGTTTCTTTAGAGTGTAAGTTTTTGTTTTTGGCTTATGAGTTTGCTTTTGATTTGGTTTTTTTTTTAATGGGTCATGAAGTTTTAGTGCTAATTTTTGCTCTTTTATTTTTTTTATTTTTTTTTGGTTGGAAATTGGTACAGAAAATTCTTATTCAGATTTGTCTGTTTGAGCAAAAGGACCTGAGAATCAAGGGTTGAATGATTGTAAGTTTATGTACAAGTTTGTAAATCTTGTATTTTTTTTTTCTACTTAATTTTTCTATAGATTGTAGATTTCGATTTTTTTTTTTTTTTTTTTTTTTTTTTTTTTTTTTTTGTTGTTGTTGTTGTTGTTGTTATTGGTTTTGTGGTTTAGCAAAAGGATCTGAGACTTTATTTTCAATACCATTTCTTCAGGCATTATTTACAACCTAACAATCCATTGGAGGTATTTAAGGATTGTGTTCTATTTGCACCTTAAAATTTTAGTATTAACTTTGCAGTCTTTTTTTTTTTTTTTTTAAATGTTTATAGAATGGTTTATGAAATTAATATAGTCTTATACAATTAATTTGCTTAGGATGTTCAAAATTGGACTTATCTACCTTGGTATTATCCATGACATTCACAATGGCAGCCATTGGAATAAAATTTTGATAATGAGCTCCCTGTATTCATGATTTCATTTAAAAGTTCTAAAACTAAGCTTTTTTTTTTCTTTAACAATTATGTTATGGGATTACAATTATTACTTGATCAGTGGTATTGAGCTATGTTTGTGTGTGTGTTATTGTATTAGAAATTGCAATTATTACTTTATATGAAATTATAGTAATTTTTTTATAATCTTGGAAAATTAAGAAAGTTGTGGTTTTTTTTTTTTTTTTTTTTTTTTTTTTTTTTTTTTTTTTTGCAGGTTCATTTGGTGTTATTGGCATAGGTGTTGGTGTTTCACTCTTGTCATGAGTATATAATCTCAACTAAATGCTCTTTTTTCTTTATATATATATATATATATATATATTGTTACTAAATTTTCATGCACCATGACTCATTAAAATTTTTTGCAATGGCACCCTTATTTGCCTTAAACATCATTTAAGTGTCCTCTTTTATCTTGCAGGTTAAGCACTCATTTATTGTGATAAGTTTGGATTTTTTTTGGAAAGGTGTTTGCTTGGCCTGAGCATAGTAAGTAATTTTTGCTTAAAACTTTGTACTTGAGATGTTGATAATTGTCTTGGAGTGGATTATTGAGTTGGAGCAAGCGGGTGGCTTGCATGGTGCTATAAGGCTGTTTACATTCATATTGGAAGTGTTTATTATTTTTTGAAATTTTGGATGGAAATTTTCTTGTGTATTCCTATTTGCTTTGTTTGTGAAGAGTTTTAAAGTTGTCTTGTGTAATCTGATTTGCATGTTTATGAAAATTAGTGGTTATGAAGTTGTTGTATACTATAGGACAAGTTTATGTGTAATCTTTTTTAGATGGTTTTTGCTTATTTCTTAAGAGGTTAAATGCTTAATCCGTTTGTGTGAATGAGGATATTGATAGACTTGATATGGTTTGTTTATTATATTTAAAATTATGTGTAATCCTATTTGCATGTTTATGAAACTAAGTGGTTTCGAATATACTGTGTACTATATTTAAGTGTATGTGTAATTCTACTTTCATGGTTTTTGCTTAAGTTTGTAGAAAGTGAATCGTTATGATAACTTGGAGGAGCAAGTAACCCAAATGATGCAGCTAATGCAAAATAGGCTAAATCATTCTTCAGAAGCTAGACGAGTGTTAGATTTTAATGTTTTAAGAATGTATTGGGTGTTTAAATTTTTTAAGTATAGCAACTATTATTTTGTTACTCAAAATGATTTCTTTATAAATTTATTAGATACTTTTAATTTGCATTCAGGGTGGTTTCAGTTTAGATCATCAATCTCCAACTCCTCATAGATCACAAGCTTCATCCAATCAAGAAACTAGCACATAGCGGTAAATGCAATGTTGCAGTGTTTTATAAGGACTCCATCCCAAGTTGTTTTGAACAACCACATTTATTTTGGAAGTATTCTACTTTGTTTATAATATTGTAATAGTTTGGGTGGTGGTTCTTTTTGTGTAGGTAGACAAGTGTCTTGTTACAACCACATTTATTTTAGAAGTATTGTACTTTGTTTATAATATTGTCATAGTTTAGGTGGTGATTTTTTTTTGTGTGTGTGTGTGTGTGTGTGTGTGTAGGTAGACAAGTGTATTGGAATTAAATATATATAGTTATATATCTATTTGAATCTATGGTTAATGCGTTATTGTGTTAGTTTGGACATTTCTTATTTTTGGACATTTATTGTGGAATATTGATGATCAGGTTGTTATTGTGTATTAGGCAAATTATCAGTTTGGACATTTGTTAGTTTGAGCAAGTTTATGTAGTAGTATTTTTAATGTTAAAAAATAATGAGCAAATTATTTTTAGCGACGTTTTTAAAAAAGACGCTATAGGAATACTTATTTGCGGCGTTTTAAAAGCGCCACTAAGTGTATTTTCCTAAATTATATACGAATGTTATATTATATAGTGACGTTTTTGGAAACGTTGCAATAGACCTATAGCGACCAGCCTATTGCGACGTTTTTGAATGTCACAAAAAAAACGTCACTGTAGTTTGTAGCGACCTTTTTGGGTTTTTAGCGACGTTTTACAAACGTCGCCTAAACCCAAATTTCTTGTAGTGATATATATATATTCCTCCTATATTGAGGAAACCAAACTCTTTAAAAGATGAAACGGCACAGCCTTAATCAAATGGCACCCACCTCAAAGAAAAGATGAATCCCCCACATTCGGAAAAAGACAAAGCGGCAAAATAAAACCTCTTTCCCTTTCCAATTTTTAGTTTGACACCTGCTCTATTTCACTTCCTTTCTGCAGCACCATATACCCAAGGTTAGCATTTTGTTATTATACTCTTTATTTTGATGCTTTCTTCCCGATTTATCATAATCCTTTTTTTTGGGGGGGGGGGGGTGCCATTATGGCGTTCAGCCCCTGAATATTTGTAGAAAAAAACATGTTTACCCTTAAATAATGGTTGATTTTTCAATGTTGAGCATCTATTATCTGAAACTAAATAGTTCAAAACCCTTTTAATGTTTATGCTAAAAAGTTATATTTTCCGTTTGATTTTCACTTATTGAATTTGATTAATGCCTTTTTTTTTAAAAAAAAAAATTGGGTAAAATTAAATAGCCAACATATTGCTTAACATTATGTCCCTACTAATGATCGTTGTGCGGTGTACACATTAATGTTTTTTTCTTTTTTCTTTTGAGGAAGGTGTAAACATTAATGTTTGGATTAGTTTGTGGATCTATAGAAATAGCTTTTTTATTTTAAAAACAAATTGTTATGTTCGATTAATCTTATTTTTGGTTGTTTAATCCAGATTAAAACGTTTGCAAAACTTTGCATTCATCTACAATTTCTTTTGTAGTCTCTCTTTCATCTTATTCATTGTATTTTAAAATCCTTCTTTGCCCATCCTTTTGTTGAAGCACAGATTTACAAAGTTCTCTACTATAAATGACAGTTTGGTATTTTGAAAAAAGAGGCACTGAATCAAATTGAAAGGTTAGGATAGCCTGATTTTCCTTCTGTTTCTCTCTTTTTTTAGGGTTACATTATTTCATTCGATGCCTTTGGGATTGAATTAGTTTTTTCCTTGCATAATTTAGTCAGAATTTTTTTTTATTCAATTAAATTTTTGTTCTGCATTAAATTGACCTGTGAAACTAATATAATGTCTGTCTTATTTTATTTAAAGACTTTAACTTCACTTTTTAATTTCATTGTGCCTTTTCCTTTGTTTTGGTATTTTAAAAGTTTGTATGTTTTCATTATTGGTAAAAGTCTATGTTACAAAACATATATAACGAAAGCAGTTGATGAAGAAGAAATTAGATTGATGAAAAAATATATATATATATATATATGTGTGTGTGTGTGTGTGTGTGTGTGTGTGTGTGTGTGTGTGTGTGTGTGTGTGTGTGTGTGTGTGTGTGTGTGTGCATGTATTTTTTTGTGTGTTAGTAAACGGGTAACATTTAGTCAATGGGATTTAGATTTGAATTCGACGTGGTAGTTGTTCTATTTTACTGAGCAAGTAGCAACCACCCAACTCAACAACTTAACAAAAATAAAATTTTAAAATAAAAAATCTCAGTCAGCCCAGTATTAGAGTACTAGCATTAAGTGTTCTAAATGATAGATATTTAGTATTTAAAACACCAAATACCAAAAATACTATTGTATGAGACATTTCAAATGCTATATTAAAGTAGCAAAAGTAAGTTTTTGTTTGTGAAAATAAATTTTTTTTGCAACAATTGATGCTCTTAAGAAACAATATTACTTTGTGGTTTTTTTTTTTGGGGGTCTTTGTTGGTAAATGATTGTATCTTAATGTATTAAGAAACAATAATTTTGTGTATTGATCTTGGTTGATATATAGTTTGTTAGTACTATATGGATATCTATTTGGATTTTTTTTCTTCTTATACTTTGGCCCCCTAGCTTGAAATCCCAGGTCCACCCCTGGAGTCTACAATCAATTAAATTCTAAATCACACACACACACACATATAATGAGAAATCATTACATACTTTAGAAATGTATGGTTCTGAAAAAATGTAAGCTAATATCAAATTATATATATATATATATATATATATATATATATATATATGTATGTATGTATATATTGATAGGACCAAATTATATATTTGAACCTCTTTTAAAAAAAAAAAAGTATAATATAAATCATTTAATTGTGATTATTTTTAATTGATAGTCAGTAGAAACAAACAATAGTGAAAGAAAACGTAAGAGGATGCCAACAAGAAGGAACCCTTTAAGAAAGAAACTGTCTAAACCTATGTGTGTATATATAGTCATGTTATGGATACCAAATTAGTCTCAGAATAGAATTCCCATTCCTATTAGATTTATGAAACAAATTAAATTACCATATAAAAAAAAATATTGCAATAATATGTTTTCTATTCCTCCTAGATTGACGAAACCAAATACGTCTAAACTTTTATATGAAAAAAAAAATTGCAATTGTTAGAGATATATTAATCCAATAGAGTAGGATCAAGCCTCATTTACCTGGATGCAAATCAAGTCTCTTACTTATTCTACAAGTCTATTAATTATAGTTAGTGATTGGTTAGTTTACGGTTTAACATACCATATATGCATATGTTAGGTTCATTGTAATACATGATTTGTACTATATATACTCTCATATAATAAAAAATGCAGCCATTAACAGTTTCTTACGTGGACGTAAGTTGTCAAATTGAATCACGTAACTTTGTGTTCTTGTGTTTTCTGATGGTGAACCAAAAATCAGACCATCTCCAATAAGTCCATAGAGTCGTCTAGGACCAAGAAGGTTAATGCAACATAGGAAGGCCAATCCTCTGTGGGGAGGTCGTCCATGGGTATGAAAGTCGCCCATCAGGGAAGCAGCTGGACGACCTCGCAACACTTAGAAAATTTTCAGAATAGATTTACACACAAAAGCTTGCGATTCAAACCACGTTCTGCCATTTAGAAGTATGAGCAAAATCCTTGTTCAACGCTATAACTTCTCACTAAGTTCTTAACTTCTTATGGCAGTTGTAGAAGATAAAATTGAACCTTCTAATTTCTATAACAGTTATAGGAGTTAAGTTTGAATCTTCTAACTTCCGTACACGTTGAGAAAGTTACTAAACAAGTAACCACTCCAAAGCTTACTATATAAGGACTCATCCACATCAAATGAAGGTAAGTTTCCACTATCCCTAAAGTTGGAATTCTTGAGTTCTAGAGAGAAAAACTAAATTAAGCATCGAAGGGTTCTTGGCCGGTTCACCCCGGTTACCTTTGATCTTGTGTTTCTTCATTTTCAGGCCTTCCAAGCAACCACTAGCCCATATATTGAAGCTCAAAGCATTTAGTCTACTGATTTTCTTTGCATCATCATTTTTTATTTTATATATGTTTCTACTTCCGCATTTATTCTAACATATTCAACATAGTATATCAAAACTAATATTCAACAGCAATTACACTAATGAGTGGTTTAACTTTTACTAACAACAATATTTAAATAAATCTTGATTATCATCATTAATTTGAGTATTTATATTTATTTAAAATTTTGATAATGGTGAAACAATATCTAATTTTCTTATTTTAAATATGTGATATGATTATTTTTTATTTTATGCAGAGTCAAGAAATATTTAAAAATGGAAAAAATAATAGGGTAAACAAAAATCAAATGGAACCAAATAATATTGACTAACCCCTTCCTCCGTTAGTTATAATTTATGTCTTTTGACTATAGCATTATATTTATAGATTTATTTATACCTTTGGTCTTCATAGTTAGAACGTTCATACTTATTTTCTATTTTCCTCTTTTCGGAAAGTATATTCTGAAATATGATAATTTCCTTTCGTGCAACAATGAGTTCTTTTCAAGATTTTAAAAAAAAAATGTTCTAACTTTTTTTTGAGAAGAATTAAATGTTCAAACTTAATAGTCTTGGATTGGATGTAAACCATGGTTTTAATAGTCTTGGATTAATTGAAAAACTCTTCAGTTAAAAAATACTTCATTGAAACTTTTCAATGATTTGAATTAAAAGAAAAAAGTTTAGAAAAAGTAGTTATATGATTAAAAAACCTACTTCCTAAAACTGAATACTCCAACAAGTGTTTTAACCAAACTTTGCTTTTCTAGTTATCTAGTATCTACCCAAAACCTCCCATTCGATTAGGGAGAAAGATTAAGGATTCGTTTGGATTGAGGGGGAAAGGAGGGAGAGTTGAATAGAGTTAACTGAAAATAGGCTAAATTTACTCTACTCTACTTTACTCTCCTTTTCTCTATCTCAATCCAAACGGATCATGAATGTATTCACTTTCTTTAGCATCCAATTGCAAAATAAGTAGATACTAATGCAAGTTAGATAGACTAGGATGGGGTTTTTACTTGAGGAAAGAAATAAAAATGGTCTAAGGTTACTTTTTAAATAAGTTTTTTAAGTACAAAAAACTACAGTTGTTTCAAACTTTTTTTTTTAAAAATTTATTATTTTTACATATTACACTCTTAAAGTTTTTATTAATTTTAATTTTATCTTCTAAAGTTTCAAAATTTTGTCTACTCCCCTAATATTACATGGTTGGATTTGCTCCATTCCATCTATGCATTGTGTCAAGTTGTCTGCAAAGACTATCATGTGAGATAGTTGGTCCAATGAAATTATAACATGTCATTTTATTTAGATTTATCACCTCGACTAAATAGTTTAATTTTCTTAAAAAAAGTCTTTGAAATATAAAAATTATAAAAAAGTAATAGTAAAAAACGAATCACCAACTAGAAAGCAATAGCTTTTCTTGAAGTATTGGAAAAAAAAAAAAAAAAACTTTAAAATCTCTAATCATTTATTACCTTCCAAATAAAACCACTAAAATCAACCTAAAATTTAGAACAATTGAAATAAAATTATTGAGCATTACCCTATAAATACAATCGAAATGCTTAAAGGAAGAAGAAGAGTGTAATTGTAAAAAAAAGAAGAAAAAAATCAACTAAAATTACAAAATAATATAAAATAAAATAAAGTACATTTTTTGCCCTGAAAATTTAAATTTTTTTTATATTTTTTTACCATTCATGTTTAATTTGCCTTTCTGTTTTACTATTTACCATTAAAATGGACTAAAAAGAAAGGGCAAAAATGAAAATTTTCATTTTTAGTTTTCTCTTTGTGCGTCACGAGCACGAAAGAGCCTTCTGGATGTCTCTCAAACACCGAACAAAAAAGAAAAACCACAAAATTTTCAAAATAAAAAGAGGAACAGTAATTTGAAATTCTTCTTCTTTCTCAGTATGGATCCGGACACAGCATTAGAGCTCGTAAAGCAGGGCGTTACACTTCTCCTCCTCGATGTTCCTCAATACACTTCTCCTCCTCGATGTTCCTCAATTCTTTTCCCCTACTTAGTAGATCCTATTGTTCAAATCTATAGAAGTGGACGTTTAACCCTCATAATATATTCTGCTAGGTGATCACTTGCAAAATTTATAGCTATTATGCCACTCAGTTTCACCAAGCTACCTGCTTTCAAGCTTGAAACTTTGCTCTTGTAAAGAATGTTGCTGAGTGTCTAGGGTCTAAATTTAAAAATCTTGTTGATCTAAAACTGAGTTTGTTTTTTCTCTCTCTCACTTTTCCTTTGTTAAGGAAGAGAGATATTGTCGAGTAGTTAAAAGTTTGGAGTTTGACAGACAACTTGGTCCTTACAATCTAAGCCAGTATGGAGATTGGAAGCATTTATCAAATTACATTACAAAGAGCATTATTGAACGGATTGGTTTGTTCCATCTAACTACACTTGGGCCTCTTAATACTGCAATCTATTATGAGTTTCTTTACCATTGTCGCTTGTGTTTGATTTATTATCTATTTTCCATCTGTGTATATGTTTCTTTTTCAATCAATTTTAGGTTTTTTCTCTTTTCATGTTGGTGATATTTAGATGCTTCTTGCTCACTGATTTTCTGCTGTAGTTATGTTTCTTATGAAAAATAGATAAAACAGATTTGAGACTAGACTTTGAAATTGGAAAATGGTACTTTGAGATGGACTGGCACTAGTAAAATGGTGGAAATCAATCTCATAATTATCTAACCAAGGCTGGGAAACCATGTAACAGTAGAAAGCTTTAACGATTCAGAGTAGTGTCATGCTATGGGATACATGTTATATGTCTATAGATGTGTGCAATTTTCTCATTGATTTTATTTTGTGTGGAGGAATTATCATCAAGGAAGAGATTATTGACCATTTCTTAGAAGGAGTTCTAATTTTCAATACAAGGTTTATTGTAGATACCCTAGAGAGTGAGGGGCAAAGGAATGCTGTTCTGTGTTCAAGAACAAGGTGGAGGATGAGATTGGACTTTCAGGGTGTGTGCAGGAATGAAGAAATATGAGGTTGTGGTCATTTTTGGTGAGTGGATATCTTGGCAGTTTCACAATTGAGAGGCACAAGTAGTAGTTAAAGTTGAACAGAAACTTTTGGTCTATTGTCAGGAAAATATACACTGGGGAGATGGTCCCTAAGCTCTTCAAATATTACATTTAAGCAGTACAATTTGGTACTACGCTAATTTTGGCCTCAAAAATAATATCATGGCCTACCAAGCTTTATGCAATTTATCTGCACCATCATATGTTTAAACAGTTCTACTCCTTTTGGAGGCCCCCTTGAAAGGTTTCCATTGTCCATCCCTCTGAGTGTATTGAAGGTACAAACGTGTCTAGATTACGTGGAATTTATATTTAAAATATATTTTGTAGATATAACATAGATTGATAAATTACCTCTTGTTTTAAAAGCTCAAGGGTGAATTTGTCATTTAACCATTATTCTAGTATACATCAACTTTCAAATTTGTCTAACTTAACTCTTACATCATATGGACTTAGACACTGATCACTCAAAATATCCATTGATTCTTTAGTTTCTGTGCCTTATGAGGGACTAAAAATTTGCGATGGGCTTTCTAAAATGAGTCTTTTTACAGCTGAGTATTTGGTGGTGTGGGAAAAAAATTTATTGTTTGTTGGTGTGACGTGTGTTTGAGGGATGGAGAATTATTCTTGAGCTTCCCACTTAAAAGAAAATTTGATCCTTTGATTTTTCCTTATTTGGTATTTATTGGTTTTTGCCTAAATTATTGGGTAGAACTTATCGTGGCTTGTTGGGGATGTAAGCTTGGGGGGGAAGGTTTATTATGGCTTAGACACCAGCTTCTTCTTGTTTGATATATTACATTTGCAAGAAGTGTAAAGAAAGGGCATTTGATTGGCTGGAGTGTTTCTTTAGTAAGAAAAATGGCTCGTGCCACTCAGAAACTTCATTAATCATATCTGTTGTTTATACTGCACCTAATGGCTACCACTATATCATTGTTTTATTTGGTTTAGATCATGAATTATGTTTTATTCTTATTTTATTTTTTTATCCCAGTTATCTTCAGTTATCTTGATTCTTTGTTTACTTTGAATTTGTGGTTTATATTTTGAAACTAAGGCTTGGTTGTTGTTTGAATTTGTGGTTTGCATCTTCTGATTGTCAATTTTGCATAAACTTTTAAATTTAAATGATTCATTCAACATGTAGAACCCATTGGAGGAGAGATCACTATTGCATGTGAATCAGGGATAGTTACAAACACTCCTAAAATAGTAGAACTAGACGAGTAGATGAAGTCTAGTAAGTTCTTAACATCAGTGGACAATTCTTAGAGCAGAAGATGTTACTATACATCAATTCCCCGTGTTATCAAACAAAAAGGAATACATGGGCAAGAACTTACTTCCTTGAATATTGACAAGGTAAGAGATCTTAGAGACTTAGACATGACCTCAACAGATATTTCTACCATTTAGCATTTACTGATTTGGGTTTTAAATTCCACTGATCTTTTCAGACACAATTGTTAGAAAGTTTGCTGATAAAGGATTATGGGGGTTCTGAAGATGTACTTCTTGGAGAGCTGCAATTTGCATTTTGAAAGTTCAAATAGTATATAAAACACCCTTGAACGTTTAGACCCCCAATAACAAAAATACCAATTCAAGCTTTATGACAAACAGTAGGTGTGCGGAAAATGAACACAAGCTATAAACAGAATTGGTAAACAATCTAAGCCAATTAAAATCACATCCACATCAGAAAATAAAAGGCAAAGATTAAGGGAAGAGAGATGCAAACACAAGGACAACACAACGATGTGTTATCGAAGAGGAAACCGAAGCCCTCGGCGTAAAATCTCTTCGCCGCCCTCTAAGCGGTAAGTAATCCACTAGAAAATGTAGTTGGGATACATGAACAGCAATAGACCCTCCAAGCCTAATCTACCCAGTGTACCTAAGCCCTCCAAGCTTCTTGCTCCAACGAGGTTGCGCCGAACCTATTTCTTTTCTAACTTCCCGGATTTCGCTACTTGATCATGGTATAAACCAATGTGAAATTGGTTCCTTCCTAACTACTTCCCAAAACACCAAACAGCCTTTTCACAGTAATGGATATGGTGAGAAAAGGTTTTGGTAAAAAACCTCTCAAGGATTCAACAATGGAGAGGAAGAGAGTAGAGGAATTTGAAGAGTCTCTTATGTAAAGATTGTGGATGAATCAATCTTGTTTTTCTCTAGGGTTTCTCTCTCAAAATTCTCTCTGGAAGCTCACTTACTTTCGTGGGTATGAGGGGTATTTATGCTTGGGTGAGAATGGAATGTGAAGAGTCAGGTTTTTCAAAACAAGGCTGGCTCGCGGCTTGACTGAGTCGCGAGATAACTAAATGGCCAGTTATCCTATTTTGTCCTATAGTGCTCCAACTAGCATGACGCTTCAACTTCTGGCATGCCTGGCATGTGTGCAGCTTCTGGCGGCTTGCAGCCGCGAGTCACCCGCGAGATCCAGTCGCGAGTCTCTGTTTTTCTTGCACACTTTTGAGCATTTCTTCACACTATCTCACTCACTACCTTTACAAGAATCCCACCTAAATACAGGGTTACTAATTGCTGAAATATAAGCAAATTTGGCACGGAATAAAGCCAACAAGATGGTTGATTAAATTCAACCTTACACATTTATTGCATTTTTGGTATGTGTAGACCTTTATAAAACTTTCTTTATGTTGAAATTGCTGTTAGGTTTTATGACATCTGAAAATTCGGTAGATGGGACAATCACTTGAAGGATTTCTATAGTGGAAAGCTTTGGTTAACCTTTTATTTGGATGTATTGAAGCTGTAAGTATTGATTTGGCTACTTGTTTTACATTGATTTGTTGAACAATTTTGGTGAGATTGAATTTGTTCTCACCATCCTAATGTTGTGAGTAAACTTGAAAGGTGTAGGCATTTTGGGTCCTTTTGTGCCACGTGTCATCTTATGCTTTCATTGCTTTGGTTTAAAGAAAGATGCAGAAGATGATCGTGATGATTCTCTTCAGTACCAAAAACTTGACTTAATCGTTTGGTATAATGGAAAACATTACCTTGAAATACACAAAATTGTCATTGTTTTCCTTGAGCTCAGAACTTCATTTTCAAAAACATGTGTGGAATATTAATTGATTTAAAAATACCTCAAATCCATGTAGTTTCTTGTTACTTTGCATAGGAATTCTACGACACTTTATGCTCTAGGGCCAAAGTTGTTGTTTTGATGGTGCAAATTGCTGAATTTCCTCAACTTTTGTCTTTCAGATGAACAAATGTGGTTGGAACTCAAACCTTTTCTTTTGAGTGATCTATCATACAAAGACTTTTCTTAAAAGTTTGGTATTTTGACTCGAGGTTATTTCAGTGCTTTTATATCATGGGACATCAATCTGTTTGAGTTATGATAGAGATTAAATTTCATATTCTTAGGTAGGGATTAGTTTAGTATTTGGATTAGTATTTGAGTTTTCTTAGGTTTTGTTTCATGGCTGTTTATCTTAATTTATCTCTTATTTTCCTAGAAGCTCTATAAAAGCTCCAGATGATTTATTATTGAGACTATTTTTGAATAATGATATTCATTCGTGCAAATTGCAAATGTGTTTGGTGTGTGATTCCAAACAACCCTTAGGTGGTGAAGCCTAGGCTGTCTTGCATCATTTTGCTATTTGATATTGCAAACAGCATTATAGTAATTGCAGCATTGGTCATCGAATAGCGACACTATCATTGTTAGAATTAGAACGGCATAATCTTTGTTGCAGGTGGCTCAAACATATTCTTTGTTGTTATTTTGTGGAATTTGTTAATATCTATTTATTGTAGAAAATTTTACATGTTTCTGAAATAATTCATAGGTGATATCATGGTTGTATGTAGCTATATAGTTAACATATTATTATGATATTGCTTGGAGTCCTATGTGGTTTAGATTTAATAATTTGATTTTTTGATTTTTGATTTTTTTAATGTTAAAAGGATTTTATTTTTGTTAAAATGTATATGTCTATTTTTTGCAGCCTTTTCATACAAGGACTCAACTATTCACAAAGGTAATGCTCTTTTCTTATTTATTTATTTAAAATTTTATTATTATTATTATTATTATTATTATTATTATTATTATTATTATTATTATTATTATTATTATTATTTTTGGTAAATGAAAGGAAAATTTGTTAAATTATAATTATTATTATTTTGGTTAATAGAAGGAAAATTCAAGTTTTTTATTTTTTATTAATTCAATAGTTACAATGGGGGAAGGAGATTTGAACCCTGGATGTTTTCATTTAAAACACTAGGAGGTGTTTGTTGAGCTACAAGACTTTTGCCTATTTTACTATCTGATTGACTGCAGAGCAGTGATAGCTTGGGTTGGGAAGGTTCTACATGTTGTTCAGGGGGTATTGAGAAAAAAATTATCTATATATAGAACATTCATTTACTAGTTTAATTTACTCTTAAAAATACTTTTGCACACCTTAACTTAAATCTTGCACACCCTGATCACATATTAGCCCAACCCAAAACCAAACAACAAAGATTTGACCATCTGAACTGTTGATATTGATTGTGTGCATTATTTTTCAATTCTTTTTTTTGTTATAATGTTATTTGTATGAATTTTGGTGTTTGTGAATGTGTGTGTGTATGGTATAAATATAATATAAATTTATATAATTTAATAATTAGGAAATACAAAACGTTTGTTACATGTGTGTGTATGTATTGTTATTGTTATTATGTTATAATAACTTATAAAGTTAGATTCATGAAAAAAAATAGTAAAGATAGTGATTGATTGATTGTTTAAGTATTTGATTCGTTAAGTAGACACTTAGTGTATTATTTATATGTATGGATGAGTGTGGTTGTGTGGGTCAATAATTAATGCACTGCTAATGGGTTGAGTTTTGTTTTTTAGTTTAAAATATTTTTATAAAAAGAATGACAAATAGATAATGACTACTGCATACAAATAAAAACATTATACAAACTTGTCACACCTACCCACATTGATAATAGATAATGACAATTGATAATTAACTATCATTTAAGGATTTCAAAATATGAAAACCTGTAGAAGGAAATTGTAAAATTTCATGTATTTGTGTGTATTTTTTTGTATGTCAATAACTTGATATATTCAAGTTCTCTTTTTATAAAATTTTGAGTTTAATATAAGTATTTTAATGACCCCCTGAAACAATTCTTGGAGCCGCCACTAAGCTTGGGATGTAACTATTAAGGCATATGCAAGATGCAAGTCAACGAAACAAAGCCTTCGGCCGTCAAATATTTTCTTTTTGTGATTTTGTTTTTCGTTTCATCATTGTTCTCAATGTGGGGCCATTTTGATTGATAGACTATAGGACCTTGTTCCTTAGTTAATAAATAAGAAAGGGTAAGGTTGTTTGATGGTTTGCCCTAATTTTCAAAAGCCTAATCAGTTTCAGTTGGCCTTTTGTTATATGTTTGTGTTATCGAAAGTTTTTATTTTATTTACTTCTTTGAAGTCCTCTTCTTGCTGAATGTTTTAATTCTTATGTAGCCCCTTATAAATTGAAGTATTTAACTATGATATTGGGCATGAAATAAGCTTCATTGGTTTATTAGGTTCTGACTGTATTTGCAACATCTATAGTTAACTTGCATAGAATTTCCTAGTCTGTTTGATTTGCCAAATTAAAATTTTTGATGCATTGATATTTGGGAGTAGGGAGATTTGAATTCTGGATTTCTCGGTTGGAAACACTAAGAAGTGCCAACTAATTGGCTACATGCCTCTTTCTTTCTTCATTTAATATTGATTAACACTCAATAAATGTAATTGTCCTATTTTTGCTGTTAGTTTAATACAGAGCTCTGACAACTTACAGAATTCTATGCAGTTCATTAAGGTTGTCTACTATCAACTGAAATTTGGGCTTGAGAAAAATCATACAGATACCAGAGATGCAGCAACAGGGGTATCCGCACTATTGGATGATTCATGGTTATCTGCTGATCGCTTTTTACACCATCTTTGCAAGGTACCTCTTGAAGTTTACTAAGTCACTGTTTAAATGCATGATTGTGCTGCCATGCTTAACTAGCATTTTTGTAAATTTACAATGCCCCTTGTTGATATCACTTTTATTGGCAAGTCAAATTTCAAGGCTTTCATTGGTCTATTGAACTGTTTACCTACTCACCAACATTTATTGGTCAATTTGAGCAACTTGCTTAAGAACCAATAAAAATCATTACTTAGTCACTTTTAATCAAGTTGATTGAATTATGTTTCCATTGTAACATTTTTATTTGTTAAAGAAGAAATGGTAAGTTCATCACAAATTGTTGACTAATTGCTGAATGGAATTGCAGGACTTCTTTTCATTGATGCTAGATGCCTCATCTATTGATGGACATCTGCTGTCATGGGTATGAACACTAATCCTGCTTCTTCACATTCTTCATGTTTGATTCTCTGTTGGTTTGGAGGTTGGGGCTTGGGGCAACTTGCCAGTTGCCAGGCTTTCATTTTCTCTTCGTACACTTTCCTTTTAGGCGTTTGCAATTGATTCTCAGTTTTGGTCTGCATAAGATTATGGATTTTCTACTTTGCAAATTAGGTGTATTTATTACTCTAGTTGGTTTTATAGAGATACATTTATATAACATATAAATCTGCCTATACAAAAAATTCATGTCAAGGAAATTTGCTTCATTCATAAAACCAAACATTATCTCGTTCAAATTATTTACAATTACAAAAATTGTTGAAAAACCCTACTATGTTGCTTTACCCTCTCTCTCTCTCTAGAAACACAAAAATAGAAATCTCTTGTTAATTCTAACTCAATCATTTATGATTTTGATTTTGAATGTATAATTTTTGTCACTTAAGTTCATATCTCTAGTGTCATTTGATTCATTTCATACTGGATAGCTAAATCTTAATACATTTTTGGAATATTGAAAATTTAAGTATGTTTTGGGACGATATCTTGCAAATTGAACTATGCATTTTTTGATTTCCTTGAATAAGGATGTTTACTTTCTTATTTTTATTTTTTAATAGATAGAGACAACTCACGTATTTTTACAAGATTGAATCAATGACCTTAGCCTCTTATGCTTTACGGTGGGAGACATACAATCAAGGCGAAAACACCATCTACACTGTAAGTTTGGGGTTGCTGTCCTTGACAATGAGAATGTGTAATTTACACCCTCAAGTATGAAATCAATGTCAATGTGCCCCTTCCATCGTGGTTTGTCTCATTTTTGCTATCAATCCACTCAAATATGACATCATTACAGGGTGGTTGCAGTGATTTCCCCTGGGTTTGCCTTTAAGTTTGTGGTTAGGTTGGCCATACACAGTGGTGATTTGGTGACTTTGAGGTGTTTGGATGGGTTGATTTTTGGGTTCGGGTTAGGCTTTGGGTTAATTTCTTCTCTTTTTATTCAAAAGGACGTAATTTTTGGTGGGTTACTGGCAAGACGATGAGGGACAAAATGATAGTGACCCCAAACTTAAAAGGTGTAAATCATATTTTAGTGTTAGAGTTAAAATTTGGTGGTTACCTTAGAAAATGGTTGATTTGTCTTGGTTTTAGGTAACCGATAGCCCGATATGAATTTGTAATATCAATGTCATACCTGTAATGGCTAGTGACGATTGAAATGCATGACATAAAGGCCACTAGTGGTCAATATTTGCCATCTGGTTATGTCTAAAATGTATGATATAAAGGCCAATAGTTGTCAATATTTGATATTTTTCAATAGTCTGGTAGCTTCAACTAGTTCTGGTAAAATTTCGTGTCTATGACTCCCAATGTTATGTAAGGGCCAATACACTCGATTTGAGCCACATTAGTTTTAATGCATTTTAACACTTTGGTTGAAGTCATTTGGTCCATAGGCCCTAGGAAAGGAGTTTGTTGAGCCTTCATTTGAGTGAAACTTTCCATAAGGGAATGTTAAGCTTTTACTTCATTGCAATTTGCAAGTAGTTGCTTTCTGCTGATTAAGACAAATTGTAATGTCCTCTCTTTTTATTATTATAGACGAGGAAACTTAAAGAGCTGCTTGAGAACAATCTCGGGTGGGAGTTTCAGCTGAACAATGTAGTTGATGGAATATACTTTGAAGAAGATGACGAGGTTGTTGTGTATCCTTATTAAAAATTTGATCTATGAACTTTCTCACTCATGATCTCATATTTGGTCATTGTTCAACTTTGCAGTTTGTTCCAGTAGTAGAGATGTTGGATGACCCAAGTTGTAATTAACTTTGGCAATTGAAGATAGGGATTATGGTCCTCCATCCCATTACTGTAAACACACTTTAAGGATACCTAACTTGGTTTACAATATTTCAATTTCTTGCCAATTTTTTAGGCAAATTCTTTTTAGTTTTCACTGGTGCAGAAGATATAAATATTTTTGTATATTATGAAAAAAAAAAAGACTTGGTATTGATATGTAAGATGTAATAGACTTCTTAGAATAATGGTTATGTTAAATTCTCCTATTAGTTATTAGCTTAAGATTTTGGCATAAATTGGTAATTGATTATGGTATTAATCACTTATTGAGGGAAAGTCTAGGCTCACACATAAGGAGGTGATAGAATAATGGTTAAATTATTAAATTTTCTATTTCCTTTTCATTTTAAAGATGTACAATGTTCAAGATTTTTGGGGTGATTTTGCATTGCTAATGTTTAAGATTTTCTTATGACTTGATTTTATAATGATTTTTATTTGCCAAGAGCCTTATAACTCAATTGACACATTCTAGTGTTTTTAATAAAAATATTTAGGGCTCAAATTCCTCCTCTTCATTGTAATTATTGAATTATCAAAAGTTAATTAGTTATTATTTATTTGGTAATGTAGAGCTTTTTTGGAAGGGAGGGAATGGTTGTACGAGAATTGAAAATAATAAAAGAAAAAAAAAACTGTTATCCTAAGTGATAGCTCAATTGTTATAGCATTCTTTTGTGTTCTGTACATGTGGATTGAATCTCATTTTTCTTACTCCTACTATTTATCATCTAAACAAAAAAATAAAGAAAAAATTAGTATGATTGAATTAATGACAAGGTTGACTTATATGGTTTTTTGGCCCATTTTCTCCTTTATATATGAGATGGAAAACGCTGCTTCTAATTTTGCATATCAAGTTTGATTAACTAGTTTTGGTCAAGAGGCTTTTTGCTTTGCAAAGAGAGTTGCAACTCTTTTTTGCTTGCTTTGCATGTTTTTTCACTAGTTTATGAGCTACTTAGACTTGTTTATAATTGTGTTTTGTTTTGAGAAATTTTCTTGCTCGTTTAGAAAAAAAAAAAAAAAAACTTTTCTTTTCTTGTTTTGAGGAAAAAATAAAAATAAAATAACCGTGGAACATGTTGGATTGTCCATAGCAATTTTAAAATACAATAAATATACAAATAGTAATGAAAAGTGTGTCACAAAATTGAATTGAACCTTTTTTTTTTTTTTTGGTAGAAAAAGAGAAGAAAATCTGAACTCCAACTGCAAGCAAAGATTGATGGTAATGTACCATTGCATTTCTACATGTTGTTCAAGGGGTATTGGGAAAAAAATTATCTATATATAAAATATTTTTTTTACTAGTTTAATTTTATTTTAGAAATTAATAGAAATACGTATAAATATGATATAACTTTATATAATTTAATAATTAGGAAATACAGAGTGTTTGTTACATGTGTGCATGTATTGCTATTATGTTATAACAACTTTATATTATAAAGTTAGATTCAAGAAAAAGAATAGTAAAGTTAGTGATTGACTAATTGTTTAAGCATTTGATTGATTAAGTAGAGACTTAGTATATTATTTATGTATGGATGAGTGTGGCTGTGTGGGTCAACAATTAAAAAATAGAGTGCCAATGGGTTTAGTTTTGTCATTTAGTTTAAAATATTTTTATAAAAACAATGACAAATAGATAATGACAATTGAATAAAATAAAAACATTATACAAACTTGCCACACCTACCCACATTAACCATAGATAATGGCAATTGAGATTGGACAAACAGAAAATCTCTAAGAACTCAAGCAAAAAAAAAAAAAAAAAAAGGATTGTCCATAGCAATTTTAAAATAAAACAAATATACAACTAGTAATGACAAGTGTGTCACAAAATTGAATTGGACCTTTTTTTTTTGGAGAAAAAGAGAAGAAAATATGAACACCAACAGCAAGCAAAGATTGAAGGTATATGTACCATTGTATTGTCCACCGAAGGCATCGTGGGTTTAGTTTACTGCAAGCATACATTAGAGTAATGCATATATTAAAATCCAAATACAATTTGATTAAAAAAAAAAAAAAAACCATTAAAAAGAAGAAAAAAAAGGGGGGAGAAAGCTACCTTTATAAATAAACTTTTTTTGAAGCATGTTAACATTGACATCTCCGCGTTGACCAACTTAGCAACATTACAGTTTTTGTAGCGATCCTCTACCCGTCGATGATGGTATCTCTGGATAAGAAGCGATCCCGATGTTGGGGATGTGGGATATTTTATGCCAATCCTCTCCACTGTCTTTCTTGCACCGCTTCTCCTGATGTGGACATCCTCCAATTGCTAATGTTTTGAGTGCCGTAAGATTCTGTAGGTCTTCTGGTATAGACATTAGATTAGGGCAGTACCAAATTTGCAAAGATGAAAGCGATGTGAGGCATCTAATGTACTTAGGCAGAGAAGAAAAGTCTTCACAGTTCCAGATTTCCAGATGATAGAGAGCAGTTAGATGTTGAATACCCTCTGGCAATGAAATTAACTTCAGACACCAGTTGATATATAAAACCTCAAGTGCAATTAAATATTGAATTCCTTCAGACAAAGAGCAGAATTTGTCGCAACTCTGAATGGATAAACTCCGTAGTGAAGATAAGCCCTGGAAACCATTCATTGGTAAGGACAAAAGATTATTACAATCCCATATGTCCAGTTTCCGTAATGAATGTAAGTTTTGGAGTCCTTCAGGAAGACTTTCGATTTAGAGACAAGCTTCTTATATGTGAGAACTTCTTTTCTTTTATCCCAAAACATCTTAGGGTATACCATAACTTTAGGGAAATCCCTTCCATTTTTACATCTTTTATTTGTTCTTTAGAATTAGGTGAACACATGATATATGGTTGAAAAAATAAGAGATATAAAAGGCATTCTTTGTGATAGGGTCTAGGATCTCTTTAGTGTGGGTAGGCTCCCTAAGGCTAAAGGGATATATAAGAAGGTCACTCACAACTCGGTGGGCTATGATGATTCCAACCGAGGGCCTAAGTGGACCCTATAGTGGATTGGTAGCAAACCTTGAACGTACTCAAAGTCCATTATAAGCGAGGGTACCGATTATGAGTTGGTGGGATGAACTCCGGGAGATTTGGGCCCGAATGGAGCCTTCCAACTTCCCACTCATCACTAATCGAGGTTAAGGGACAAAAGGAACCAAGTGATGTGTGTGCAAATAAGTATTGAAATAGTTTTTATCAAGGTTAAGAAATAAGACATAGGATTTAAACTCATCATCCCTAGCGGAGTTGCCATTATGGACAACGGAGAAGTCGCCACCTAGTTTTGCAATGGCCTAGGAACCATGAATATAGCGTCCTTTCAAGGAAGGACCATTAATCTTACTACCAGAGATATGAGTTTGGAGTTTAGGTACGTTCTTGGGAAAGTGTTAGGCACCTAAGACCGCCCAACCCTAAGGTTGGCCTCCCATTTTTGTGTCTTACGTCTTAAACTCGATAAAATCATGTTCAACATTTATGTCCTAAACTCACACACATACTAACATACATCTATGCATACAACATGGCATCATCATCCCAAAATACATAAATATCCATCCATAAAGCATAAGAAGCCAAACCACACATATACAATCCTAGCATTCATCTAACATGTGAAAACCCTATCATGTTTTACTTGAAACAACAACCTGCCTCTTGAACCTACAAACATTTGAACTAGACCATTGTGATAATCTTTTTGAGTTACCCAATGGTATGAAGCACATGAAAAACCTTATGTATCTTGGCATTGTTGGTTGTGATTCTCTTAGTCATATGCTTAAAGGAATGGGGCAACTACTTTGCCTCCAATCATTGAGCTTCTTCATTGCTGGCAAGGAAAAAGGTTATCAAATAAGTGAGTTGAAAGGGTTAAACCTTCGAAACGAGTTGACAATAAAGGAACTTGATAATGTCAGAAATTCGGTAGAGGCCAAAAATGCAAATTTGATTGGAAAACAAAATCTTAATTCGCTAAGTTTGGTTTGGTGGAGTGGCAATAAAAGCCATGTATCGGACCATGTTGACACTACAAAACGCAGGGGCCTTGGGCCGCGTTTTTTAAGCTGCGGCTATAAAAAACGCGGCCCAACCTCATTCAAATCTGAAAAAAAATTGTCCATATACAACTATCATGGTTCAAAAATTCCAACATGGATTCAAGATTCAGTTCTTTGTGATTTGGTTGAAATTTCACTAGATTGTTGGAAAAGATGTGAACATCTGCCACCTCTTGGCAAACTAACACTCCTCAAGGTTCTTGAAATAACTGGTTGGCATGCTGTGAAATATATTGGCAATGAGTTCCATAGAGGCGGTGCAAATTTGTTCCCCTCATTGAGAGAATTTAGGCTCCATAAGATGCGTGATTTGGAGGAATGGAGAACAATGACTGGAGGAAAAAATTTTCCCGGCCTAAGTAAATTAAATATCACTGATTGCCCAAAGTTAGTTGAAATTCCTATTATTCCTTCCTTTACGGGTTTGACTATGAGTAGAAACAAAGAAATGTTAATTAGGTTAGTGATGAATCTCACTTCACTTTCTTTCCTTGTGATTGGTGGCATGGATGAATTGACAGTTCTTCTAGATGGATTGTTGCAAAATCATAAGATGCTTGAAATATTGATGATTTCCAATATGCCCAATCTCAAGTCACTGACTAATCAGTTGGATAATCTTTTTGCGTTGAATGAATTTTATCTTTATCATTGTTACAAGATCGAAAGTCTTCGAGGACTCCAGAACTTATATTCATTGCGGAAACTGTACACATGTGAGTGTAATAATCTTTTGTCCTTACCAATGAATGGTTTGCAGGGCTTATCTTCACTACAGAGTTTAATCATTCAGAGCTGCAATAAATTCTACTCTTTGTACATATGGGAATTCAATATTTAATTGCACTTGAGTATTTATATATCATCCGGTGTCTGAAGTTAATTTCATTGCCAGAGAGTATTCAACATCTAACTACTCTCCGTTCTCTGGAAATCCAGGACTGTGAAGACTTATCTTCTCTGCCGAAGCAGATAGGATGCCTCACATTGTTTTCATATTTGCAAATTTGGTCCGACCCTAATCTAATGTCGATACCAGATGAGCTACAGAATCTTACGACACTCAAAACATTGAGAATTGGAGGATGTCCACATCTAGAGAAGCGGTGAAAGAAAGACAGTGGAGAGGATTGGCATAAAATATCTCACATCCCCAAGATTGAGATCACTTCTTATCCAGAGATAGCATCATTGGCTGGTTGGGGATCGCTACGAAAACTGAAATGTTGCTAAATTGGTCAACGCTGAGATGGCAATGTTAACACATGTTAGATGATCAAAAGAAAATTCACTCAACGTAGAAAGATTATCCAACTGGTTAGTCAGTAACTTGAGTTTGGGCATTCTGGAAATCCTCAAGATTTCAAGCATCTTATGATTTTGCAACAGTCCATCTAGAAGAACTGTCAATTCATCCACGTTTTCAATCACAAGGGAAGAAAGTGAAGTGAGATTCAACACTGAGCTAATTAACATTGCATTGTTTCTTCTCATAGTCAAATCTGTAATGGAAGGAATAATAGGAATTTCAACTAACTTTGGGCAATGCGTGATATCTAATCTGCTTAAGCAGGGAAAATTTTCTCCTCCAGTCATTGTTCTCCATTCCTCCAAATCAGGCATCTTTTGGAGGCTAAATTCCTTCAATGAGGGGAACGAAATTGCACCGTCTCCATGGAACTCATTGCCAATATATTTCACAGCATGCCAGCCAATTATATCAAGAACCTTGAGGAATGGTAGTTTGCCAAGAGGTGGCAAATGTTCACATCTTTCCCAACAATGTAGCCAAATTTCAACCAAATTACAAAGAACTGAATTTTGAATCCATGTTGGAATTTTTGAACTATGATAGTTGTATATGGATAGTGTTTTTTTTTTTTTTTTTTTTTTTTTTTTTTCCAGATTTGAATGAGGTTGGAGACCATCAAGAACATCTTCAACATGGTTCGGTACATGGCTTTTATTGTCAGTCTGCCAAACCAAACTTAGCAAATGAAGATTTTGTTTTCCAATCAAATTTGCATTTTTGGCCTCCACTGAATTTCTAACTGTAAGGTTGAATTTAATCAACCATGTGTTGGCTTTATTCTGTGACATATTTGCTTGTAATACAGCACTTAGAAACCCTGTATTTAGGTGGGAATCATGTAAGGGTAGTGTGTGAGAGAGTGTGAAGAAATGCTCAAGACTATGCAGTGAAGCAGGGACTCGCGGCTTGCAAGCCGCCAAAAGTTGCACACGTGCAGAGCATGCAGGGGAGCTGAACAGTCATGCCAGCTGGAGCACTACAGGACAAAAATCCAAACTGGCCATTTAGCTAGCTCGTGGCTTGAACTCGCGACTCAGTTAAGTCGCGAGGTCAAGTCGCCAGCCAACCCTGTTTTGGGAAAAACTGACTCTTCGCATTCCATTATCACACCAGTATGAATACCCCTCATTCCCACATAATATGTGTGGCGATTCAGAAAGAAAAACCCTAAGAGAGGTTTCTTCAAAACACCCACCCAATTAGAGAGAGCTACTCATTCTTAGAGAGAAATCTTTATAGTCTCTTCTCATTCCCTCTCTCATTGTCATACCTATTGAGAGGAGATTTCTATCCAAACACTACCCACACCCATTTAGAGTGTTGAGTGTTTTTGGAGTTTTGGGAAGCATTGGAAGATGCCAAGGATGGCGGATGCTATGGATTGTAGCGGAATCCGGTAAGCTAGAAAAGAAAAAGGTTCGGCGCAACCTCGTTGGAGCAAGAAGCTTGGAGGGCTTAGGTACATCGGGTAGATTAGGCTTGGAGGGTCTATTGCTATTCATGTATCCCAACTACATTTTCTAGTGGATTATTGACCGTTTGGAGGGCGGCGGAGAGGTTTTACGCCGAGGGCTTTGGTTTCCTCTTCGATAACACATCGTGTGTTGTCCTTGTGTTTGCATCTCTCTTCCCTTAATCTTTGCCTTTTATTTTCTGCTGTGGATGTGATTTTAATTCGCTTAAATTGTTTACTAATTCTGTTTATAGCTTATATTCATTTTCCACACACTTAGTGTTTGTCATAAAGCTTGAATTGATTATTTTGTAATTGGGGGTCTAAACGTTCAAGGGTGTTTTATACACTATTTGAACTTTCAATTGGTATCAGAGCGGGTACACTTGTTGTGGTTTAAATACCTAAGTGTGATCCTTGACCCCTTGTGCTTATCTGTCATGGATTGTGCTTTGTATGCCTCTTTGTATGATTTGGTTGGTGATGATTGTAACATGCCACGTGTTTGTGAAAATGCCTCTATGGGTGTTAATCCTCATAAGTGTGATGACATGTTATTTGAATCTATGGGTGTTGTTGACAAACTCTTGAAGAAAAATGCTAAGAAGTTTCAAAAGAATTTGAGCAAGTTATTTTGTGAAAAGGATGATTTGATTGCTAAGCTCAATGAATCCAACAAATTGGTTGAGAAATATAAAAAACTTGCTGAAATTTCTCTTGAAAAGGTGAAAGAGTTTGAATGTTTGAATATGGACTTGGATGCTAAGCTTGTTTTGTCTAACAAACTTGTTGATGATCTTAAATGTGAAAATAAATCTTTTAATATGTATGCCAAGTGTTTGATTGTTGAACCTATCGTTAAAAATGATGAAAATATTTGTTGCAATCATGTTGTGGTACCCGATTTTGTGCCTAGTGTGTGTTCTACCTTAAAGGAAAAATCGGTGTACATTCCTCCACATAAAAGAAATCAAAAGGTGGAGAGAAGGGCTATTAAGTCAAAGCCTCCGTTTAGGTCTCAACCTAAGGTTTTGAATGGATCTAAGTTTGTTCCAACTTGCCACCATTGCGGTGTGATCGGTCATATAAGACCTCAATGCTCCAAGTTGAAAAGGGAACAAAACAATATTGCTAGATCTCTTCCCAAAAAGCCTAGTAGACCTAAACGCATTGTTTGTCACCATTGTGGTGCCTTTGGTCATCTAAGACCTCAATGCTCTAAGTTTCATGCTTTTAAAAGAATCAAAAGAAAAGAGAAACTTGAGCTTTTTGGAAGTGCTAAAAAGAGTAAACCGGCTTTGAGTGAAAATAGCATGTTGTTAAAGAAAATGTTTAATGCTCTTAACTCCTTGACTATGTGCATCTCCGGTTCTCATTCTTCCAACCCTCGTCTTACTTCTCTTGAGACACTCATTCCAAACAATCGTTCCGTTTGGATGAGGAAGGGTTCCTATGGTTGAGCTTTTGCTCTTTTTGGTCCTTGATCTAATTCTTTCGATCTTTGCAGGACCCTTCATGCATTAAATGTCATATCTTCATGCATTTTGTGCATCTTGCATTTATTTGTATGCATTGTTTGTTCTTGATCTTACTTTTATGTTTCTGCTTTGTGTGAGTAAAAAATCCATAACCACATAAAAAGTAAAAAATTCAAAAAGTTTGATCGTATATGTTTGAGCACATATCACATGTGAGTTTGGCTTTGTACCTTTGTACAAATGGCTTTGTGCATTTACGAGCTTAGCTTGTTATTTTTGCACTTATATCTTTGTGGGAAAAATCTTGACATCTTTGTGTGATTGTTGTAAATCGATCTTCAAGCTTGTCACGAATGATTAGTCAATAGTCATGTTGGTTTTGATACATGCATAGTCTTGTGCTTATATCTCTTCCTACTCTTTTATTTTTATTGCTTAAAGAGCTCAATAAATGTAAATCTCAAAATGAAAAGAGATAATGAGCTGCAAAAGCCGTCTCACATACTAGTATTCGACTAGGAAAAAGGGAAAGCGACTTATATGAAATTGTATGATGCCCAAAAAGCCAAAGGCTTGTTCATCAAATTGAAATATCACAAATTTCAGGCATCGATCTCAAAATGAGATGTTTTGATTCAAAATGATCAAATGTTATGAATTGTAAAGAAGCCAAATGAAAAGCTTCATTGTATGTAATCATTTTCTTGTGGGAGGTCATATATGTTCATTTCTATAATTGAGATAGACCACTTGACTTAGTACTAGTTGTGTATGACTTGATTGAATTGATCATTGAAGCTTTACTATAGACTAAGGACTATTCCACGTTTGATACACACACACAATACACATGCCTAATGTTCAATGAATGTCTTATTTATTTGTTAGATTGTACTTGTCTAAATGTGATATGTGTGTGCTCAATCTTATATGGATTAATCCAAAAAGATTTTTGATCATTTTATATGTTTTTGGAAGTGATTTTTATCACTCTTTATGTTCTTGTTTAGTGCTTACTTTGTTTTTCAATGTTTAAACATGTTCTGTTTTGAAAAACAAGTGTCAGAATTTTTGGCTACTCATTTTGGCTACTTGCGTGAGCTGCTAGCAAGCTGCCAGTTTTGGCCACTCATTTTGGCGACTTGCAAGCTGCGAGTTCATACAGAGGGGTTTCGCGACTCACTCGCGACTCACCAGTCGCGAAACGCCTAGAATCAGCTTTTTAAAGAGCTTTTTCGTGGGAAACTTGTTTTAAACCTCTCCCATCCTCTCTAAAACCCCTCTTTCAATATTTTTACATCAAAACCCAATCAAATTGAATGGTTTTTCATTCCTTTAACATCTCTAAGGTAATTATAAACTCTTTTCATTAATTTTGATCCTTAGATTATGTTTTGGAGAGTTTTGTGCTCTTGGTTAAGTTTTTCATCATAGGGGTTGGGAAAACTTATTTTTTGTCAAATTTTTTCAAGGGATTGGTTTCTTTTGCTGATTTGCATTGGATGTTGGCCCCTGGTGGTAGAAAGATCATGTATTAAGGGTGGTTTTCATGATGTTCATGCATTGTTTCACATTATTGTTCATAGTGTGCATGCTAGGTGTTTGATAAAATGCCTCTTAGACATTTTCTCGCTTGTTTGGACTCCGATGAGTATCAAACTTTGGGGTTTCTTATGTTTCCTCATTAGGAACATGTTTGGTTCATTGGTTGTGTATTTAACACACCTTACCCCACATGTGCATTTTTCATGCATTGGTCATGCATTGCACTTAGCCACCTCTTGCACACACCTTTGCTACCCTTGTCATGCATTAGTCTATATCTTGCTTCTTCATCCTAGCATGTCATGTCTACCTTATGCTCTGTAGCATTTTATATTGTCTTAGGTTTGAGCTTCATTTTCTCATTCATCTCACACCCCTCATGCATCATTAGCATTGTTCGTACCTTCATCTCTTGCCCTCGTTTCTTCTTGACCCTTTGTCTATTCCTGACAAAAAGGGGGAGAGTATACTCTAGAGAGTATACCGGAGTGTTTTTTCATTTCTATATGACTCTTGTGCACATCCTTAGGGAGAGAAATTCTATTTCTCATGCACATTTGTAGGGGGAGAGATATTCCATAGGGGAGATGCATATACCAAGGGGGAGAAGACATTGAGATAATAAGAAAACTTTGTTTTGTTTGTTTCTCTTTATGTTTGTTTTCTTGTATTGCATCATGTTTGTGTTTTGGACATGCATATATCCCTATGCTATTGTGCTCTATTGAATGCATGTTCGGATGATCATTTGCTTTGCTATGTGATCATTGTAGTCATTTCTATATGACTGTTTTGGTGTATGATCTAGTTGCTCACATGTTTCTCATCATGTTTACTTGATTGTAATTTATTTGTTACATTATACTTGTCCTTTTATTACTTGCTTTACCTTGAGGGTCTAATGTATTTTGTGCAAGTCTTTCAGGTTACAAGTATATATGTTCCAAGTGCATCACAACTTCTCATCATTCTGAAGGGGAGAAACTTTAAGCACTTTTAGCTTATATTGTTTAAGTTTTTATTCAGTATTTTGTGGTTTGTACCCATGTTGCTTTTGTAAGCTTTTAGGGTTTGTTTTCATTATCTGTAGGCTTTATGGTCTGTACCATGCTTTATGCAGCCTTTTATACTTTGTTTAAATTAGTGCTTTTAACTAAATGTCATGCATTTTCTTGTTAAGTACTGTCACTTTTGTGCCCTTGTAGGATTGTTCCTAGATGCATATACTTAGTGTATGATGCATTGGTTGAGTGTTGGGCATGCAAGTGACTTGCATTGAGCTTGTTAGCTTGTATGTCCAAGTATTCATTCCAAGTGTGAATGAGCATTGTGCTCACTACCTTGTAGTGATTGCTTGTTGGTTCAAGCCATGGTTTGTTTCTTAACTCCATCTTTGCTTGATCACATATTACCTGCTTCATATGCATTTCATGCTTTTCTGCATACAATGATCATGGTGTATTGTTGTGTTTCAGGAGATTCATGTTCATATGATTCAAGAGCTTCACAGTTTCTAGATTTAGGTGTGAGTGAGTTTTTCCATTGTTCCCAAACTCACGTTTAAGTCTAGAGTCTGTTTTAGGGTGTTTTGTCACGGAATAGCCAAAGGGGGAGATTGTAAGGTTGAATTTAATCAACCATGTGTTGGCTTTATTCCGTGACATATTTTCTTGTAATACAGCACTTAGAAACCTTGTATTTAGGTGGGAATCATGTAAGGGTAGTGTGTGAGAGAATGTGAAGAAATGCTCAAGACTGTGCAGTGAAGCAGGGACTCGTGGCTGGATCTCGCGGGAAGCTCGCGGCTTGCAAGCCGCCAAAAGTTGCACACGCGCAGAGCATGTAGGGGAGATAAACAGTCATGCCAGCTGGAGCACTACAGGACAAAAATCCAGACTGGCCATTTAGCTAGCTCGCGGCTTGAACTCGCGACTCAGTTAAGTCGCGAGGTCAAGTCACCAGCCAACCCTGTTTTGGGCAAAACTGACTCTTTGCATTCCATTATCACACCAGTATAAATACCCCTCATTCCCACATAATATGTGTGGCGATTCAGAAAGAAAAACCCTAAGAGAGGTTTCTTCAAAACACCCACCCAATTAGAGAGAGCTACTCATTCATAGAGAGAAATCTTTGTAGTCTCTTCTCATTCCGTCTCTCATTGTCATACCTATTGAGAGGAGATTTCTATCCAAACACTACCCATACCCATTTAGAGTGTTGAGTGTTTTTGGAGCTTTGGGAAGCATTGGAAGATGCCAAGGATGGCGGATGCTATGGATTATAGCGGAATCCGGTAAGCTAGAAAAGAAAAAGGTTCGGTGTAACCTCGTTGGAGCAAGAAGCTTGGAGGGCTTAGGTACATCGGGTAGATTAGGCTTGGAGGGTCTATTACTGTTCATGTATCCCAACTACATTTTCTAGTGGATTATTGACCGCTTGGAGGGTGGCGGAGAGGTTTTACGCCGAAGGCTTCGGTTTCCTCTTCGATAACACATCGTGTGTTGTCCTTGTGTTTGCATCTCTCTTCCCTTAATCTTTGCCTTTTATTTTTTGCTGTGGATGTGATTTTAATTGGCTTAGATTGTTTACTAATTCTGTTTATAGCTTATGTTCATTTTCCGCACACTTAGTGTTTGTTCTAAAGCTTGAATTGATTATTTTGTAATTGGGGGTCTAAACGTTTAAGGGTGTTTTATACACTATTTGAACTTTCACTAACATTATCAAGTTCCTTTATTGTCAACTTGTTTTGAAGATTTGATAACCTTTTTCCTTGCTAGCAATGTAGAAGCTCAATGATTGGAGGCAAGTTAGTTGTCCCATTCCTTCAGGCATACGAGTAAGAGTATGACAATAAGTGATCCCAAGATACATAAGGTTTTTCATGTGCTTCATACCATTGGGTAACTCACAAAGAGAGCGACAAAAATCTAGTTTCAACATTTGCAAGTTCAAGAGGCAGGTTTTTGATTTAGGTAAAACTTTGATATAGGAATTAGACATGTCAAGATACCTCAAATGTTTTAAATTGTTGATTGATTCCGGTACTTCCTAAACCACACATCAAAAATCCAATACCCGAAGATACTTTTGTTTTAAGAAGAATGGCCTAGAAGTTTTACAATCAAATGTACCAAGGCATGAGAGCGTAGATATCGAACATTACATAGGTCCTCATTCAAAGAAATGTCTGAGATCATGCCATAAAACATATGAAAAATCCTACCTTCAACCTTCACATCTTTACTGGATTTCACTATAATGCATTCATGTGCCTCATAATAGATTGAGCAAGGTCATGCATAAGGTCATGCATTTTACACGTTATATAGCTGGGATACTCCTCATTAACATCTTGAAAGAAAGATCTCCATACTAATTCATTGAAGATATCAACACCATGATCATACAACTTCGATGGTTCTTTGAAGGGAATAAAACCATTAGCCATCCACAGTTGTGTTAACTTATCCATCTCAAGCTTATGATCTTTGGGAAATACACAAAAATAAGCAAAACATTGCCTTAGATGTGGGAGTAGCTGGTGATAACTCAACTTGAGAGCCAACAAGATGGAATCCTTACCTATTGGTAAATCCCAAATCTGACTTTTTTCCACTGATTCCCAGTCACTCTTCCTACTTTTTAAGGACATGAGGCTTCCAAGAGCCTTTATAGCTAGAGGCACACCTCCACACTTGTCACGCCCCAAACCTAAAAGGGTCCAAAGTGTGAGAGAAGAACCATTAAGAGTGAGAACGTAGGTGGTTTTTTTTTTCCTCAACACATGATAAGGATAAATAACCATACTAAAACCTTCATATTACAAGTCAGAGCTCTACAACACATTTACAAATAATACAAATTACAAATAATGTCTCCAAATATACACGAAATGCCAAAACTCCAAATGGATTAACATCAAATCACAATCCTTCCTAGGATAGGCAACCTCAACGATAGAATCTATGCCTACCATGCCCAAGGCTAACAAACCTTAAGAACCCAACCTCCCATAGAATTAGCTATGGTCTCAATAAATTCAGAAAGTTGAGTCACCAACCAATCATAGCATAAATCTCTCAATTAGCATAATGCTCTAATCACCACCAATAAAACAAGCTCCATGCCTAAGGTATAGTAAATTTATCTGAAAAATTGTTGGAGAGTGGGATGAGCTAAAGCCCAATAAGCAGCATAATTAATGGGGGTGGGGGAAATGCAAGTCTCATGATAATGGGCATATTACAAAACATGTTATACTTTGGGAATTTCAATGAAAATCCAGCAAATTCATTTCCATTGGTAAAATGACAAGAATGATTAAAACTATGTAGCACAAAACTTTCTTAAAATATTTCAACATGAAACTACATACTATACATTGTGAGCAATAACAACACTGTTCCAAACCAGAGAATCCAACCCAAGGCCACGTGACAACGCTGTCACAAAGACTGAACTCATCTGCCGTCACAAAGACGGAACTCATCGTCGACACATAGCCAGAACTAATTTGCCGTCACAAAGACGGAACTCATCGCCGTCACAAAGACGAAGCTCATATGCCGTCACAAAGACATGTGCTAAGATACCAATGTTACACAGACTATAGTATCTAGCTAGGTAATCACTGGGTAATCACACGTCATGGCACAAGGGTAAAACATAAAGAGTTCACAGATTACATGAATTCAAAACATAGTTCATTTCCAAGTAGTTTCACAAAACCTTTTAACATCCAAAGATATTCACAAGCTTCTCAAAGCCTTCAAACTCATTTCTTGTCAAAAGATTTTGTATCAACTCTCCCAATTATCAAAGCATCTTTAAATTTTGCGAATAACGTAATAAATCCATAAAATCTATTCTCAAGAATTTAATCAAAGATGCTTTTCTTTCCCATGCCAAATATTCATGCATTTCCCCGTATGCAATATTAAACATAATGCACTTTTCATAAATAGTCATATACATTAAGGTTACAACACAACAGTTTTTTAGAAAGATATAGTTCCACAAATAATTTTCCAAAATGTATTTAACCCAAAAACAATGTTTATGCAACATGGTTATTTTCCAAAAATCCCATTAAAAACTACTTACCTCGGAAAGCCAACCAATTTTACCTCAACTGGGCATCACAAAATCAACCAATCCCGTCACTAGGTTCATCACCAAGAATCTCAAAACCTAGAAACATAAGGAACAAGCCTATTAATAACAAGGCCTATTGCAAAGTTTATCATCACATTTGTCTCCAAAATCGAATAGGATCTCTTAAAACAAATCAAATGCACTAAAGCCTAGCTTGCTCAACCTAAGACAAGTACCCATTCCCAAACGGGAACCAAATAAGCATACAAACTCATAGTGCCACAGTACAAAACCAAAGCATTTTAATTCTCCACTGCAAGCAATGTGCACATATAAACATAACATAAAACACATCAATTCATAATAGGGGTAGCATATCTCATGAGTTTCCCTTTAGAGCACTAAATGATTAAACCAAACCATTAATAGACTTAACTAAGGCTTAGTTTGGATTGGGCTGAAAACCCAGTGCGTCTGCGTCTGCGTTTTTCCCTTTTTTTTTTCCACGCATTTTTGAGACTTGCGGCTACTGTTCATGCACTGTTCAATGAACAGTAGCCGCAAAGTTTGACTTTTCTAACTTTTTCAGCCAATCAATGCACATCGTGTACTATTCACGGACCCACAAATTTCACTTTTGAGCAACTTTTTCATTAAAAATGGGTCCCACGGTACTATTCACACATTTAAAAATTATTTTGCTACAATGTTTTTCAGTTTTCAGTTTCAGTTTTCAGTTTTCAATTGTATCCAAATGGATCCTAAGTAAAACACATGTCGAAGAAAGCACATGAATTTACAAACCAATCCATTCAACAAAGATTTGATGTAAATTCCACAAAATCTCAACGTTTTCATCGCACTTTCAGATTCAATACACAGCAGGCCAGCCATTTTGTAAAAATTGTTTGATCCATGAAAAGTTATCCGATTGACTTGAAATTAAATAAGGAGAAGCCTTTTTGTGTCTAGTATGTACCACAAAAAATTCAGCTCAAAACGATTTTTCTGTAATTTATTGTAAATTATGTATTGCAGCTGACTCAAATCTGTCAGGGATAGATTTACAATTCCAAAATAAAATTACTATAATCTTAATACTATGCAAAAAACTTTCAGACTTGATTAACCTCAAAGCTACATGTTTTAGCACATGATAACAACTATGAATGCAACTAATAACTTCATATAATAGTCATCACAGCACGAGTCAAGAAATTCGATCCTCTAACTCATATAGGCAATTTACCCAACACTTGGCATGCAACAAGCACATGCCCACATTCACATATGTCAAAGCCATTTAAATGCAAAGGAAACACTTTGGAATCAACTCATGCAACAACAAAACCCATATAGCTACTCTAGGAAACCAAACCTCAAATACCCACTAGTAAAATAGACAACCAAAACACCCCATCAAAGCAAACACCCCCAAATAATTTGAAATTTTCGGATTTAATATAAACTCTTGCTGCCCAAATCCTCATAACCCTCTAAACTTCCAATACCTACCAAACCCATCAAGTATATACCATAAACATCATAAACTAACAAAACCCAAAGGATTTTATAGAAGAAATTGAGAGAAAACTTAGATTTTTACCTTGGGTCTCTTGCACTTCAAAATCTCATGGAGTTTTGGCTCTACTAAGAGAATCAATGGAGACATAATCCTCCCTAATAGGGAGGTTTCGACTAGAGAGGGGAAAGAAATGATGAAGGAGATGGGAGCTAGAGTATGTTTGTGTGTGTTTTGGTGGGTGGGTGAGTTAGAAGGATAGAGAAATAGAAAGAAGGGGCAGCCAGTCAAGAGGGAGAGAGATATCAACGTGAAATGAGGAAGAGGGGGGGGGGGGTGACTTAAGTTGAAAAGCTTAATTACCAATTTGCCCCAAAAATATCTTGAGTAAATTACCAATTTGCCCCTCAAGCTTCCTCCAAAATACACTGGGGTGTTACAACATTTCTTCACTATTTCCTTACCAATTGATTCCAATTCTGATTTCTCTTCTATCCTTCCCATCCCAAATGCACGTCTTTTAAATAAGGACTAAGATTCATCATCTGACAAGAATCCCATGTGGTGTATAGGAAGTACTGTAGCGATCATTAGCGCAATTATTTCAATCCGAGTTGTAACTATAAGCATACTACCTTTCCCTCCACATGTCAACATATGTTTTAGGCGGTCCCATTCCTCACGGTTCTCGTTTTAGACATCATCCAATACAAGTAAAAATCTCCTCCCACTCAATTTTTCTTGCAACAGTTTCTGCAGTAGATCCAACTCGGAAATACTACATGCAACACGATCAATAGACTCTATGATCGCCCTTAGCAACTTACTTATCTGGAAATCAACTGATACACACACCCAAATTCTCAATTCAAAATGCTTCTCCACCCTTACATCATTGTAGACTAACTGTGCAAGCGTTGTTTTACTTAGCCCCCCATACCCCATACAGCATAAATGGCCAGATTATCTTGATCAACAGACACATTAGTGAGCAACAGACACATTAGTGAGCAACACTTCAATGATCTTTTATTTTTCCTCATCTCTTCCATAAATCACACTTTCATTCACAAGTGAGCAAGTTTGTCTTTTTTCTAATATTTTTACATCAAAAGCTTCCATGTTTATATCTCTCTCTCTCAAGTCAAAAGATCTCTCCTTAGAAATGGCCTATAGTCTATCCTTCACATTCTTCAATTTATGTGCCATTTTCATGCGAAATATAGGTCTGTTTGGAAGAGAAAAGAATCTACTTACTTGGCTTGTCGCACCTTTCTCTCTCTCCACCTTTCGCATTAGAGCTTCAGTTGCAAACTCGTCCAGAACATTATCCGCATCACAAGCTGCATCTTTGAGCTTTCCCAGCCAATCCCTGATAGCTTCACTGTTCCATTGCTCCTCCTCTGCATCTTTGACAACGGATCAGATGGCAGATATCGTGCTTTTAAGATTGTCGAGCTCAGCTCCCAAGCCCCAAGCAACTCCAAATTCTTTAAGTGCAGAAGTATTCAAGTTCCCCACCACAGTGCTCACCAAGGCAAAAAGAAGTAAGTCCTCCATATGATCTCTTTTTCACTCCCTCTAGTAATAAATTGCTTCAGGAATACAGGATAGTTGAAGAGAAGTGAATTGCTAGAAAGGAAATGCTTTAATTAGCTAGTATTTTGCTTCAAGCCCTAATTTACCTGTTGTTTAAGTCTTTCTACGAAGTTGTGCCGTGTGCCCAGCATTAGTTCCTTTTCCCTTTCACTTTAGCAAGCTTTGATCGGTGATTTTCACATCTGGCTCCAGACGGTTTTGACTAAACCATCCATTAGTGGATTCCACATCTACTCCAGCTTATTAGTGATTGCTCCTTTGTTACTTTATAACCCAGTAATTTCTCCGAAGGATCAATCAACTGCTCCACCAATTTTGTGACATTGGATCCATCCATTTGATTTAGTATTTGCATGTTTATAACTTTGGGGTTGGTGACAGTGACTCTGTCATATTACTTTCTCTTTACCCGTGGCAGTATTGTAACTTTTGTCTTTTGAGTTGTTATCCACATGAATATCAAGTGGAAGTTGATAGTTTTTAGACCCCTTAAACAATTGATTTAACCTAGGTAATTAGCCAAGTTGTTACTTAGTCCAATTAAACAAGTCTAGGTTATCACAATATCAAAGATCAAATCATGCAAAGCAGCGGAAAATAAATAACACAAGATATGATCACCTAGGAAACCAAACTGGTAAAAACCTGGGGAGGATTTGACCTAGCTATCCTCAAGGTAAACTTGAATCCACTGTCTTGAAAGAATCGAAGTTCATACAATAAGACTTACAAGCCCCCACGCTCGACTTCTTATTACTACCAACCAGTAGAACTTACTGACACGACCACGTGCAAGCTCCGAATTCACAGACTCCTTCTTTCTTTGGATTCACCACCAGATACAAGCACACCCGCTTGTGTTTTCTTTAAGCTTCAATGGCAGCAACTGAATTGATCATCAAGGCGTAGATAAATCTTCTCCTTGAAAACCCTAAGTTTGTGTAAAGGAAAGCTCTTTTAGATCTCACAAGAGATTTACACAAACCGCAATTATGAGCAACCCTAAAACGTGGCTAGGGTTTGCCTTTTATACTTAGGACAAATAAGAAACCCTAAAAACATTTTAAAACACTTAGGGTTGAGTTGGACGAATCTACAGAAAATCATTCTGCCTGAGCTTTGATCGATCGAGCCTGTCTTTCGATCGATCGAGCCAGGCCGAAAGGCACAGTGCTTTCCTGCTTTAACTCCCCTTTGGCAATCCGTGACAAAACACAACTAAAAGCTCAAAGTTTACAAAATAAAAAGCCCTTTACAAAATAATACTCATAAAACAAATTCAATCCTAACTACTATCCATCAGTTGCAAGTGTAGACAGCAGCTCAATTGAATCAATCTGTATATTTCCTGAAATACTAAACAAAATGCATAACCGCATGTGTGGAAACAATACAAGTAAACAAAATAACTTCTTGATTTCAAACAACACACAAATAAAGACAAATATTAATGAATAACTCATAAATATAAATCAATAAGCAGTTTGAAACAAGAAACATATGAAGTACCAACCAAACACAAAACTCCCCCTAACAAGAATATCCTATCAAAAACATGGCAAGAGCTAAAAAAGTAAAGTACAAAGTGAAGTACCTAGATACAATCTAAACTTCACAAGCTTAAACCAAAATAAATAAAACTCCCCCTGAAAGCAAAAACTCTACAAAGTACTCCCCCTTTTTGTGACGGAATGCCAAAGGGCAAACAAAATCCATCATCAAAAGGGAGGTGGTCTAAACTGCGCCAACTCCGCACGCAAGGCACGGATCTCATCGAGCATGTCCACCAAAAGCTGTCCATGAGCCGCCTGAACGGTCAAGACATGATCTAACGTGCGACGAATGTCTGAATCATTCGAAGCAGTCGGTGGAGGAACATCACCATCAGCAGCAGCACCTGATGTCTCAGCAACATCAACACCTGTAGAAGAGGGAGGAGAGGGAACACCACTAGATGACGCACCTCTAGGACGAGAAGGAGCAACTCGTAAGTGAGTAGCCCTCTGACGAAGAAAGGTGGCACCTATGGGAGCAACAACATGAACAGGCTCACCAGACGGAAAACCATCTAGACCTAAAAAGAGCAAAATCCTATGAATGAAAATAGGATGAATCAGCGCATGCCCTACGGCAGAACTCCTATGAACCTCGTTCAAAGAATGAAGGAACAAGTGAGGAAAACTGATAGACGCTCTAGAAACAAAGGCATACAAAAACACACATCGCTCTAAAGGGATGGTGTGGAAGTGAGAAATAGGCCACAACGAATGACACGCTATCCTAAAGAAGAGATAGGCAGTCTCGGTAAGCTCAGCGAACGTGATCCGAGGATCAGAACCCCATTGGATAGATGACCCAGTGATGTATGACATGACTACATCTAATGAGGGTGACTCATCATAGGGATAGTCAGGCTCCCGAACAACCGGAACCCCAAGAGCCTCAACCACTACCCTAGGGGTAATGGTGAACTCAACACCTCGTATCCAACTCCTAACAAAGGTGTTGGAATCATAGACGTGGCAAGAGAGGTTCGAGAAGAACTCTCTAATCAGGGTGGTCGGGGGTGGATGATCTATCTCTAAGAGAGGCAACCAACCTCTAGACTCAAAATTGGCCCTAATGGCCGGATCAAGCTCATCTAAGACAACAGCTCGCTCAGCCTAAATCTTACGCTTACGGTTCAAATTCTCAAAGGCCTCTCTGCACTTATCATTCCTAAACTCCTCAACCCTAGAGGGAGACACAGAGGAAGTGGAAGGGGTCCTATTGGCTCTAGTTTTCCTAGGCATGGTGCTAAGATAAGGACCAAAACACAGAGCAAAAGAACAAAAACACAAAACCAAAACCAAGGGCAGACTGCAAGTTAGCATAAAAAAAATATAGAATTAAAATATATATGATGCATGACAAATTTAAATGGTATGATGCATGTTCTAATGCAGTGAATTAAGTCCAAAAAGTTCAAATTCACAAAATTGGCTTGAACATTGAGGTATTAACACAAAAAACCCCAAAATTTGGAAAACCACTTGATCAATTTGAAAAATATTGACGAATTGATCATCACACATGATAGAAATCAAAAAATAATGACCAAATACATCAATTTGACAAGCCAATTTCATCAATTTAACCCAATTAGAAAAAAATCCCCAATTCGGATCAAATTCAAACCCTAGAATTTCCAATTTTTCAAAAACCACAAAATTGATCAAATTAAACTACAAGAATCATCATTATAGAATTCTAGAACAAAAACCCATTGATCAATTTTACCAAAACAGGTTTGAATCATCAAAATCCCCAATATATGAAAAGTGCCGAAAATACCCAATGAATATGCATGAAAAATGCAAGAAATCATGAAGTAAAATGCAAAAGGAAGGGCAAAATAGACTTACCGGCCTTCAAGGACAAAAACCTTGCAAAAATCTTGGAGGAAAACGACAAAAAATCGATGGTGGAGCCTTAGCCAAGTCGGAGAGAGAGAAAAGTTGAAAAACTTTTGAAAAAAGACAATTTGACCTTTTAAAAAACATGTTTCACGAGTTTCGATCGATCAAAAAACAGCCTTGATCGATCGAAACAGACAGAGACTTTATTTAAAAAATTTGAAACAAGTTCGATCGATCGAAAATCAGTTTCGATCGATCGAAATAGACAGAGGCTCTCTTGAACATATTTAAAAAATTTCGATCGATCGAAAAACAGAATGGATCGATCGAAATGGGCAGAGGCTCACCAAATTTGAGGAAAAACACAGTTTTTTGAAAAAAAATTAGAATCAACTCAAAGCATTGAAATTTAAGAACGAAATGCATGAGAATGAGATGATATGATTTTCAAAACAAGAATTTTAAGCCCAAATTCCCAAAACAAAATTTCTTGCATTCTCCACAAATTTTCAAGCAACAACTTAATTTTGCACAAAATTCAAAGTATCTGCAAAACTTGGTTGGTCAGACCATAAACACACACAATAACATGTACAAAGTTTAGCAAAGAGTAACTTGTATAGTGTGTGCAACTAGCAAAAGCTTGAGATACATGTGAGGTGATATGTGAATAACAATCAATCACAAAGTCTACAAAATTCATCACAAAGAATTTAAAAGAGACTATCACCTAAAGAGTTACATCATATAACTCCCACATCTCCTAGATCATAAGCTTGCAATCATGTAAGTTTCTTGTATTTATGCCTCATAATATACAAACCAATTTTAAGTCATGTGAGTTTGACATCAAGCCTAATAGTACACACCAATTTTAAGTATTAAGCAATTTAAACTGAGGCTTCACCTTATGTTCTTTTTGTGCATGTGCTACACTTTCTCGAGCACAAAATCTTATGATATGCACTAAGGTGTTCATGATTGGCTAGTGAACAGTGGTGAGATGGTTATTTATGCCTTTCTCTAAAAGTTTAAGTCAAACATTTAAAAACATGTGACTTCAAAGATTAAGACAGTGAAATCAAAAACCATAAACATCTTTCCCACACAACATGCACTACAAAGCTTCAACTAGTAAAGTGCAATAAATAAGCTCATCAAAGCTAAACAAGGTACAAAAGACATGTTATGTGAAAATAAATTGACCAACCTTGTTCTCAAAAACCAAGAAGAATAGTACAAAACAAAATTTGCTTCCTTTTTTTATTTTTATTTTATATATATATATATATATATATATATATATATATATATATATAAAACACCTAGAATGAAATGCATGAATGTTATGCAATGCAAATCTTAGAAAAAAAAAAAAAAAAAAAAAAAAACAAAAACAAAACCAAAGAACAATGGTCACAAAGGGTATAGCAATGAAGCACAAGGACCATGTCAGAAAGACTCAGTTAGTTTGAGTCTTTTGCATCAAAAACCTTTTAGATGCACCATGAGCATTGGAGTTCTTATTCACATGAGAATGATTACCAACGCCAGGATTGGAATAAAGGTTTAAAGCCTTTACCAAATCACCAATAAGTACTATAGGATCAAGTGCTTGAGGCACAGGTACTTTTGGTTTGTTTGCTCTCTTAGCAGCTTGCAGCTTGTAACAGTTTGGACGAATGTGTCCAGACTTTCCACAAAAGTGACAAACCCAAGCAGGCTTATCATGTGTCTTGTCCTTAGATAGGGTAGGTTTCTTAGACTTAGACTCTTTCAGATCAACCCTAATCTTCCTAGATGATGAACCTTCTAAGGGTTTAACAACCTCACTCACAGGGGGTTTGACAGTTTCACTCACTATCTCACTCACGGAAGGTTCAGAAGAAGAAGATGAAGGAACAAACTTTGTGGAATGGGGAGCAGATACAGAGATGCTTTCAACATAACCTAATCCAGTTTTGTCAGAAGAAGACTTTTGAACACTCAGCATTTGATCAAGTTTAGAACTAGCAGATCTAGCAACAGATAAATCAAGTTTCAAAGATTTAACTTTATCAAGAAAAAGCATGTTTTCAGTTTTCACATTGTTTAAAAGTTCATTAGCATCAAACAGTTTAACAAGCAAATTCTTCTTTTCAAGCTCAAGAGATTCAATTTTCTTCAGGCCAAGTTCAACATTCATAGCATCCTTTGCAGCAACTTTGAAAATTTATTATAAGCCTCTTGAAGATCTGCATCTTCAGAGAGTTCCCCATCATAAGGGTTCTCTTCAACAGATATGTTCTCATCGACTACAGCAGTAGCGGAGAAAGCAATGAAGTTTCCATCCTCATCACAATCAGACTCATTATTAGAAACTTCACCATCACTAAGGGTTACAGCCATAGCCTTACCCTTAGACTTCAAATAGGTAGGACATTCAGATTTCATATGTCCATACCCTTGACATCCAAAACACTGAGAGCCCAAGGAATTATTGGAAGATTGACCTACTTTTTCTCTAGGTTTATCATTGTTGTTAAGCTTAGTGGGATCATGCTTCCTAAAATTTCTAGGTTCAGCAGTGTTTATGCCTCTTGCCTTTCTATTACTATTCCTGAGAAAGTTTCTAAAGTTCTTGGCAAGGTAGGCAATCTCTGTAGCAAAGAGCTCATCATCAAATCCACCACCTTCAACATCATCAACTGACTTAAGAGCCATTGATTTGGATTTGGTAGTCTTGGGTAGATCCAACTCATAAGATTGAAGAGATCCTACAAGTTCATCAACAGGGATGGAGTCCACATCCTTGCTTTTAGTAATGGCAGTCACCTTAGGTCTAAAGTCTTCAGTTAAAGATCTAAGAATTTTCCTAACAATTTTAGGTTGATCATAGATTTCACCCAAATTAAAAGCAGAATTAACAATATCGTTCAATTTATCATAGAATTCATCAAAAGATTCATCATCAGACATCCTAATGCTTTCAAATTTAGAAGTCAATTGCTGCAATTTATTGATTTTGACAGCCTTTGTGCCTTCATGCACAGTTTGGAGGATATTCCAAGCAGTATGAGCAACCTCAACATTAGAGATTCTCTTAAATTTCTCCATAGAAACATCGTTAAAGATCGCATTCATAGCCTTGCTATTAAACGCAGCTGCTTCTTTTTGAGAAGTTTCCCACTCACTAACATGAGTTGTGGGCTTCTCCCATCCGTATTCAACGAAGTTCCACACTCTCTCATCAATGGATTTCAGGAATGCTTTCATCCTTACTTTCCAATAAGCAAAATTATTCCCATCAAAGTGAGGAGGAATAACTAGAGAGTGTCCGTGTTCCATGACAACAGGGGTCAAGGATCAGCTCAGTGATTAAATGATCAACAACAAAAGAGCTACCTGCTCTGATACCACTTGATAGTTTTTAGACCCCTTAAACAATTGATTTAACCTAGGTAATTAGCCAAGTTGTTACTTAGTCCAATTAAACAAGTCTAGGTTATCACAATATCAAAGATCAAATCATGCAAAGCAGTAGAAAATAAATAACGCAAGATATGATCACCCAGGAAACCAAACCGGTAAAAACCTGGGGAGGATTTGACCTAGCTATCCTCAAGGTAAACTTGAATCCACTATCTTGAAAGAATTAAAGTTCATACAATAAGACTTACAAGGCCCCACGCTCGACTTCTTATTGCTATCAACCAGTAGAACTTACTGACACGACCACGTGCAAGCTCCGAATCCACGGACTCCTTCTTTTTTTGGATTCACCACCAGATACAAGCACACCCGCTTGTGTTTTCTTTAAGTTTCAATGGCAGCAATTGAATTGATCATCAAGGCGTAGATAAATCTTCTCCTTGAAAACCCTAAGTTTGTGTAAAGGAAAGCTCCTCTAGATCTCACAAGAGATTTACACAAACCGCAATTATGAGCAACCCTAAAACATGGCTAGGGTTTGCCTTTTATACTTAGGACAAATAAGAAACCCTAAAAATGTTTTAAAACACTTAGGATTGAGTTGGACGAATCTGTAGAAAATCATTCTGCCCGAGCTTCGATTGATCGAGCCTGTCTTTCGATCGATCGAGCCAAGCCGAAAGGCACAATGCTTTCCTGCTTTAACTCGATTCCAACTTTACATAAAATCACAACTTTGAGCTAGGCTAAAATACTTCTAAAACATTGTTTTGATCATGGTTTGCGAACAATACAAATTAGAGTTCTAAATACATAAAATCCTAAGACTTTAGAACCTAACAGAAGTAATGACTACTTCGGTCTAAAAGAGCTTTAATCAGTTAGTATTTGTTAATTGAAATATTATTGTTGCATAAAGTTTATTTCCTCTTTTTCTACTTTGGTTTACAGTATATTCCTTCACTTAGCTTAGCTATAGTCATTTATTTTGTGATAATCTTCTTAGTTTGTTATTTATACAATTTCTCATAGCTCTCTTTTTATTCCGTCTGAATTGCTTGGCTCTAAGATATGAGAAATAAAAACTTGATTCATCTAGCTGTGGAATTGCACTGCTGGTCTTGTCATGTATGTGTGTGGAGCATCGACCAGATGGAACTTGATCCTTAGATATATAAAGAGAGGGCTAAGTAGCACTGATACGAACACTAGACATGGTTGCAATACAATACAATAAGGATATGACAGTATTTCATTTTATTTATTTATTCATTTTATATTGAGAATATAAACATGTATTAAAGTTTTAAAAAATATTTTTTAAATTAATATTGTGGGGTTTGAGTCAACCTTGGTTAAACTAGACTAATGTCGCAATTAATTTTTACGTGGGAACGAATGGATAGCTCACAATGAGAAATCCAAGGAGACCAAAGTCAGAAACAAGATGGTAGAGATGATATAAGAGCCAAAAATACTCACATATAAGACTACCTTAGTTGGTTTCTCCCTTAGGGTATGTTTGTTTGAAGGGATTTTAAGGAGGATAGAAAATTTAGAAGAGAAAAGTGGAGAGAGTAGTTTTGGTGGATGTTTGATTGGGAGGGGGAGAGAAAAAAAAATGTGGTGGTTTTTTCTCCCTGCCTAGCGTGCGTGCTCGGGGGGGAGAAGCTCAACATATTGAGCTGATGAAAATGCCCATGTAAGGATGACAATTCTGCCTATACAAAAAATTCATGTCAAGGAAATTTGCTTCATCCATAAAACCAAACATTATCTCGTTCACATTTTTTACAAGAATAATGTTAGAGATACAAACTATTTTACAAAAAATTTTACAAATTGTTGATGTGATGAGCAATTATTGGTAAATAAAAAAGTGATATTAATGGTGGGCCTAAATGAAAACCAATAAGAGGTTTGCCACATCAATATTTTGTAAAAATGTTGTAAAATAGTTTGTGACTGTAGCATTACTCTTTCTACAATTAAAAAAATATGTTGAACCTTGCTATGTCGCTTAGCTTTACTCTCTTTGGAAAAAAAAAAAAAAAAAAAAAAAAAAACAGAAATCTTGCGTTAATTTCAAGATTCCAACTCAATCATTTATGATTTTGATTTTGAATGTTTAATTTTTGTCTCTTACTAGTTACAAGTTCATATCTCTAGTGTCATTTGATTCATTTCATACTCGATAGTTAGATTTTAATACATTTCTGGAATATTGAAAATTGAAGTATTTGATTCATTTCATACCACATAGCTTGATCTTAATAAATTTATTGAAAATTTAAGTATGTTTTAGGATGATATTTTGCAAATTGAAGTATGCATTTTTTGATTTCCTTGAATAAGGATGTTTACTTTCTTATTTTTAATAGATAAAGACAACTCATGTATTTTTACAAGATTGAACCAATGACCTCAGCCTCTATGCTTTATGGTGGGAGACATATAATCACGGCTAAAATACCATCCACACTGTAAGTTTGGGGTTGCTGTCCATTGACAATGAGAATTTGTAATTTACACCCTCAAGTATGAAATCAATGTCAATGTGCCCCTTCCATCGTGGTCACTCTCATTTTGGCTATTAATCCACTCAAATATGACATTATTACAAGGTGGTTGCAGCAATTTCCCCTGGGTTTGCTTTTAAGATTGTGGTTAGGCTGGCCATACACAGTGGTGATTTGGTGGCTCTAAGGTGGTTGGGCAATGGTGCTTGGATGGGTGGATTTTGGGTTCGGTTAGGCTTTGGGTTGATTTCTTCTCTTTTTATTCAAAAGGATGTAATTTTTTGGTGGGTTAGCAACAAGAATGAAAAGACGTTGAGGGATAAAATGATAGCAACCCCAAACTTAAAGGGCGTAAATCATATTTTAGTCTAGACTTAAATTTCAGTGGCTACCTTAGAAAATGGTTGATTTGTCTTGGTTTTAGGTGATCAGTAGATATGAATTTGTGATATCAATGCCACACCTGTAATGGCTAGTGATGGCTGAAATGCATGACATAAAGGCCAATAGTGGTCAATATTTGCCATATGGTAATGTATGATGACATAAAGGCTAATAGTTGTCAATATTTGATATTTTTCAACAGTCTATGGTTGCTTCAGCTGGTTCTGGTAAAATTTTGCATCTGTGACTCCCAATGTTATGCAAGGGCCATTAAACTCGATTTGAGCCACATTAGTTTTAATGCATTTTAACATTTTGGTTATAGTCATTTGGTCCAAAGGCCACAGGAAATGAGTTTGTTAAGCCTTCATTTGAGTGAAATTTCCCATAAGGGAGGGAATGTTAAACTTTCACTTCATTGCAAGTAGTTGCTTTATGCTGAGTAAGAAAAATTGTAATGTTCTCTTTTATTTATTTACTTATTTTATTTTATTTTATTAGACAACGAAACTTAAAGAGCTTCTTGAGAACAATCTAGGGTGGGAGTTTTAGCTGAATAGTGCAGTTGATGGAATATACATTGATTCTTTGAAGAAGATTATGAGGTTAGTGTATATTTATATTAAAATTTTGATCTATGAACTTTCTCGCTCATGATCTCATCTTTGCTCATTGTTCAACTTTTCAGTTTACTCCAATAGTAGAGATGTTGGATGTTCAACTTTCTCGCTCATGATCTTTCTTTCCTTGTCACTTTAGCAAGCTTTGATTAGTGATTTTCAAATCTGGCTCCACACGGTTTTGACTAAACTATCCATTAGTGGATTCCAGATCTGCTCCAGTTGATTAGTGATGGCCCACGAGGATTTTACTTTGTTTTAGATTACTATTACTTTCAAAAACTCTTGTTGCCATAATTTTTTTTGGGTCGACTGTAGTTGGTAACTATGATTTTTACATGAACGGATCATTTTTTTTTTTTCCTTCGATTGCATCAAAATTGTTACAAAAATTATTGCACAAATTTATGTATAAAGACTCTTTTTATCCTTATAGTAGATTTCAATTTTCCATATATTTAATTGCTAAAGCAACTAAGACTAAAAGATAATAGAACTGCTCCTTTGTTACTTTATAACCCAGTAATTTCTCTAAAGGATCAATCAACTGCTCCACCAATTCTGTAACATTGGATCCCTTCATTTTGATTTACGCGGAAGAATCAAATACGGAAAAGCATGATCAATATAGTATTGTTTATGACTTTGGGGTTGGTGACAGTGGCGCTGTCATATTACTTTCTCTTTACCCCGTGACAGTGTTGTAACTTTGTCTTTTGAGTTGTTATCATATTAAGTTGGAAGTAATGACTACTCCAGTCTAAAATTATTGTTGTTTTTCTCTGTTAATGCAGGCCCTTGCGAGATTTGGAATGCATAAAGTTTATTTCCTCGTTTTCTACTTTGGTTTACAGTATATTCCTTCACTTAGCTTAGCTATAGTCTTTTATTTTGTGATAACCTTTTTAGTTTGTTATTTATACAATTTGTCATAGCTCTCTTTTTATTCCGTCTGAATTGCTTGGCTCTAAGATACGAGAAACAAAAACTAAATTCATCTAGCTATGGAACTGCACTGCTGGTTTTGTCATGTATATGTGTGGAGCATCAAACAAATGGAGCTTGGTCCTTAGATATAAAGAGAGGGGGGCTAAGTAGCACTAATATGAACACTAGACATGGTTGCAATATAAGACATTGATGCAATACAATACAATAGATATGACAGCATTACATTAATTTTTTTTTCTTTTTTTATATTGAGAATATAAACATGTACTAAAGTTTAAAAAAGCATTTCTAAAATTAATATTGTGGGGGTCGAGTCAACCTTGCTTGGACTAGACTAATGTCGCAATTAATATTTTTGTGGGAACGAAGGGATAGCTCACAATGAGAAATCCACAGAGACCAAACTCAGAAACAAGAAGGTAGAGATGATGATACAAAGACCCAAAAATACTAACATATAAGACTACCCTTTAGGGTATATTTGTCTGGAGAGATTTTAGGGAGGATTAAAAATTGAGGAGAGAAAAGTGGATAGAAAGTAGTTTTAGTGTATGTTTGGTTGGGAGGAGGAGAGAAAAAAAAAAGGTGGTGGATCCGGGTGTTTCCTCCTCAAGCCTATCAAAATGTTTTCTCCCCAAAATGGAGAGAAAACTGGGGGGGGGGGGGGGGGGGGGGGCGGGGGAGCTCAATAGCTGATGAAAATACTCATGTGCAATTGCACTTGGGCTTCATTGTTTCTTTGCTAGTTGTTTTCTTTTTCTTTTTCCTTTGATTTTTGTTTCCGTGACTTGGTCTCTTCGTGTTACCTTAAGTTTCCATTTTTTTTTTTTTTTGCTCATCTTTTTTTTTTTTTTAATAAAAAAAAAAATTGAATTGTCCATACATAATTTTTTTCTAATAAAAAAAATTTGTTACTTTTTTGTTTTATTTAATGGAGTCATAATTGTAAATTTATACCAATTTCATTTTCCATCCTCTAATTTTTCTTCTCAACTAAACAAATAAGTTTTTCATCTCTCCACTTTTCCATCATTCCAACCAAACACAAATGAGAAACAACTAAATTTCTTCTATTCTCTCACTTTTCTATCCCCTCCCCATTTTCTATTATCTCACTTTTCCACTCTTTCAACCAAATAGACCCTTAAGCACACACTTGTTGTTTGCTCTCTCTCTCTCTCTCTCTCTCTCTCTCTCTCTCTCTCTCTCTCTCTCTCTCTCTCTCTCTCTCTCTCTCTCTCTCTCTCTCTCTCTCTCTCTCTCTCTCTCTCTCTACCATGGGGTTTTCCCTTATTTATACTAATGTAAGTAGTGAGCTTGTAATGATATGGGCCCTACCCTGTCAGACATCTGATTCCCCTTTTGGAATCATACTGGGAGTACGTGTTTAACCCACTATTTATACTGGTCACTTCAAAAATTAATGCGTAGGCTACCATTGTATCTTTCTGACACTGCTACTGCAGTTATTCCTCACAATTAGTGTCATATCTTGAATGATGTGCTTGTTCGTGGAGCATCCCTGAGCATTGTAGTTCCTTACCATATACCTTGAGCAAGTTCTCCTCGATAAGTGATGTTGAGCCAAATGAAGCTCCTTGGAATGATATGGGTTCCTGAGTGGACCCCTTCATCAATTGGGCCTTCTCTATTTTTCATTGGGCTGATGGCTAATGGCCCAATACCAAGTGGGCTATTTATTACCCCCCACAAATATAAAACCATTAGATAAAATTTGTAGCTAGTGTTTGGGTTTAGCATTCATAAATATTGACAGCAGACCGTATTCATTGATATCCTAAAAGCAACATCAATCAATTTCAATTTCTCGTGGCTTTCAAATCTACTAACTATATAAAAAGCAAGCGTGAAGAGATTTATCTAAAATAGTTTGGTTTGGTCAAATTTTGTCTATTGTTAAGCCAAAACGATGAGTTTGGATGAGAAATGAAAAACTTTAATATTAAGAAATGTTGAGGCCACAATATAATACTTTCTCAATAAATTTTAAGTGAAAGATTATTACTAACTAATATTGGTGGGAGAGAAGGTAATTTCAGTGATTGGTTCAAATTAGAATCAATAACAATTTACTGTTAGTATATAATAGTGATAAGTGATCACACCATAATATGGGACACCCTCACTTATACAATATCCCCAACTTGGTGGATGGTGTTGTTTCACCAACATACAGTAGAGAATCAATTAAGCATTAGAGTTAGTTAGTTATTTACTGAAGAGTTGTGTCTCTTAAATAAGATAAAACTCTTGGTGAACAGACATATTTCTTCCCAAGAGACACGTAGGAGTCTATAAATATTGGGACTCCTCATTCATTATGACATTACTTTTTATTCTCTCTTTGTCTATGTTGGTGTTGGTGATTCACAGTCTAACGACATTAGCATACACATTAAGGGACAATAACAAGTATTAGAGCTAGGTTTCGATCCTGGGACCTGTGGGTTATGAAAGAATGGGGACGCTCGGAGAACATTGCTATGCAGCTTTTGCCTTGGGGACACAATTGGTCAATATTATGTAGAATAACATTGTATGAGAAGTTAGTGTATGAATGTAAATTCCACTAATGTGCATTATACATAACACAAGCTGTATAATGAAAAGTCGTTGAAGTCGTACAAGAAAACCTTTAGAATACTAGCTTAGAGGAAGTATCAAGCGATTTAGTGCAAATCAACACATGTTTGGTGTGTGTGGCTGAAAGACGTCAACCGGTAGTGCAGGTGTGGATTGATATCCTTGGCTGCATATGGTGACAAACATCCCACATGTTCAATGCCATTCATTTGAAATGCTAATATTTTCCATGATAAAAAGATTGAATTCTAGATTATCATCATGAATATATGTTGATATGAATTAACAAGGTGAATTCAAAACTTAATAATTTTTTTTGTTGACTGTTTACATCTTTTTACTACTTCAATATCTCTTTGCTTAGTTTAATTGATTGGTAGTTTTATTTAATTTTAAAATAAATCATTTTTATAGAACTAGATTATGATTTATTTAATTAAGGTTTGATTAGTTTTCTTACGTTCAAACATGTCCCTTACCATAAACTATACCCTCAACTAATAATATTATGACACATCATTAAATTTAATTTAGACTAAACATAAACCAATTAAAAGTAAGAGTTCATAATCACATATGGTTGAGACCTACTTCATGAAAATTTAATTTACCGTTAATACTTGTTTTTTTGATATATTTTTTTAAAATTCAATAGTCCGATTAAGACTCATGAACTGTCATTTTGATCGTTATGAGTTCAATAGAAATCATATAGTCAAAATTACAGTTATTCCTTGTGATGTGATATGCAATGGTATGCTTGATGCAATATGAGTAAGGTTAAATGGGAGTTACAAAATGAGGTGTATAAATAAAGTAAAATTATAGATTATTTTTATTAAATGAATTGAATGAATTACAAATCTAAATGATTATGGTTTTATTTTTTCTTTTTAAATGGGCTTTATGTTGAATATTTTGTTCATTTTTATTGTTTGGTCTAATTTTGTTGTTGTTTGGGCTATTGTTGTTATTTGTGCTAATTTTTATTGTTGTTATTTGGACTTTTATGTTTTTGTTTAAGGGAATGAGGATTATGTTTGGGAAGCTAAGATTATTTTTGTGAGAAATACTACGTCCATAACACCTTTACAATAGTTTTTCAACAATTTTGTCAGTGGTGGACCTTGTTTAAAAGTACTAATAAGTAGTAACATCTTGTCACTTAGAATTTGTTGTGAAAATGTTGTGAATATAATATTAATCTACTTTTGTTAAACTGAAATTGTTGAGATTCTCAAGTCAAGGTGTTCAATTTTGGAATACAAATATCTTGTAACATTCTTTGTATTGCACTTTATATTTCACGAATCACAATTTATTATTATTCCATCATATATGAATTTTTTTTTAATGAAATTATTAATTCACTGTAGTTATATTAATTTCCAAAGAAAGGATCTTTCACCTAACTGATCTAAGGTTATACATTTTTTTTTTTTGAGAAGACACCTAAGGCTGTACATGATTTGTAGGAATCAACCAAAACTTATGGTGGATGTCCACAAAAGAATTTATCATGAACTTATTCATTTTAATAATTCACTAACCTAATGATATATATATTTGGTTTATTTTTTCTTTTAGGTAATGCTTTATCTGATTGTGGTTCTTTTTCCCTAGTATTATGGTTGTGAGGGAGATTCAATGCAAATGGAGGTGGTAGTGCCGACAAAAAATTTGTACACAAGTTTGGCTATAAAGATTTGAGGCATTTAATTTAGTGAATGGTATTGAGTCTGTTGTTTCTCCAAAATAAATAAATAAATAAATCAGTGAGTATGTTGCTCTTAAAGATGCATGTACATGTCTACTATGGCATAGGTGTCCATTGCTTCATTATATAGAACTTAATTGTAGATATACTTTTTTAATTTTTTGATAAAAAGTTTTATGATAGGCCAAAAACGAATTGACCCCTTGTGATAAATTAACCAATTAATTTAGCCAAGTGAATTAATTAAGTTAATTAACATGCAAATGCGTGGTAGTACAAATAAATCACCAATAAACTAATTATGCAGCGGAAAATAAATAACACGATGATTTATTTACGAATGGGGAAAACCTAACAGCAAAAACCCCACCGGGTGATTTTCAGGTCACCACTCTCGAAACTCCACTATTATCACAACAAGCGGTTATAAGTAAATGAATCCCAAGTACCTTACCAACCTAAAGTTGAACCCTTACCCCAATACCCAATTGGACTTGTTCAGTAGTGACAGTTCCCGCTTTCGATGCACGGCTCCCAAGTACGTGACTAACCAATTACGCGGATCCCAGTACATGACTTCAATCACCAACTACGAAGGTTGTTGGCTGCAAAGTTCTTCAGTTCATCCACACGATGAAGATCAAGAAGATGCTTGGTCACAAAACCCTACGATGCACATACACAACAACTTCTTCAAGAGAAAGAGATGAACTAGGGTAAGAACTTCGTCTCCGGTTACAATTTGCTTGGACAGAGTTTGCTCAATGCTTGTGCAACTTGTAAACTGTTTGACGGCCCTTAAAAAATCCTTTTATATGTCTAAGGTTAGGAGAAAAGAAGACCCAAAGACACATTCACGAATCCCAAAAAAATCAGATCAAAATTCTGAAATTCTTAAACCTTGACAGATAGGAGGTGTCGAGCACACGGGCTGAACAGCTTCCTTAAACCTCAACACATGCTAGTTGTCGAGCTTTAGTAACTGCACTTTCAGCTTGTTTTCTTGGAAAAACTTGAAGGCTTCAACACTTAATCTTGAAACATGGTTTCTTGAAGTATTTAAATATATCCTAAATCTACCCAAATACAAGTAAAGTGCGTTTTGTCAAAGGATAAGCCAATTACATAAAATCATGACATATGTTCTTAACATGTGAAATACATATTTCCTAACATTTTAATTTAGAAAAAAAATTTATATAAATGTTTAGTTAGAAGGGGACTCCCTTTCAATATATATATGAGGTCTAGGAAATACGTTTGCACAGAATGACTAGTCTTTTCCGTCCTTTTCCTACTACAAAGGGTTTAAACCCTTCTTGTACGTTTTTAGACCCCTTAAACACAATTAGATTCCTAGTTATTTAGCCAAGTGATTAACTTAGGTAAATTATGCAGATCTAGGTTAACACATATAAATCATATCATTGACAAGTGCAGAAAATAAAGAACACAACGATATGATAACCCAGGAAAACCAAACCGTAAAAAACTTAGGGAGGATTTAACCTAGCTATCCTCAAAGTAAAACAAATCCACTATGAAAGAATTGAAGTTTACACAATAGCGACTTAGACCACTAACATCCTATTGCTACCTCGAGTAGGAAACTTACTACCACGACCACGTGACAGCTCCAAGTCCACGAACTACTTCTTTCTTGGATTCACAGCAAGTACAAGCACTCCCACTTGTGTATCTTTAAGTTCTTGAAACAGCAACTGAATTGATCACCAAGCTCTCGACATCAATCTTGAGATTGGAAACCCTAAGTGTGTATGAAGGCAAACACCTCTAGATCTCACAAGAGATTCACACACACAGCATGAAGAGCAACCTCAAAATGTGGCTAGGGTTTTTCCTTTTATACTTAAGGCAAAAAAACATAAAACCTTACACGTCAAACGGGCTTGGGCTGAATTGGAAAATTCTGTAAAAAAACAATCTGCACGAGTTTCGATCGATCGAGTCTAATTCTCGATCGATCGAGCTAGACAGATTTACATAGTAAATCCTACAGTACACTTGATTCCAACTTTACACTTAAGCATACTTTGAGCAAGTCTAAAACAAGACTAAACGTTTTGATCATGGTTTGCTAACATTACAAAATAAAGTTCTAATACATTTAAACCTAAAGTCTTAGAATCCAACAAACTCCCTGATAGGCCACACACTGAATGACCCCTTGTGATAGAAATTAATTAATTAATTAGCCAAGTTATTAATTAATCAATTTATCATGCAAACGTGTGGTAGCACAAACAAATCACCAATAAACTAATAATGCAGCGGAAAATAAATAACATGGTGATTTGTTTACGAATGGGGAAAACCTAACAGCAAAAATCCCACCGGGTGATTTTCAGGTCACCACTCCCGAAACTCCACTATTATCACAACAAGCGGTTACAAGTAAAGGAATCCCAAGTACCTTACCAACCTACAGTTGAACCCTTACCCCAATACCCAATTGGACTTGTTCTGTAGTGACAGTTCCCCTTTCTGATGCATGACTCCCAGTATGTGACTAACCAATTGCGCGGATCCCAGTACACGACTTCAATCACTAACTAAGAAGGTTGTTGGTTGCTAAGTCCTTCAGTTCATCCAAACGATGAAGATCAAGAAAATTTTTGGTCACAAAACCCTACGGTGCACATACATAGCAACTTCTTCAAGAGAAAGAGATGAACTAGGGCAAGAACTTCGTCTCCGGTCACAATTTGCTTGAACAGAGTTTGCTCAAAGCTTGTGCAACTTGTGAACACTTTGACGGTCCTTAAACTTATCCTTTTATATGTCTAGGTTTAGGAGAAAAGAAGGCCCAAAGACACATTCACGGATCCCAAGAAAATCATATTGAAATTCTGAAAATCTTAAACCTCGACAGATAGCAGGTGTCAAGCAGCTGTCGAGTAGGTGTCGAGCACACCGAATGAAGAATAGCTTGCTTAAGCTCGATAGATGCAGCTGTCGAGCTTTAATGATTTTGCACTCTGAACTTGTTTTCTTGAACAGACTTGAAAGCTTTAATACTTAATCTTGAAACAAGATTTCTTGAAGTATTTAAAACATCCTAAATCTACCCAAATACAAGTAAAGTGCGTTTTGTCAAAGGATAAGCCAATTACATAAAATCATGACATATGTTCTTAACAAGTGAAACATATATGTCCTGACACTCCCCCTTTGGCAATTTGTGACAAAACACTAACTAAACAAAACACTCAAAGTTTACAAAAACAGCCCATTACAATAACATTGCCCATCAAACAAATTCAACCTAACTACTATCTATCAGTTGCAATTGTAGACAGCAGTACGACTGAATCAACCTATATATTCCTGTAACACTGAATCAACCTGTGTGGAAAATACAAGTAAAACAAAATAAATTCTTGATTTCACATAAGCATAAACTACAAGACATATATCATGAATAACCTCATAAATATAAATCAATAATCAATGTAGCACAATGTGAAACAAGAAATAGAAATAAACACATCACAGTATCTCCCCTTATCATAGACAACTCAAATAAAACAAAATACATCATGAGCCAAAAAATATAAATACATGATGAAGCACCTAGATACAATCTAAAGCTCCACAACAACAACAAAAAAGCTCCCCCTATCAACAAAATCTCCTATCCATATGTACTCCCCCTTTTTGTGACGAATTGCCAAAGGGCAATCACTCATTATCAAAAGGAGGTAGTGAAGGTGACCGTCTAAAACTCACCAAATCTACTTTCAAAGCTTGAAGCTCGGTAAGCACGTTCACCAACAGCTGACCATGAGCTGCCTGAACGGTTATGACAGTGTCCAAATCACGATGAATGTTAAAAACATCTGAAGCAGAAGGTGGAGGAGCAGTAGCAGTAGTCGGATCAACATAAGCATCTGCAGCTAGATCACCCGAAGTAGAAGGCGGAGGAGGAGGAGGAGGTGCACCAGAAGAGGAAGAATCTACTTTAGGGCATTTAGAGCAGCCCTCTGTCTAAGAAAGGTGGCACCTATTGTTCGCGTAAAATAATCTGCAAGCGCATAGAATCGTAACAAGTAGTAAAGTTTTTTTAGAAAACGAATGTCGAACCCACAGGGATTAACTACGTTATTGAATACCAAAATTCACTAAATTAATTACTATTTGGAAAATCAAAAATAAATGGAATGTTCTACTATCTGAATTAAATTAAACTATTTAATAAAAATAAATCTATGAATACAAAAGGTAAAAATCTAAAAGCGTAAAAAAAAATGATAAGAATGGATCTAGAGCGGTTGATTTCACCTAACAAATCCCACACAATTTATTCTTCCTAATTATTAAATTCTAATAATCTCCCGTTGATGATTAAAAATTCCTTAAGTATTCAATATCTTCTCTCGAATAATATCAAAAATATCTTCAACTAACAATTCCATATCTCTATGCGAATTTAATTAATTGGAGACTCATTATGTACTTTGAATTTTCTGAAAAATCACACTAATCGCGGTAAAGCATCTCTACTTTAGCTCAACTAATGGTGTTTAATTCTAGAACTAAAATAACAAATTACCTCTTGGTTTCATTGTAATTCAATTGATCAAACAATAATTCGAAAAAAAAAAAATAGTAAGCATTAAGAATAAGAATTAAACACTCAATCATGGAAATATTAAAATAAAATAACTCAGAACATAAATTGTGTGTTCATTGCTAGACTACATCAACGCTCTAGGAAATAAAATTTAGTTCATAATAAAATTGAAAAGAAAACAAATAAAACTTATGTCTTTCATCGGAATTGGTTGATCAACATGAAGCTCTCGCCTTTGTCCTCAGATCCTTCTCCTCAGAAAGACTCCCAAAAAGAATTCTTCAATGCGGCACACCCAATTTTTTGCCCTAAAACAGCCTTTAAATAGGTAAAGGAATCCTATTACAAGTTGAATTCCCATTTGGAGAAAATCCTAGATTTTTAGGCTTCACTTAATTGATGATTTTGACCCATTTAATGTCATAATTCGGACTTTTGGTAAACTAAAAAGTTGTAGCCCTTTAAGTCAAATTTCCAGCCCAACTTGAATCATCTCGATTGGATATCTAAGCCGAAAGTTATGCGAAAAATAGTAACTGATGTGCAGGCTGGAATCCTAATCCGAATTGGACTTGGATTTAATTGGCCTAGCCCCACTTTGCATGTAAAGCCCTTGTAGATTAATCTGAAATCTTCTCATTCCTTCAAAGCACAAATGAATAGATAAATATAAATAAAAATCAAATCAAATCAAAAGAAATAAATGAAAACTAACAATTTTAATAAATAAGAGGATAATAAAAATCATGTAAAAATTACACTTATCACCTATAAGAGCTATGATATGAATGGGCTTAGATGCCAGAAACTCATCTAATCCTAGATGTAATAAAATCCTATGAATAAAAATAGGGAAAAACAAACCATGAGCGGTAGAACTACTCCTATGAACCTCAATCAAAGAATGTATGAAAAGATAAGGAAAACTCATAGAAGCGTCCGTGACAAGCGCATACAAAAATGCACATCTCTCCAAAGGAATAGTGTGCAGGTGAGAGATAGGCCAGATGGAATGGCAAGAAATCTGGAAGAAAAGATAATGAATCTCAGTCAACTTGTGAGAAGTGATTCAAGGATTAGAACCACATTGGATAGAAGTTTGAGTAAGATATGACATAATGTCATCAAGGGGTGGAGGCTCATCGTAAGGATAAACAGGATGCTGGACCAGTGGCACCCCAAGAGCATCAGCCACTACTGAAGGAGTAATGGTGTACTCTCCACCTCGTATCCAACTTCTCATCAGAGTGTTGGAATCATAGGAGTGAACGAGAGGTTTGAGTAGAACTCTCTGATCAAGGCAACCGAAGGGGGATGTGAAATGTCCAACAAAGGAAGCCAACCCCTACGCTCAAAGTTTCTCCGAATCTCACCATCTAACTCATCTAACACTACCTTCCTCTCAGCCCATACATTCCTACAAATGTTCAGCTTCTCATATGTTTCCTGGTTTTTCTCACTCAGAAACCTCTCACTATCAAAGGTAGGGACAGAAGAAGAGGAGGATTTCCTATTAGCTCTAGTCTTCCTAGACATGATGCTAAGAATCAAAAGGACAGACACAAAAGAGACACAGAGAGAGAGAGAGAGAAAAACAAAAAAAAAAACAAAAAACAAGGGTAGACTGCAAGTTAGCACCAAAAAAAAAAAAAAAATAGAAAATAACAATCTATATGATGCATGAACAATATCAACACATGGTGTATGCTCTAATGCAGTGAGAATAAGTTCAATTGCACTTTAAAATCACAAAATTGGCTTGAGCTTAGAGTTTATATCAAAAACCACAAATTTTGAAAACCCACTTAAAAAAAAAAAAAAAAAAAAAAAAAAAAAAAAAAAAAAAAAAAACTCAACAAATTGACCAATTGATCATTACACAAGGTAGATAACAGAATATAATGATCAAATCAATTAAACAAACAAGCCAATTTCATCAATTAATGCTCAATTGAACAAAATCCCCAATTCGGGTAGTTTCAAGCCCTAGAAAATTCAAATTTTCCCAAATCAACAAATTGATCAAATTAATTCACAAAGACCAAATTTATATCATCCCACAACAAAAACCCAATGATCAATTTGGAAAGAAAAGATTGAAATCAACAAAAACCCCAAATTTATATTGGTTTGAAATTTCCCCAAAATGTATGATAAAAATGCATGAAATATGAAAATAAATGAAAAAGGAGGGGCAAAAGAGTCTTACCGGCCTTAGAAGACAAAAACCTTGCAAAAAGTTTGAGGGAAAACAACAAAAAATTTGCTTTAAATCTTTGACCGATCGAGGAGAGAGAGAAAGAGTTTTTGAAAAATTTTGAATTGAAGTTTACACAATAGCAACTTAGACCACTAACATCCTATTGCTACCTTGAGTAGGAAACTTACTACCATGACTATGTGATAGCTCTGAGTCCACGGACTACTTCTTTCTTGGATTCATAGCAAGTACAAGTACTCCCGCTTGTGTATCTTTAAGCTCTTGAAACAACAACTAAATTGATCACCAAGCTCTCGACATCAATCTTGAGATTGGAAACCCTAAGTGTGTATGAAGGCAAACAATTTTAGATCTCACAAGAGATTCACACACACAGCATGAAGAGCAACCTCAAAACGTGGCTAGGGTTTTTTCTTTTATACTTAAGGTAAAACATAAAACCTTACACGTCAAACGGGCTTGGGCTGAGCTGGAAAATTTTGCAGAAAACAATCTGCACGAGCTTCGATCGATCGAGTCTAATTCTCTATTGATCGAGCCAGACAGATTTACACAGTAAATCTTGCAGTACACTCGATTCCAACTTTACACTTAAGCATACTTTGAGCAAGTCTAAAACAAAACTAAACGTTTTGATCATGGTTTGCCAACATTACAAAATGAAGTTCTAATACATTTAAATCTAAAGTCTTAGAACCCAACACTTCTATTTTCATTGTACCATACTAATATTTACGCTAAAACTAGCATGAGACCATATGACTAACAAGTTGAAATAGAACGCGTTATGCTAACAATTGCCAACACAATCTCAGAGCTCATCTTTTTTGGGTCTCTGAGAGAGAGAGAGAGAGAGAGAGAGAGAGAGAGAGAGAGAGAGAGAGAGAGAGAGAGAGAGAGAGAGAGAGAGAGAGAGAGAGAGAGAGAGAGAGAGAGAGAGAGAGAGAGAGAGAGAGAGAGAGAGAGAGAGAGAGAGAGAGAGAGAGAGAGAGAGAGAGAGAATCCGGTGCAAAGTCAAGATTATCGAGGGCCTCGCATGAGAGATACAGAGAGCGAAGGAGAGCCAAGAAGGACTTAACCGATGGCAGAGCCAAAGCATATTGCTTTCACAGCAAATTCGGCAAATCATTCTTGACTCAACTCCACTCTCTATCTCATCATGCAAGACACATAGACAAATGTCAATAATCTTCTATATACCACTTTCATATCTTTCTTTAATTTATATCCTTCAGCGCAATTGACATATATATAGGAAGAGATATATCCTTGGGGTTGCACATTGTATTATTGATTTGTTGTTGTGGGAATAGAATCTGGAAGATGGATGTGTGATGGGAAAGTTGGGATATGATGCGTGAAGGGGAATTTGTTCTTAGGATGATAGTCATGATAAGATTTTGATACAATTTAACAGGCCTGTATGGGTAATATGTTGGTTTTCTGACCAAATCCTGTTGCACTCACTAGATAATTTCTAGATTCTATGTGCCTTCTGATAAAAGGGTCCCAAAATAATTGACTACGTGAAAAAAAAAAAAAAAATTCCCATGTTCTTTACATATTTAACCTTCTCGAATTCAACTCTAACGTCCCTATTTGAATTATTGTGACGTACCTTATGATAGTGTTACTCTGCAATGGTTTAATAAGACATTTTTGTTGATTTAATTAGTGAAACTGGTGTGGTTGTTTCTCACGTTGGATTCTAGAGTCCACATAAACAACATATCTTGGAGACTTAAGGAGAAATGACAAAAACAAGCATTGGCATAAATTCACTCACTGTCTCCTCGTGAATGACTCTTAGATATGCAGTAATGACTATTTGATATTTGTATTATGCAATGCAGTTGAGGTATTTATAGGCAAACTTGATGGATTTCACAAAAGCTTTTAGCCTTCCACATACACTTCTCATCCAAAATTTTGATAGGTGATTGTAAGAATAGAATTTTGGTGGGGACAGTGGCGGTTCTAGGAATTTTTTCTAGGGTAGTCATTAAGAAAATTAAATTATACAAAATCTAATAAAAAGAGAACTTAATAAATTAACAGAAAAGAAGAAGTTGCAAATACATAAAATCTTAAAATTTTTTTTACGAGTTTTTTATTTTTTTATTTTTTGAAATCATTACATTATAGTCTCATTATCAATGTTGCAAGCTACATCTTTTTTAAAATTTTAGCTCAATAAATTTTTATTTGGATTTCTCTTTTTGTTTGTAAAGACCTAATATATTGTTAAGGGGATATACTTAAGTTTAAGGGAAAATTTTGGCTACAAACTTAGTTGTAGCTTAAAGCTAACACTCTTACTAAACAAATTAACATGATAACATATTTTGAAAATATAAGTTGAATTGCATGTTCTTTATGTTTTTAAAACACATGTCAAATTTCTTGTCAATCAGATTTTATTTATTATTCGATCAATAAACTTATTTTTTTATGTATAATTTTAGACAACAAAAACTCGAAATTTAAACATTTGATTGATGACATAACTATTGATTTTTTTTTTCTTGAAATTTTTTAAGTATGGAATATACAAAAGAAAATGTAATTCAATTGTAGATTTATCAAAATTCATATCCAATAAAAAAAATTAAGTGGAATAGTAGCCTTAGTCTACAACTAAGTTTGTTACCAAACTTTATCTAAAGTTTAATTATGTTGGTCCTAAAAAAAAAATGTAGGGTGAAATTAAATTCTTGTAAAGGTAAAAAAATCAAAAAAATTTTAAAAATTTATATATAATAATTTTTTTTCCATGTCAAGGTGGTTCTGTGACCACCCTACCTTTAATGTGGAGTTGTTCCTATCTGGGAATACGAAATAATTTGTGTTAATGGGAATTTATTCTTAGAATTTTATTTGTGAGTTAATGATAAGGTTATAACTCAAGTTCAAGAATATGTGAGGACACAAGATTGGTTTCCTATCCTATTCAAAGGCATTATACATGTACTTATTGATGCACCAGTAACCCTAGTTTATAGTAAAAGCCTTAAGAAGTGGAATTTAATGTTTTGTGTTTCATCTACTCTCCCCTAATTAATGTGAGTCTCCTAGGGTCAATTCATTTTGAGCGTTGGCAAAACCCGTATCAAACCTTATTCCTGTAATTAAGTTGTAAATTTTAGTGTCTACATGCGTGTATTGAAGATCTGCATTAAAATATTGAATACACAAGAAATTAGCTCAAAATTTGGCCCTTGAAAACCTTTTAATATTAGTGAGGGCCTGCTATTTGTCTTTGCAAGTGAAATACATTTTTTATTGTTGTTTTTGCAGTTGTTTTGCATTCTTTCTTCATTGGCCCTAGATATCAAACTAGTGACAAAATTTTGGTTCTATTGAGTTTAATAAATACAAAGTTGTACTAAAGCCATTGATAATACAAAATGAAATAAAATTAATACTATATGTACGATTAGGGGTGGCTTGATGCATTTAAGGAACTAAGGTGTGATAGGCCAAAAACATATTGGCCCCTTGTGATGAATTAATTGATTAATTAGCCAAGTTTATTAATTAATCAAATTAACATGCAATTGTACGTGGCAGCACAAACAAATTGCCAATGAACTAAAGTATGCAGCGGAAAATAAATTGACATGATGATTTGTTTACGAATGGGGAAAACCTACATGGCAAAAACTCCACCGGGTGATTTTAAGGTCACCACTCCCAAGAATCCACTATTATCAAAACAAGCGGTTACAAGTAAAGGAATCTCAGTATCTTATACCAACCTACAGTTGAACCCTTACCCTAATACCCAATTGGACTTGTTTTGTAGTAACAATCTCTCCTTTCAATGCACGGCTCCTAGTACATGACTAACCAATTGCGTGGATCCCAGTACACGACTTGATCACCAACTTGAGAAGGATGTTGGCTGCAAATTTCTTCTATTCATTACACAATGAAGATCATGAAGTTGCTTGGTCACAAAACCCTATGGTGCACAAAACACAACAGCTTCTTCAATAACTAAGGCGAACTAGGTTTCGGGTCACACTTTTCTTCACACTTGTGGAATTGTGCTCTTGTGCAACTTGCGTAACCTTTTCAGCCCTCAAAATAATCCTTATATATGTTTAGGGTTGTGAGAAAAGAAAGCCCAAACATACATTCACGGATTGGATGAAAATCATCTTGAAAAACTGAACTTCATAAACCTTGATAGATATAGCTGTTAAGATTTAATAAACAACACTTCTTCACTTGATTCATGGACAGACTTGCATGGCTTTAACACTTGAACTTGAAACTTTGTTCCTTGAAGTATTAAACACATCTTAGATCTACCCAATTACAAGTAAAGTGCGTTTTGTCAAAGGATTAGCCAATTACATAAAATGTTGACATATGTTCCTAACATTGAATCACATATGTCCTAACAATCTCCCCCTTTGGCAATTCGTGACAAAACCACAACAAACAAATGAATATATGAGAGAAGTCATAAATTACTCAACTCATACTCATTTGTTGAATATAATAAAATCTATCCTAACACAAACTCTTGAAAAACTTTGCAAGAAGAAAGTTTATGGCAAGTAGACTTTGACAACCTGTATGTCTAAAACACTTTAAATAAAACTTATCAAGGCATCTTAGTGTGAAACAGAAATATAAGATTGCATACAAGATAACTCGAAGCATGTGCATAAATAGAGAAAAGAAACAACACATGTAAAGATAGGTGAAAGAACTGTAATAACAACCATAAATGTATATATATATCAACAAGTACAAGGTTTGCTATCACAATATGATCACAAGATCTAAAGTACATGAACAATGTATCTAAAATATAGAGAAAAGAAAAAGATACATGAAATCCTCACTACATCCCTCAAAATATGAACACTCCCCCTAACAAAAATCTCCTATACTAACCCTCCTCCTATGACCTATAAGTAGGACTACTCTCATATCCAAAACTACTCCCTCTTTTTGTCATGAGTGATAAAGGGTAAGTGTATCAAGTAGACATCTCATCATCACTGGGTGAACTAGCATCTCCATCCTCATCATCATCATCGTCGTTGGAGTCATCGTCATCGTCCTCGGATGCCTCGAGAGAAGGAGAGGGAGACTCCATGTAGCCATGAAGGCGAGTCTGCCATCTGGCAATACGGCTGACACGTGTGTTCACCTGACACAACTCATCACTAAGAGTGTTAAGGCGAGCATCCATGCGCTGAAGTTATGCCATGATCGCATCAAGAGTCATACCACCCACTGAGGAAGAAGGAGTGAAGGTGGATGGAGTTGAAGAAGTGGGAGGAGTTGCCGTCTGTGTCTGGGCCGTCGCGGTTTGAGCTGCACCTCGCTCCATCGAATGGTAGTAGCGTCTATGGCACCCATCACGAGAAAATGAGGAGAAAAAGGAAAAGGAACAGAAAAATGGCGAAGAATCCGCGTGGTAGCCGAAGGAAAAATGAGCTTATCACGGGTTGTCGTATCCTTGTAGACATTTATGAGGGATAGGATGAAGTGAGAAGGAAAGTCAATAGAGATATCCTCTAAGAGGGATAACAAAAATCGAGCATAAGGCTTTGTAATAGAGTTATAGTGAGATAAAGGATGAAGAACAAATGTCATCACCATGTTAAGGAACCTTGGACCTTTTGCAAAGCCTGAGCAAGGGGTGTTTTGATGGTCACCCCAAGATGAGGGTGTCTCACAAAAGCGAGACGAGAGTTCGTCTTTGGACACTGTCCTCAGACGCTCATAGCCAGGGTAGTTAGGATGCGCTACCCTAGGGACGTGTAGTACCTCGGAGACAATCTCCGAAGTAACTACAATGCGCGTACCTCGAATGCGAGAGAAGAAATGAGGTACTGAAGTATCGATTCCGTGCATATTGGAGTAAAATTCCTATATGATCATGAAGGGACAAGTGACCGGGATGTCACAAAGTGACTCCCAACCCCTACTGTGAATGATAGTGGGTAGGTTAGTGTCAGAAAAATCTAACAGAGCAACGTGGCGTTCCGAATGAATGCCTTGTCTACTAAAGTTCTCCGAGAAGTCTTTTCGGGCGTTCTCATCACGGAACAGAATGGAAGAAGGTGTGGGGTTAGAGGAAAAAGATGCCCTTGAAAGTAGAGGGTTCTGGGATGGAGTAGATTTGCGTTTAGGTGCCATAGAAGCAGACTAATGCAAGAATGGAGAGAGAGAGAGAGAGAGAGAGAGAGAGAGAGAGAGAGAGAGAGAGAGAGAGAGAGAATCAGAAAAGTACCAACACAGTAATATATAAGAATATAAGAAAATGAAGGTATGTATATATGAAAATGCATGAGCATATGACGTGCAAATTTAAAAACATCATGGGCTCAGCCTAATCCAAACCTAACAGCACACAATCATTGCAACAAAGTAAACACGCATCTAAAATGCATGAATCATAGTTATAATGCAAATGTGATGCAATGCATGATGTTTTGAACCCATTTAAACAAAGCCATCCCAAAAATTTCACAAAAACCTCACTAATTTTGAAAAATCCCAAAAAATTTCACAAACCCCAAAAGTCAGATAAAAAATGCATGAAATGTATGATAAGATGATGAAAAGAAGATCATACCTGTGAAAAATGCAAGATCAAGACCAAATAAGGAGTGGGGAAAATATTTGGAGTGAGTGAGAGGTGTTTGGGAAGGTGAGAGGGTAGAAAGGATCGAGAGAGATCGAGAAAAGAAAGGGAGAAATCGCACCGATCCTTTATATAGAAACTTCATAATTCTCAATAGATCGAGATGTATCGAGAGGAGTCGAGCATTAAAAAGGCGCTTTTTAGCTATCGAAGAGCTGTCCAGGATCTATCGAGAGGTGTCCACAAAGAAGGAAGCTTGATGGATCTAGGAAGTTGTCGAGAAGATATCGAGCAAACAAAAGGTTTCTTGATGGATCGAAGTAGCTATCGAGAGGTATCGAGAATGCGATAAAAAGCAACTAAAAAGTCTCGATAGATAAGCTATCTGTCAAGAGGTGTCTAGCTTCTATCAAGCTTGCCTAAAAACAGTTTTTTAAGAAGAGAGAAACACAGATATGAATGCAATCAAGCATGCTATACAACCAATGATCCAAAAAACATTTTAAGCTCTCAAAATCATCTCTCAACAAGAAAAATGTTATAGATCCAAAACACACACACAACACGTCTAACCAATTTTATATTTCAAAAATAAGTTAAGACAGTTTAGTGAGCATACATTAACACAAGCATTCCTTGTGATGGCCAAATCACATTGTACCTGCACATGTATCAAAAGTAGCAAAAAATATTGCGTGTTATGTGTGAAAAACATCATAAGATTGCATAAGTGTCTACGTGTTATGACGATTTGAGATATGAGAATATCACTTTAACTCACACACAATCATAATTGTTTAATGGGGACTATCACCTTTGAGGTACATCCTATAACTCCCACATCTCCTAGAATACACGTTTGCAATCATATATGAAGCATATTTATTCTTTTTTCTTTTATTTTCTTTGCATATTTTTCTTTTAATATGCATATCATACATGGGCATATAGGAGAGAGAAAAGAAATACCCAATGATGTTAAGATTTTGACATTGCACTTTTGCTATGCTGAAGCATACAAATATCATTTTATGATCGGCGGGCAACAGTGGTGAGATGCTTATTTATACATTTCTCTTAGGATTTTCTAGTCCTTCCCATCAAAAAGAGTGATATGAGTATTAAGTACAAGAGACCACTTAGTCTTACTCATCACAAACACGAGCTACAAAACTCACTTGCTTAGTTGTGCATGGAGATGCTCATTTAAGCTACAAAAGATACAAAGTTTAGAAAACTTTGTTTCAATGGCCATTCAAGGTACACAAGTACCAATGTACACAAACACACACTGTTTTTATATTTTTATGATTTTTCAATTTTTTTTAAAATTTTTATATGAAAAACAAAATAAACCAAAACTAAAAAGAAAACAAACAAAAACAAGTTAAACAAAACAATGTGATAGGCCAAAAAAACGAAATGACCCATTGTGATAAATTAACTAATTAATTTAGCCAAATGAATTAATTAAGTTAATTAACATGCAAATGTGTGGTAGCATAAACAAATCACCAATAAACTAAGTATGTAGCTAAAAATAAATGACACGATGATTTGTTTACGAATGGGAAAAACCTAACGGCAAAAACCCCACTGGGTGATTTTCAGGTCACCATTCCCAAAATTCCACTATTATCACAACAAGTGGTTACAATTAAAGGAATCCCAGTACCTTATACCAACTTACAGTTGAACCCTTACCCCAATACCCAATTGGACTTGTTCTGTAGTGACAATTACCTTTTCGATACACGGCTCTCAAGTATGTGACTAACCAATGCATGGATCCCAATACGCGACTTCAATTACCAACTAAAGAAGGTTGTTGGCTGCAAAGTTCATTAGTTCATCCCAACGATGAAGATCAAGAAGATGCTTGGTCATGAAACCCTACGGTGCACATACACAGTAACTTCTTCACAAGAATGATGAACTAGGGCAAAACTTTGTCTCCGGTTACAAATTGCTTGAACAAACTTTGCTTAACTCTTGTGCAACTTGTGTACACTTTGACGGCCCTTAAAATAATCTTTTTATATGTCTAAGGTTAGAATAAAAGAAGGCCCAAACACATAATCACGAATTAGAGTCAAAACAGAACTGGAATTCTGTTTTTCATAAAGCTCGACAGATAGCTGTCTGTCAAGGTGCTGTCGAGCCACGGGGTCAGAACAGCTTCTTAAGCTCGATGGATAGCTAGCTGTCGAGCTTTAATAAACAACACTTCTTTAGCTTGAATCTTGGACAGACTTGCATGTCTTCAACACTTGATCTTGAAACACAATTTCTTGAAGTATTAAACATATCCTAGATCTACCCAAATACAAGTAAAGTGAGTTTTGCCAAAGGATAAGCCAATTATATAAAATAGTGACATATGTTCCAAACAAGTGAATCATATATGTCCTAACAATCTCCCCCTTTGGAAATCCGTGACAAAACCACAACAAACAAATGAACATATGAGAGAAGTCATAAATCACTCAACTAATATTCACTTATTGAATACAATAAAATCTATCATAATACAAACTCTTGAAAAACTTTGCAAGAAGAGAGTTTAGTTTTTCAAGAGTTTATGGCAAGTAGACTTTGACAACCTGTATTTCTGAAACACTTTAAACAAAACTCATCAAGACATCTTTGTGTGAAACAGAAATAATAGATTGCATACAAGTAATAAGAAACATGTGTATAAAGATAGAAAAGAAACAATACATGTAAGGGTAGGTGAAAGAAACATACATCAACATATATAAAGAAGATAAGTACAATGTATGTCAAAATGGTCACAAGACCCATGTACAAGAACAAATGGATCTAAAATAAAGAAAAGAAAAAGATACATGTAATCCTCACTACATCCCTCAGATATCAACACTCCCCCTAACAAAATGTCCTATACTAACTCTCTCCCTAAGAATGACTACTCTCATATCCAAAACTACTCCCCTTTTTGTCATGAGTGACAAAGGGTAAGAGTGTCAAGTAGACATCTCATCGGTAGAGCTAGCATCTCAATTATCATCATCGGAAGCATCATCGTCATCACCATCATCATCATCATCATCATCCTCAGACTCAAAAGCCACTGGAGGAGATAGTGAAGGAGAAGTGTAACGTCCTAGTCAGACCCAAAAAAAAAAAAAAAAAAAAGGGATAAAGATCAGATTTTTTTTAAGTCACATGTGCCTCACCTAACTCACTAACCCCCACCACACATCTCTCACATTACCTCTTATCCTCTTGGCCGGCCATCCCCTCTTCTTATTTTCATTTCTTTCTTTTCTCTTCTCTCATAAACTCCTCTCTATCACTCTCTCATCCTCTCTCACCAGTACCTCCATACCACCATCATCACCATCATTTTTTCGGCAATATCACTGGAAAATCCTTAGGAACCTCTAAGCACATTCACATCTTTTATTTGAGGTAAATATTTCTAATCATTTTGGTGGGTTTATATTCTTTTACTTGAGGTTCTTTAGTCTAAGCTTTGATAATGATATCCATGTGATTTATGAGCATTGGAAGTGATATTTATGTGTTTATATGTATGGGTTTTGTATTGGTGGAATTATTTGATGAGTGGGTTTATGGTTTGTGTTAATGATGACTATCTAAGGTTTATTTATGGTGGAAAATTTAGGGGTTTTGAGTTATAACATGTGATAGTTGGTAAATCTAATTTTTCCATTGCCATTGGGTTTATTTGGAGTTAGTTGAAGTTCTAAATTTCTTGTCTTGGAGGATATTTTGATTTTTCTTTCATGGGTCTCTTAATGATGTAATGTAAATTTTATGAAAGCTAGTCATGATGTTGGAGATGATATTAAATGGGTTAACTTTATAAATTGGAGTTTATTACTTGTGAATCAATTTGTTGAGAAACTTTGGAAGTGGAATATATTATTATTGATGAGGTTAAATACTAGGCTTGTCTAATTAAGTGTTTATTTGGCAATTCCTAAATTGTAGCTAGATACAATTTTAAGCTTTATGCTTATTGTGTTAGGTTTGCTTGATATTGTTGAGGTTCTAGCTAATCTCCTTTGGAGTTTGGAGAATTAGGCTTTTTGTGGGTTGCAAGGTAAGTAGCTTTTTAATGGGATTTTTGAAAAATAATCATGTTGCATAAATGTTGTTTTTGGGTTAGACATGCTTTTGGAAACTATCCATGGAAACTATATTTTCCTAAAAACTATTGTGTTGTAACCTTAATATATATATATATATATATATATATATATATATATATATATATATATATGAAAATGCATCATATTTGGTATCGCATTTGGGGAATGCATGAATTGTTGACATGGAAAATATAAGCATCTTTTGTTTAATCTTTGATAAGGAAATCATAGATTTTATGGTATATTAGAAGATTTAAAGATGTTTATCTTGTCTTGTATTATTTGGGAAATTGATAGAAAATTTCTTGACAAGAATGAAGTTGAAAACCTTACAAACTTTGTGGAAGTTAGATTATTTAAGGTTTTTCTGAAACTACCTGGTTATAAACTATATATTTGAAAGGAAATGTATACTTGTGAGCTTTATGTGGTTTTGACACCATGTCATGTGTGATTTCTCGGTGATCACCTGATTTGGTTTCCGTAGTCTTTGTGACAATGGAATCAAATCCAGGTCAGTGCCCTTTCACTTTGGATGATGCGTTCTTCCTTGCTGCCCATGGGGGAAGAGGTTCCTTGATTGTGTGTGGGTGAGGCTACTGCCCATGGGGCCAAGAGACCACTCGCAAGAGAGGTCCTATTTGACGCACTCTCTCTGCTACCCATGGGGGGACAGAAAAACCTTGAGGGTATGGGTGAGGCTGCTGTCCATGGGCCAAGAGTCTGCATACTAGAGAGGACAATATCATGCCAGTTGTGAATGGGTGGATTCTCTGATTGGTCTATGTGGTAGTGTGGTAGATTTGTGATAATTTATCTTATGTTAGATATTACGGTTTTGGAAATTATATTGTTGATGCTCACGGATTATAGTATATAACTTCAAGGTATCTACTTTGAGAAAATTTGTGTTTCAATATTCAATCATTCTTGTCATATCATATTATTATTATTATTGAAAATGAAACTTGCATTTCCCCCATCCCCATTAATTATGCTACTTACTGGGCGTTAGCTCATTGCACCCTCTAACAGTTTTTCAGATTTACTAGCTATACCTTGGGTATGGAGCTTACTTCTTTGGTAATGATTAGAGTGCTATGTTAAATTTGGAGACTTTTGCTGTAAATGGTTGGTGACTTGATCTTGCTATGTTCAATGAGACCTTGATTAATTCTATTGGAGGTGGGCCGCTTGAGGTTTGTTAGCGTTTGGCGTAGTTGGCCTAGACTCGATGTTAAGGTCCTTAATCTTGATAAGATTGTGACTTTGTGTAATTTAATGAGTTTTGTAATATATTCATGTATTATGTGGAGGTACATGACTTTTAGTTATTGTTTGTAAATGTGTTATAGAGCTCTGACTTGTAATGTGGAGATTTTAGTATGGTTATATATTCTTATCTTGTGAAAAAGAAAGGAAAATAAAGATCTCCTATAGTTTGATTTGCCAAAAAGGAAAAATCTACAAGTACCCTTGGGATGTTTTTCTCATGTTTTGGACCCTTTTGGGTTTGGGGTGTGACAGTTATGGTATCAGAGCTTGGTTATGATTCTGTAGACTTTTGGAAATAGGAATTGATTTTGGTCTAAGTTAGAGCATTAGGTTTTTGATGAATTCTTTATTTTGTACCTTTGTTTCAGCTTCCACCTACTATTCCTTTTTTTTCCTTATCTATCTTTTCTGTGTTAACCTTCTATGTTGCCTTGTGATTTACTTGCTTGTTTCTTGGGTATAGGTATAAGTACCTTGGTATATTATGCCTCCTAAAAAGAAAGTACGTAAAGTAAGGCATGTGGATGAGGTTGCAGCTCTAGAGCATGGCCTTAGGCAATGCTAAGAGTGTGAGAGATTTGTCACTCCTGTTGGTGGTGAGATTGATGAGGTGGCAGACAGGATCTATGCTAGGATTGCTAGATCGGTCCAAGGTGGTGAGTGTAGGTAGGAGGGTTGTACTTTTGGGGAGTTCCATAATCAAAACCCTCCAACATTTAATGGGGAGCCTGATCCAATGGCAGCAGAATTGGTTGCTAAAGATGGAAAAGTTATTGAGAGCCCTGAACTACTTGATTTTGGAGTTATTGGTTTCAACCCCTGTTGGTGATACTTTAATGATTAATCTTGTGCTTGTCTTTGGACACAGTCCGCAGACGCTCACAACCGAGGTAGTTAGGGTGCTCTACCTTCGGAACATGAAGCACATCCGCAACAAGCTGCAGTGTGACTACAATGCGCGTACCTCGAACGCGAGTAGAAAAGAGAGGTACTGAAAAATCGAAATCATGGATGTTGGAGTAAAACTCCTGGATCAGCACGGTTGGACAAGTGACCGAGATGTCATACAGTGACTCCCATCCCCGACTGTGAATGACAATGGGAAGGTCAGTGTCGGCGAAGTCTGCCAAAATGACTCGGCGATCTGAATGAACATCTCGTCAAGAAAAGTTCTCCGAGAAGTCCTTTCGGGCATCCTCATCATGGAACCGAATATGAGAAGGAGTAGGATTAGAAGAAGACGATGTCCTAGAATGCAAAGGGTTCTAGGACGGAGCTGACTTACGCTTAGGTGCCATAGACACGACTAACATAAACAGAAGGAGGGGGGAGAGAAAGAAAGACAATCTGAAAAGCTCCAAAGTAGTTCAAATATAACAAGTATATTGAAAAGAAAGTACGTATGCATGGGAAATGCATGAACATGTGATATGCAAAAGAAATTGCATCACGGGCTCAGCCCAATCCAATCCTTCCAGCACACAGTTATTCAAGAAAACAATGGTGACCTTGTCCATTCCCAGATGTTTCATTTACTCAACAAATTTGATTAAATTTTCTCCCCATGCAAGGTTCACGCATATAACATGGGGTTGGGTTATATACAGAGGGTGCAACCTCCCTCAGAGGAAGATGGAAAAAACACTCTTTCTTAAACTCTTCCATACTTCTTAATCAAGGAAAACTGTGTCTTGCTGTATGTAATAAAAACTATCATGAGAAACAATTGCTTGAAACATGGAGGCATGATTCATAACGTAGGGGCGGAGTTAGGATTTTTTGTTTAGGAGGGTCAAATTTTGTTACTAATATATTAGTCTTGAGTCAAGATAAACCATCACACACATGCATAAACGCACATACACAAATATAAACTTTCAAATATGTATATTTGCAAGATAATTTAAACTCCAATACTGTACAAAAGCAGTTTAGTTTGATATTAAATATGTACAAAATATGAATTAAAGAAAACAAAAACTATCTTGTCTCTATAACTACTAGACTAATTGCAAATTATATTGGTTTTTAAGAGCATTATTGGACTAACTCAAACATTTGGGGGCCAACTTCTGTTTTTGTAGCTAAATATTTATAATTTTTAATACTTATACATAATATAAACATTTTAGGAAGTATGGACACGGATATATATTGGCACAAGTACGGGTACAATACGGCGATGCAACAATTTTTCAAAAATTAGGATACATGTACGGCGGATATACATATATTAATTATATATATATATATATATATATATATATATATATATATATATATATCTGTTATTTTCAAAGCTTATAAATTTTTTTTATAAAAAATAATATTAATTTGTTTTTGAATAATTGTTAAAAATTCTTTCAGAAGCATATTAAACCCTAGCCATTAATAAATATATATATATATATATATGTGTGTGTGTGTCTATTGTCATAGCTTGCTTGATGGGTGGGGGACTTCAAATCATAAAAGAATTTTTTTTTTTTTTAAAAAAGAAGTGCCTATCTACACATCTTTAATTTGTTCACGTGGGTGGCTAGAGATAAATGAGCTCTTCACGTGTGATAGTGTGCAGGTAGACAAAACAATAAAAGGTACACACGGACAAAACAAGGGAAAAGGGGGAAAAGCTATAAAAAAGAAATAAATCTAGGAACTGAAGAAGAAGAAGAAGAAGAAGAAGAAGAGGAGGAGGAGGGTTAGAGGTATAATGCATTTCAGCTTTTATTTTGGGCATAGGTCGTGTCCCAACTGTGTCCCGTTGTGTCCCTACCATATCCATCAGTTTTCAAAAAATTAAAAAATGGCTAGGACATTTGTGCAACCAAGTCCAATGCGTTTCTAGTGTCCCGTACATGTTGGACACGGGTATGGCAACCCAAATACCGTATCCATGCTTTGTGGACAACATTAAACAACGTATGAGGTCTAGGAGATATCTTTGCAGATAATGACAGTCTAATACTACAACAACAACAACAACCAAAAAATTTCACAAAAAAAAAAAAACCTAGCACAACACCATGTGGCTAACAAGTTGAAATAAAACGTAGTATACTAGCCGTTGCCAAAACAATCACAGAGTTCGTCTTTTTTGGGTTCGTCTTTTTTGGGTCTGCACAGAGAGAGAGAGAGAGAGAGAGAGAGAGAGAGAGAGAGATTATCTGGTGCAAAGTCATGATTATCGAAGGCCTCGCATGAGAGATACAGAGAGCGATGGGGAGCGAAGAATGACTTAGCCGATGGCCGAGCCAAAGCATATTGCTCTCACAGCAAATGTCGGCAAGTCATTCTAGGCTCAACTCCACTCTCTATCTCTTCGTGCAAGACACATAGACAAAATTGCATTAATCTTCTATATACCACCTTCGTATCATTGTTACTCTATATTTTGCAGCGTAATTGACATATATATAGGAAAAGATATATCCTTGGGGTTACACAATGTATTATTGATTGGTTGTTGTGGGAATAGAATCTGGAAGATGACTGTGTGATGGGAATTTGTTCTTAGGATGAAAGTCATGATAAGATTTTGATAGAAGTTAACAGGTCTTTATGGGTAATATGTTGGTTTTCTGACCTAATCCTGTTGCACTCGCTAGATAATTTCTAGATTCTATGTGCCTTCTGATAAGAGGGTCCCAGAATAATTGACTATGAGAAAAAAATTCTTATGTTCTTTACATATTTAACCTCCTCGAATTCAACTCTAACGTCTCTATTTAGATTATTGTGACATGGCTTATGATAATGTGTTACTCTGGCATGGTTTAGTAAAACATTTTTGTTTATTTAATTAGTGCAACTGGCGTGCTGGTATCTCACGTTGGATTCTAGAGTCCACAAAAACAACATTTCTTGGAAACTTTAGGAGAAATAACAAAAACAAGCATTGGCTCAAATTCCCTCACTGTCTCCTCATGCATGACTCTTAGATAAGCAGCAATGAATATTGGATATTTGTCTTATGCAATGCATTTGAGGTATTTAATTATAGGCAAACTTGAAGAATTTCAGAAAAGCTTCTAGCTTTTCACATACGCTTCTCATTCAAAATTTTGATATGGTTGTGAGAATAGAATTCTGGGGACAGTGGCGGCTCTATGAATTTTTTCTAGGATAGTCATTAAAAAACTTAAATTATACAAAATCTAATAGAAGAACTTAATATATTGACAAAAAAAAAAAAAAAAAAAAAAAAAGAGATGCAAATACATAAAGTCTTATGATTTCCTTCTATGAGTTTTTTTATTTTTATTTTTTTTTATTTTTTTTTTATTAATTTTGAAATCATTCATAATAGTTTCATTATCAATGTTACAAATTACATGTCTTTCAAATTTTAATTTCAATAAAAGTTGTATTCGTATTTTTCTTTTTATTTGTAAGGACCTAATATATTGTTAAAAGGATTAAAATTTAAGGACAAAATTTGGCTACAAATTTAGCTGTAGCTTAAGACTACCACTCTCACTAAACAAATTAACATGGTTATATATTTTGAAAATATAAGTTGAATTGCAAGTTTTTTATGTTCTTAAAACGCACATCAAATTTCATATCAATAAGACTTTATTTACTATTCAAACCATAAACTTATTTTTTATATGTAATTTTGGACTATAAAAACTTGAAATTTAAAAATTTGATTAATGTGACATAGCTATTGATTTTTTTTTTTTTTTTTGAAATTTTGCAAGTATGAAAGATATAAAAATAAAATGTAATGCAATAATAAATTTGTTAAAATTCACATAAAATATATATAAAAAAAAAAAAAAATTGCATGGAGTTGTGACCTTAATCAATAACTAAGTTTGTTGTCAAACTTTATCCAAAGTTTAATTATGTTGGGCCTAAAAAAATGTGGGTCATTGGTCACAAGTTTTTTTTATAAAGGTAGATAAAATTTTAAATATTTATATATAATAATTATTTTTTCCATATCAGGGTGGTCCTATGAACACCCTACCTTCAATGTGGAGCAAGTTGCTCCTGTCTGGGGATATGAAAATTACGTTAATGGGAATTTATTCTTAGAATTTTAATTGTGAGAATTATGATAAGGTTTGTTCAAGAATCTGCAAGAATACCAAGATTGTTTCCTGTCCCAGTTTCGAGGCAATATACATTGCACTTATTGATGCTCCAGTAACCCCAGTTGTAGTAGAAGCCTCATAAATCAAATTATAGTGCAACGTGATAGAATTCTTGGGATGCGACATTTACGTTAATGGGATTTTATTCTTAGAATTTTATTTGTGAGAATCATGATAAGGTTATGACTCAAGTCAAGAATATGCGAGGACACCAAGATTGATTTCCTATCCTAGTTCCAAGGCGACAAGTACTTATTGATCGATGCACCAGTAACCCTAGTTGATAGTAAAAGCCTTAAAAAGTGGAATCTAGTTTTCCTTTTCATCTATTCTCCCTCAATGAATGTGAGTCTCGTGTCAATGGATAGAATATTGGTACTAGCTAGGTTTACTTGCCGGATGGCTGAGGCACCAACTCATCACTCTACTTTGCTAGGGTCAATTCATTTTGACTGTTGGCAAACCCATTAACACATCACTCCACTTTGTTAGGTGTTAAAGATATATTAGATATATTAGTCTAATGTAATAGGCCTAAGTTCACTCCTATTTGTACTAGTACTCTAGGGTAATTTAGTCGTCTATATATATATTCATGTTATAATTCATTCTAGCACAGGTTTTATATTACATTTTTATACAATAAAGATGTAGCCCTTAATAGTTTTCTCTATAGATGTAAGTAGACAAAATTGAACCATGTAACTCTCATGTTCTTGGTGTTCCTATTCTATACTTTTCTACACCTACTCTAACTTATACAACATAATATAATACATCGTGCTACTAATATATTTAACACTAGGGTCAATTCATTTTGAGTGTTGGCAAAACCATATCCAAAACCATATTCATGTAATTCAGTTGTAAATTTTAGCGTCTAAATATGTGTCTTGAAGATCTAGATTTGAAAACACAAGAAATTAACTCAAAATTTGGCCCATGAAAACCTTTTAATATTAGTGAGGGCCCGCTATTTGTCTTTTCAAATGATATACATTTTTTATTGTTATTTTTGGAGTTGTTTTGCATTCTTTCTTCATTGCCCTAGATATCTAACTAGTGACAAAATTTTGGTTCTATCGAGATTAATAAATATAAAAATTAAGTCTTACTAAAGCCATTGGAAATACAAAATGCAATAAAGTTAATGCTATATGTACAATGGATAAATATAAACATTAGATTAAAAAAAAAAAAAAAACATAAACAATTTTAGTGGACTTCTTCTCAAAAAGAAAAGGAAAAAAAAAAAAAAAAAATTAGTGGACTGATATCGCAACTGTGGCTGTGAGAAATAACTAAATGCTTGTAAATAATTTTTTTATATAAAAAATACATGCTTGTGAATATGAACAATGGCAAGAGGTCAACAAGTTTAATTGATTTGGTGATTTGACTTAATTCCCAAAAGAGGAGATAATATTAATAATAATTTGAATATTGTTAGAAATTTTTTTTTCCTGATTGATTTATTCTATTCCAAATCAGCCAACTTGGATAGTAAAATCAATTATGCAATGGATTTTTATTTTTTATTTTTTTATACAAGATAAAATTCTACTCTAACCTAATCTAAATGTATATATGTGTGTGAAGCTTCTTCTTAGAGACTTGAACCCCGATTCTTACCCCTCACACCCTACAAACACTTATACTTGTGGAGTGACCATCGCACCAAGGGTGTGCGGTGGTAATTATGCAATGGATTCTAATTTAGTGTATAGTGGGAACAACCATATCATGATTAAATAATCAATGAAGCAAAAATTAAATTTTATACATTGATATGGTGGTTACGAAAGGAGGTAGTGATAGGAAAAACCCTTTGTGGGTTTGTCAATCACCACCCAATGGAAAAAATTAAAATAGTAGAGTGGAAGTACAACAATAAGAATATAATTCGATCCTAGAAATTCTATCTATAGTAGGACTTACTCATGTGACCGCACACATCTCCAACACGGTTTAACTCTTCTACCTTGGGAATCTTTACAATACACAAAGACCCAATCCTTGTCAAACACTACAATACAACTTGATTTATGAAGGCTTATGCTGCAACTTCACTTTGAAAACCTCAAGATCTTCAATACGATGTTAGAGACAATTCTCAAAACAAAACCCTTGGTACACAGCAGTGGCAGCTCTAGGAATTTTGTCCAGGGTGTTTCTATTCTACTTTGAAAAAATTTTGGGTCATTTCGGGTGTTTTCGTAAATACCAGCCGAAATTCAAGATTTGGCCGACATGAAGTTTGTGCTTAAAAAAAAATATATGTTCTTAAAACCAAAACAAAATTTGCATTCTATACATTGAAAAACTTCCAAACAAAAAAAAAAAAAAAAAAAAAAAAAAAAAAAAAAAGAAGAAGAAAAAAGAAAAAAGAAATGAACAATGTGGTTTATATACTATTAATTGGGTGCCTTTTTTTAACAATGTGTTTTAAAAAAAAAAAAAAAGTGGTACTCTTATTTTTAAATGTCAGCTGATGTTAGATTTTTGCCTAAAGGACACAATTTGCCAGAAAAGAAAAAACGTGTCAATATTTGCTTGGGTGCCCATTTAATATTTCACCTACCCCCACCTAATTCCACCTTTATTACCCGAATAGAGCCCCTAGTTTTCAAATTCTCTACCTCTACGTTTTATACTTCTATCTTACAAGGCTCCACACTCTCTCTGCCACCCATTCTCTTTGTGCTGCAAATATGTGAACATTGTGAAGGTTGAAGTTCCATGAGTAGTCCACCTCAAGCTCAAAGAATTATCAAAGGTCACCTTCAGTTTTTTACCTGTCTCACTTTTTCACTCTCTCTCTCTCTCTCTCTCACTATTTATGTTCATTGTTGTGGATTTTTTGGTTATATTTTTTGGCTATAATTTTTTATGTAACTATTTCTTATTGATTATCTAAAAATCTTTGCAATTTTTTTTAATAGTATTTAACTATTTATCTTTTGGCTGAAACTAAAAGGGTTATCTAATAATTAAATTTTTTTTTTAAAAAAGTTTTACTTTTGGAGGACTCCCGCCACTATCCCAAATTCTGCCTCCAACAAAAAAATATGACTCTTTAGGTTAGGTAAGGTATCTAATTTTAGGTTTTGCTTTGGCTTTACCCTTTGATGATTGAGGTAGACGCGTATTCGTATTGGGTTTTGGTTGGTTTTTTTTTTAGAATACTTTTGGGTTGGGCTTGTTGGGTATTTGTTGAAGATTGATGTTGGGCTTTTTTTTAAGCTTGCTCTGTTACAATTTGTTTTTAGATTTTATTTCAAAATTTGTTTGGCATAAAAATTTTGAGGGTGTTCCTAATTTTGCTTGAGGGTGTTCCTATTTTTTTTTTTTTTTAAAGGTAAACAAATAAAAAAATTTAAATTATTATATATAAATTTTTTTTTTCAGGTCAGGGTGTTCTTGGGAACACCTGAACTCAACGTAGCGCCGCCATTGGTACACAGTTGCAACAATATCTCCCATTCTCTTTATGTTTTCTCTGTCATTATTATAACTTAAGATGAACTTTTGTACTTTCTAACCCTATGGCACGTACAAATCTCATGGCCAAGGTATCATGGGCCTTAATCTGAGAACTCAATTTTCTCGAGGCTTGACCAATCGACTGGTGATCAAGCTATAATGAACCTTGGTCAATTGATGAGTTGCAGTCGAAGCAGCTAGTAGACTTGATAGCTTCTTGAGCAGTTCTTGAGCATATTTTTGTGTCTTGAAATGTGATCTTGTTAAATGATTTTCTTGAAATGTGATCTTCAATCACTTAACAAGACACTAAATACTTACAACTTAAGTTACAATTGGACATATTTTGAGAATAGTTTGCCAACATTCATGGACATATGACACTAGCAATTCCCCCTTTGACAATCCACGAAAATACCTAAAAAACAAGGAAAACCTGACCAATAAGTTGTATAATATTTAGTAATCTATATTTCGTCTAACCACACTTTATTAGCCTAGACTTTTGTCCTTTTGTCAATTTTCTGTCTTCATTTTTTAATTATCCAATATCCTTTATTTTAAAGAATGAGATCTTACCAAACAAGGAGTTGTCAATTCATTAACACTATGTATTGGCTAAATATTGTACAATTACAACGAAATACAACAATGTACTAGATTCTCAAAAAAAAAAAAAAATACAAATACAAATACAAATGTACTTACATTTTTAGAAATAACTTAAATATGTACTAATGAATTAAGTTTTACTCAATCAAACCGGTTAATTGAGTAAAAAATCGAACCCAAAATCGGTTTAGTCAAAACTGAGAATCAGTCTCTTTTTCGGTTCTTTGACCATTTGTTTTTTTAAAACCATGAATTTTTCAACATATCTTTCTAAATTTGTTTGATGTGCTCTAAAATTTCCAAATCAAGATTTATTTTCAACTATTTAGATTTGCTTCCAATACATGTGTTTGCAAGTACTATGTAAGTATAGCTTAGGGCCAATTCCACGATTGTCAAGCAAAAGATCTCCAAATTCTAGTTGAAGAAGTTCAAGACAAGCGTAAATGGAAGGCTCAAAGACATTTGTGATGATATTTCTCATGATCTTAATTTTGGCATTCATAGCTTTTATTGGAAGCACACAAGGGCAACTAATATGTTACTATCGTGATCCTTTTGTTGTAGGAGCACTCGAGTCTTATGTTGAAATTGATTGTAGTCCAAAACACAAATAGCTATGTTTCATTATTATACTAAACATTGGAAAAAGCATATAAAATGTTTAAGTAAAGTATTTTAATGTATTGATAATAAGTGGAGGCTATTTGAGTTTCAATATTTTGGTTTGTTTGCTACATTGTTTTTTGTTTCGTCTCTCTCTCTCTCTCCTATTTTTCTAGTAACTAGGATCATATTCTGCATAGAGCCTCTTGGATCATTGACAATGTCCATCTCTTTCCATGGATTGAACATGGCTTTAAATTCTCACTCTCCCCTTTCTTGTAAGGTAAAATAAATAAATAATAATAAATAAATAAAACCCCCACAGTCATGTTTTATTTAATGGCATATTGTCCATATCCGATTCTTCAATGAGAAGAATACTCAAAAAATAAATGGTGTTAAAGTTCCATTCCCAGATGTTTCGTTTACTCAACAAATTTGATTAAATTTTCACCCAATGCAAGGTTCACGCATATATCATGGGGTTGGGTTACATACAGGGGGTGCAACCTCCCTCCGTGGAAGACGGAAAAAAAACTCCAACTCTTAAACTCTTCCATAGTTCTTAATCAAGGAAAACTGTGTCTTGTTCTATGTAATAAAAACTATAACGAGCAACAATTGCTTGAAACATGGAGGCATGACTCATAACGTTCTAGGAAGCATGGACATAGATATTTGCACAAGTACGAGTACAACACGGTGACATGACAATTCTTAAAAAATTAGGACACATATATGGTAGATATACATATATTAATAAATGAATGAATAAATGAATTTTATATATATATATATATAATCTTTATTTTCAAAGCTTATAAAAAAAATCATGAATTAATTAATTATATATATAAATTTTGTCTTCAAAGCTTATAAAATATTTTTATAAAAAAAAAAATTATTAATTTTTTTAAAATAATTGTTAAAAATACTTTCAGAAGCATATGTTAGACCCTAGCTACTAATTTATATATATATATATATGTCAAGTCTACCTAGATAATGAAAGAGGAATTGTAGAAAGTTAACCAGCTAACTTGATGGGTGGTCATGAACTTCAAATCGTAAAAGAAAATTTTTTGAAAAGAAGCACCTATCTATACATGTTTTGTTCACGTGGGTGGCTAGTGATAAATTAGCTCTTCAAGTGTGATAGTGTAAGGTGGACAAAACAACAAAAGGCTCATACAGACAAAACAAGGAAAAATTGGCGAAGGGGGAAAACTATAAAAGATAAATCGATCCAGGAACTGAAAAAGAAGAAGATCAGTATGAAAGGAAATCGGCGTGAGAGGTACAGTGCATTTCAGTCTTTTATTTTGGGCATAGGCCGTGTCCCAACTATATCCCCGCCATTTTCATTATTTTTCAAAAAAATAAAAAAAGGTTGGTACATCAGTACATGCCTGCAGCCATGTCCAATACATTTCTAGTGTCTCATACATACGTACGTGTGGGTCACGGGCACAGCAGCCCGAATACCATATCCATGCATACTTTGTGGATAACATTAAACAACGAATGAGTTATGAAGCACAGGTGCATTTTTAGACTCGGGTATGGTTATTGATACGGGTGCGAAATTCAGTAATTTTTGAAAAAATAGGATGCGAGTGCGGCAAAGTGTGGTTATTAAAAAATTATTAAAAATATCTTTATTTATATATTTTATATATTGCTAAGCATGCTTTTTTTATATAATAATAATAATAATAATAATAAAACTCATATAATAATAATAAAATAAATAGATAGTAATAAGTCCATAAAAATATTTGACACTTAAATTATTGACAAATCTATTAAAATAGATGAGACTTTCCATAAATAAATAAAAAGATGCGCAGCCCAAAAACATAATAAATGATATATGTGGCCGGTAGTAAAATAGGTGCTGCTTTCTATAAAATAAAATTAAAAAAGAAAAGAAAAAAAAAAAAAAAAAAGGAAGATGTGGCTCAGTGTCAGTGGCTCACGTGTTTGATGAGGCGCAAAAAAAAAACAAAATAATGCCTTTTAAGAAACAGAACAAAGGCATTAAGAAACAGAACTAAGTATTGTTAAAAGCAAAACTTATCAGTTATCAAACGGTGGAGGCGTGGAGCTGGAGGCGCACAGAGAGACGAGAGTAAGAGGAGCTGAGCTGAGACGTGAGACGGTGCGTTTCGCACTTTTTTTTTTTTTTTTTTTTTTTGAATTTCGGCCTGAATCGGCGGTTTAGCCCGATACGGACCGATACAGCCTGAGTCGGTGCAAATCGGCCCGAGTCTGCGCGAGTCGGGAAACGAAAAAAAAATAAAAAATAAAAACCTGGATGCGGCACTGACGCACAGGCAGCGGCATCGCTCGCGCGTCGCCGCGTCGGACGCGAGTGTGGAAGCCTAGGAAATAATCTGCTTGACGATTGTGGATTCAACGAACAGCAATTGCCTGCATCCACAACTTGTACAGATTGTGGAAGCCTAGGAAATATCTTTGCACATAATGACAGTCTACTGTTAAGATTTAATGTTTTATTTTATAATATTTAATTGGAAGTATCTTTGGATATTTGGTAGTTTGACCGAGTCTATAGGATATTTGGTTATTTGATCACAGCCAGATTTCATGGCTGTGAAGTATCTCACGTTGCTATCCTAGTTTGTAGGAGTTGTGGATAGTGCTTTCCTATTTTATAGTAGTTGTGGTTAATGCTAGATAAAGTGTTGTGATGTTAAGCCTATTTATAGGCTCTTTTGTTTATCAATAATATATTCAGCTTTTATCATTCAACAAGTCCCTTTCTGCCTTTTGTTTTTTCTTTGTAACAGAGTCCTGTGTTGGCACGTCCCTTTTGCTTTCTATTTTTCTTAACTCTATATCAGTGGTATCAGAGCCAGTGAGAAAAGCACGAGAGAAAGAGTCCTCAAATAGTATTGATGGCTACAGATTCAAACTTTGTGCAGGCGGCAATCCCACGTTTTGATGGTCACTATGACCATTGGAGTATGCTAATGGAGAATTTTCTTCGGTCCAAAGAGTATTGGCCGATTGTTGAATCTGGAATTCAAGCACCAGCACCAAATACAACCTTGTCAGATGCTCAGAAAACAGAGTTGGAAGGGAGAAAGCTCAAAGATTTAAAGGAAAAAAATTACCTTTTCCAGGCAATTGATCGTCCCATCTTGGAAACAATTCTTAGCAAAGAAACTTCCAAAGATATTTGGGATTCCATGAAGAAAAAATATGAAGGCTCTGCTAGAGTGAAGCGTGCACAGCTTCAAGCCTTGAGAAGAGATTTTGAGACTCTACAAATGAAGGATGGAGAATCTGTCACCAGCTACTGTGCCAGGACTATGGAGATTAGCAACAAAATGCGTTTTCATGGTGAGAAGATGGAAGATGTCACCATTGTTGAAAAGATATTGCGTTCTCTGACACCAAAGTTTGATTATGTTGTGTGTTCCATTGAAGAATCGAAAGACATAGATGCATTTTCCCTTGATGAACTGCAGAGCTCCTTGCTGGTCCATGAACAGAAGATGAACCGAAGTTCAACTTCAGAGGAGCAAGCTTTAAAGGCTTCTATCTCTACTCATTTCTCAAACTCTAGAGGAAGGGGTAGAGGTAGAGGAAGGGGAGAACGAGGCAATAGAGATGGCAGCAGGCATTTCAAAGCCGATGATGGACAATTTCAGAGCAAAGGCAGAGGACGAGATCAACATTTTGACAAATCCAAGGTAGAGTGCTTTAGATGTCATAAATTTGGTCATTATCGTTCTGAATGTTATACTAGGCTGCCTAAAGACAAAGAAAAGGAACCGCAATCGAATTTTGCTGAAAAGAAGGAAGTGGAAACTTTGTTAATGGCTGTTCAAGCTAATCAAGAACCTGAATCTGATGTTTGGTATGTGGATACGGGCTGCAGTAACCACATGTGTGGAAGTAAGTCTTCTTTTTCTTACTTAAATGAATGCTTTCTTTCTTCAGTACGTTTTGGTGATTGTTCCACTGTGAAGGTGATGGGAAAGGGTGATATAGAGATAAGAACCAAGAATGGTTTTGTAGAAACAATTTTTAATGTCTTTTATGTTCCTGACTTGAAAAGCAATTTGTTAAGTGCTGGTCAATTGCAAGAAAAGGGTTATATAATCACTATTCAAAAGGGTGTTTGTGAGATTTATGATCCTACTAGAGGAGCCATTGCTGTTGTGCAAATGAGTTCAAACAGGTTGTTTCCATTGAAGATTACAAGTGTGCAATCTTTATTTGGTAGCTGAAGTAAAAGATTCTTCTTGGTTGTGGCATTTTCGTTATGGCCACTTGAGTTTTGGTGGATTGAAGACCCTCCAACAGAAAAATATGGTGGCAGGTCTTCCTCAGATTAGTATTCCTTCTCAAGTTTGTGAGGAATGTGTTGTTGGCAAACAACATCGTTCTCAATTCTCCCAAGGGAAGTCATGACGAGCAAAAGTAGCTTTAGAGCTAATTCATTCTGATATATGTGGCCCGATTACACCATGTTCTAATGGAGGTAAAAGATACTTAATTACCTTCATTGATGATTATACTCGAAAAACTTGGGTTTATTTTTTACAGGAAAAATCAGAAGCTTTTTGTGCATTTAAAAGCTTCAAGGCTTGTGTGGAAAATGAAACAGGAAACACCATTAAGACCCTTCGAACAGATCGTGGCGGAGAATATTGCTCAACCGAATTTGAAGTTTTTTGTGATGATCATGGCATTCGAAGAGAGCTGACAGCTGCTTATACACCTCAACAAAATGGTGTATCAGAGAGGAAAAACAGAACCATCCTCAATATGGTGAGAAGCTTGTTGACAAAAGGGAGAATTCCAAAATCTTTTTGGCCTGAAGCAGTAAATTGGAGTATTCACATCTTGAACAGAAGTCCTACATTTGCTATTCAAAATATGACACCAGAGGAAGCATGGAGCGGAAGGAAACCTACTGTAGATCATTTCCGGATTTTTGGGTGTATTGCTTATGCCCATATTCCAGATGAGAAGAGGAAAAAGCTAGATAACAAGGGAGAAAAATGCATTTTTCTTGGTGTTAGTGATAAGTCAAAAGCTTATAAACTATACAATCCTAGCACCATGAAAATTGTCATCAGCCGTGATGTGGTGTTTGATGAAGAAAGCACCTGGTCATGGAATCAAAATGGTGTTAAAGAAAGTATTCCAGCAGATTTTGATGATGAAGAGAAAGGGCAGCAGCCTATGGAGAATGAGCAAGAAGAGGAAGTCACTCAAAATGTTCCAATGGCTGATCAAAGCCCACTTGCAGCTGAATCACAAAGGCCTCAACGTGTTCGAAAAAGACCAGCATGGATGTATGATTATAATGTAGCTGGAATTGATCAATCTGAAGACCCACTCACTCACTTTGCTCTATTTTCAGATTGTGATCCTACCAATTTTGAAGTGGCTGTCACAAAACCAAAATGGAGAAAGGCTATGGATGCTGAAATTACAGCCATTGAAAGAAATGATACTTGGGAGCTGACTGATCTTCCAAAAGGGCAGAAAACAATTGGTGTAAAGTGGGTTTACAAGACAAAGCTGAAGGAGAATGATGAGGTTGACAAGCACAAGGCACGCTTGGTTGCTAAGGGCTACAAGCAAGAGTTTGGTGTTGATTATAAAGAAGTTTTTGCTCCGGTTGCAAGGCATGATACAATCAGATTGGTGATTGCTATGGCAGCTCAAAACTCATGGCCTATCTTCCAAATGGACGTGAAATCAGCATTCCTCCAAGGAGATTTGAAAGAAGAGGTATTTATCGATCAACCTCCTGGTTATATAAAACTTGGCAATGAGCATAAAGTGTATAAGTTAAAGAAAGCTCTATATGGATTAAAACAAGCTCCACGGGCTTGGTATAATCGTATAGAAACTTATTTTTTGAAAGAAGGATTTCAAAAATGTCCTTATGAACATACACTTTTCATAAAAGTTGAGGATGGAGGAAAGATGCTCATTGTTTGCTTATATGTAGATGATCTAATCTATACTGGAAATAATACAGCCATGTTTGAAAGCTTTAAGAAATCTATGATGGTTGAATTTGAAATGTCTGATCTTGGTATGTTGCATTACTTCCTTGGCATAGAAGTAGTGCAATCAGCTAATGGGATCTTTATTTCTCAAAAGAAGTATGTGCAAGATGTTTTGGATAGGTTTCAGATGAAGGATTGCAATCCTGTAAGCACTCCAATTGAGTTTGGCTTGAAGCTAAACAAAGATCATGAAGGGAAGAAGGTGGACAGTACACTTTACAAGCAAATTGTTGGTAGTTTGATGTATTTAACTGCAACAAGGCCAGACATAATGTATTCTGTGAGTTTAATAAGTAGATATATGGAGAATCCAACAGAAATACACTTGTTAGCTGCCAAGAGAATCCTTCGTTACTTGCAAGGAACTAGAGATTTTGGGCTGTTCTACAAGAAGGGTGAAAAGTCAGACTTGTTTGGGTTTACTGACAGTGATTATGCAGGAGATCAAGATGATAGAAGGAGCACTTCGGGCTATGTTTTCATGTTAGGAACAGAAGCTGTTTCATGGTCATCAAAGAAGCAGCCAATCGTCACATTGTCAACCACTGAAGCTGAATTTGTTGCAGCAACAGCTTGTGCTTGTCAAGCTATTTGGCTGAAGAAGATACTTGAAGAATTGCAGTTCAAAGAAGATGGACCTACTCTTATATACTGTGACAACAGCTCAGCAATAAAGCTCTCAAAGAATCCTGTTCTACATGGTCGAAGCAAGCATATAGATGTGAAGTATCATTTCTTGAGGGATCTCACGAATGATGGAGTTATTAATCTGGTTTACTGCAGAAGTGAAGACCAGGTTGCAGATATTCAGACCAAGCCTCTCAAGTTGGCTACATTTGTGAAGCTACGTGGTCTACTTGGAGTGTGTTCACATGCTGCCACAAAGGAAGACTTTGTAGAGGGTTGATTTTTTCCTTTTAAACTGATTTCTGCAGATTTCAGTTTAAGGAAAGGTGTTAAGATTTAATGTTTTATTTTATAATATTTAATTGGAAGTATCTTTGGATATTTGGTAGTTTGACCGAGTCTATAGGATATTTGGTTATTTGATCACAGCCAGATTTCATGGCTGTGAAGTATCTCACGTTGCTATCCTAGTTTGTAGGAGTTGTGGATAATGCTTTCCTATTTTATAGTAGTTGTGGTTAATGCTAGATAAAGTGTTGTGATGTTAAGCCTATTTATAGGCTCTTTTGTTTATCAATAATATATTCAGCTTTTATCATTCAACAAGTCCCTTTCTGCCTTTTGTTTTTTCTTTGTAACAGAGTCCTGTGTTGGCACGTCCCTTTTGCTTTCTATTTTTCTTAACTCTGTATCATCTACTACTGCTACTACCAAAAAAACAGAAAACACTAGCACAACACCATATATATGGCTAACAAGTTGAAATAAAACGTGGTATACTAACCAAGTAACCATTACCAAAACAATCACAGAGCTCGTCTTTTTTGGGTCTACAAGAGAGAGAGAGAGATATTATCTGGTGCAAAGTCATGATTATCGAAGGCCTCGCATGAGAGATACAGAGAGCGAAGGGGAGCTAAGAATGACTTTGCCAATGGCCAAGCCAAAGCATATTGCTTTCACAGCAAATGTTGGCAAGTCATTCTTGGCTCAACTCCACTCTCTATCTCTTTATGCAAGACACGTAGACAAATTGCATTAATCTTCTATATACAACTCTCGTATCTTTGTTACTCTATATTTTGCAGCGTAATTGACATATATATATAGGAAGAGATATATCCTTGGGGTTACACAATGTATTATTGATTGGTTGTTGTGTGAATAGAATCTGGAAGATGACCGTGTGATGAGGATGTTGGGATATGATGCGTCAACGGGAATTTGTTCTTAGGATGAAAGTCATGATAAGATTTTGATACGAGTTAACAGGTCTCTATATGGGTAATATGTTGGTTTTCTGACCTAATCCTGTTGCACTCACTAGATAATTTCTAGATTCTATGTGCCTTTGGATAAGAGGGTCCCAAAATAATTGACTATGAGAAAAAAAAATTCCCACGTTCTTTACATATTTAACCTCCTCGAATTCAACTCTAACGTCTTTATTTGGGTTATTGTGACGTACCTTATGATATTGTGTTACTCTGGCATGGTTTAATAAAACACTTTTGTTGATTTAATTAGTGCAACTGTCTCATAAAAAACAAAAATTAGTGCAACTGGCTTGCTGGTTTCTCACGTTGGATTCTAGAGTCCACAAAAACGACATTTCTTGGAAACTTCAGGAGAAAAATATTAACTTATATATATATATATATATATATATATATATGTATTGAGAAAACTTATCCAAATATTACTATAAGAGGATTAAGTGTGCAATACATAGTAATCTATATATATTTCGTCTTGTTTTTCAATTGTATCCAAGACTTCGGTTCAATTGTCAATTTCCTGTCTTGTTTTTCAATTAATCAACCCTTTACTAAAAAGATTAATGAGACATTATTCTTACAAACGAAGAATTTGTCAATTCAGTAAAATAATGTATTCACTAAATATTGTACAAGTACAAGGAAATAAAAATGCACTAATCTTTTGATTAACCTCAACCAAAACAAAAAACAACTATGCATGCACTAACATCTTTAGATATGCATGTACTAATATGCATGAACTAATGAATATGCATGTACTAATGAATTAAGTTATTACTTTTAAAGATAATGTACTAAATTTCTATAATTTATTGTTATATATGTAACCAATATTGGATTGATAACATTTTCAGTATTCTTATAAGGAATATATGTTGCTAAGGATTTCGGCATATATTTGTAAATTTTTTTGGTGTGCCCAAAAGCTTCCATATCAAGATTTTTTTTTCACCTATTTATATAGGCTATCCAATACATGTCTTTGTAACTATAGATTACGGTCAATCCCACATTTATCAAACAATAGCTCTCCAAATACTAGTTAAAGTTGTTCAAGACGAAGTGTAAATGGCAAGCCTAAAGGAATTTGTGGTGAAGTTTCTTATGATCATAATTATGGGGTTTGTAGCTTTTATTGTAAGCACACAAGGGCAACCAAAATATTGTTACCATGATCCTTATTTTTGCAACTCTTCTAATGTAGAAGCACCAGAGTTTTAAGTTAAATTTCGTAGTGGGGTTCCACAAGATGAATAGGTTTCATTATAGACTTGATATTTTTATAAACGTATAGAATGTATGAGTGAAGTATTTTAATATAGTGGTGTTTGTAGTGATGTTCCAGAAGATGAATAAGTTTCATTATAAAATAAAGTTTGGTTATAAATTTGATTGTAACTTAATGATAATGCACTTCTGGCAATGCCTTTTAATTTTTCTCCACAAATAATATGATTAAATAATATGATTGAGAGTGTTACTTGAGACAAAAGAGAGTGAAGTAGAGCCTAGGATAACTTGCTCTGAAGCCAAGAGAAGGGAAATTGCTTTCTTGATATAATAGCAAGTCATCCTTAGCTCAAATTCAGTCGCTGTCTCTTCATGCATGACTCTTAGATAAGCAGCAATGACTATTTGATATTTGCATTGTGCAATGTAGTTGAGGTATTTATAGGCAAACTTGAAGAATTTCACACAAAAGCTTCTAGCCATCCACGTATACTTGTTATTCAAAATTTTGATAGGTGGTTATGAGAATAGAATCTAAAATTATAGTGCAATGTGAAAGAATTCTGGGGATACGAAATTTACGTTAATGGGAATTTATTCTTCGAATTTTAATTGTGAGAATCATGATAAGGTTATGACTCAAGTTCAAGAATATAAGGACACCAAAATTGGTTTCCTATCCTAGTTCCAAGGCATATTATACATGTACTTATTGATGCACAAGTAACCCTAGTTGTTAGTAAAAGCCTTAAAATGTGGAATCTAATTTTCTTTTTCTTCTATTCTCCCCCAATGAATGCGAGTCTCATTTCAAACTTTCAATGAATGGAATATTTTTACTAGGATTGCTTACGGGATGGCCAAGGCATCAACTCATCACTCCACTTTGTTAGGGTAAATTCATTTTCAGTTTTGGCAAACCCGTATCCAAAATCTTATTTATTGAATTGAGTTGTAAATTTTAGCGTCTACATGTGTGTGTTGAAGATTTACATTGAACACACAAGAAATTAACTCAGGATTTGGTCCTTGTAAACCTTTCAATATTAGTGAGGGGCTGCTATTTGTCTTCGCAATGATATACATCTTTATTGTTATTTTTGGAGTTGTTTTGCATAATTTCATTCTGCTGTGTAAATTTGTAATAGTCGTCCATTAGATAGATGGACCAACTCATAAATGGCATTAAATACAGGTGATAGCTGAAGAGTAACGTATAAACTCCAATGAACAAATTATCGTTGAAGGCAATAAAAGCCTAATACTTATGACCAACGTCTCCTGACCCATAAATGTGGATATTCATTACCAAAATAAATACAAGAGGACTATGAAACCCACACAACAGGAAGAGAAAGGGTACCCATTTTCATACTCACAACTATTAGCCATTTTACTCTCTGATTGATCTTTTCGCTCTAATCTAACTAACTTGACCATTGGAGGGACCTTGGCCAACACCACACGGATTTTTTTCTTTTTTCTTTTTAATATCCCTTCGTGGTCTTTCTTTGCAAAGTGAATAACGGAGCAGCTTGTCATTGTCCATCTTATAAATGAGAGCACAGTTGACGATTTTTTACATTATCATATTCTTTCTTATTTGGTCCTAGATATCGAACTTTTAACAAAATTTTGGTTCTATCCTTAGTGTTACTAAAGCCATTGGTATTATGAAATGCAATAAAATTAATGCTATATGTATGATGGATAAATATGAACATTAAATAAATAAACTACATAAACAATTTTAGTGGACCGATATCGCAATTGTGGCTGTTAGAATTAGCTATATACTTGTAAATATATTTGTTTATCTTAAAATAAACTGTAGTGAATATGAACCATGGTAAGAGGTCCACAATTTTAATTGATTTGGTGAGTTGATCTAATTCCTTAAAGAGATAATATTTATAACAATTTCTCACACATCATAATTTGAATATTTTTAGAAAATTTAGACTTTGATTGATTTCTTCTAATCCAAATTAGCCAACTTGATTAATAAAATCGATTATGCAATGGATTCTAATTTAGTGAACAGTGGGCACAATCATATCATGATTAAATAATGTATCCGAAAATAAATTTGATACAGTGATATGATGGCTATGAAAGGAGATAGTGATATGAAAACCCTTCATGGGTTTATTGATCCACCAAACGGAAGAATTCAAAAGAGTAGAATGGAAGTACAACAATAAGAATATAACTCAATCTTAGAAATACTACTCAAAGTAGAATTTACTCACGTGGCCACACACAGCTTTAAATTAGTTTAACTCTTCTAATTTGTGAATATTTACAATGCACAGGACCCAATCTATGTTTAACACTACAATAACAACTTGATTGGTGAAGGTTTCTCCTACAACTTCATTATAAACACCTCAATATCTTCAATACGATGTCGAAGATGATGCTTGGAACAAAACCCTTGGCGGACATAGTTGCAACAATATCTCCTCTTCTCTCTATGCTTTCTCTATCATTATGATGACCTGAGATGAACTTTTGTACTTTCTGAACCTTACTGCATGAATCCCATGGCCAAGGTCATCATGGGCCTTTGAGAACTCAATTTTCTCAAGGTTCAACAAATTGACTGGCATCGAGGCATGGATCATGCATGCTATTATGAACTTCGATCAACTGAGCTATAGTTGAGGAAACTAGCAAACTTAATAGCTTCTTGAGTAATTCTTGAGCATCTTCTTATGATTTAGAATGTGATATTCAATCAATTAACAAGATATTAAGGTGGTGTTTGGTACGGGGTAATGTTTTATGATTCTTGGGAATTTTGAAATATTTCCACATTTGGTTGCAAATTATATAAGGGAATTATATGCCAAGGATTTCTGAATTCCCACTGTACCCCCTTCTTGTAAAAATATGGATTTCCTTTGAAACAGGTGGGTATCAAGATTCCCAAGTTTAAAAGAAATTACATTTGTTATAAATTGACAATTTTCCCATCTTCCCCTTATCGTTTAACCAATGGAAATAAAACATAAAACAAATCATCAATATCTCTTTCTTTGTTTTTATTTCTTCCCACCACAACAACATAAATGCTAAAATAGAATAAAATATTTATATCCCCTATTTGGGATTGGTTAGATGCTAAAATAATATAAAATAATTATTTTTATAATCAAAACATGATGTTATGATTTCCATAAAGAACACAATTTCAAATAGTTATTTTTGTATTATACATACCATTTTGAAATGTTAGACTATAGTTTTAATGAATTTTTCATAATTTATAATTTATATTTTTTCGTTATTATATATTTGGAGGAAATTAATAACAAAAATATTTGATGTTGAGTTTATAAATCTAAGAATAATATGAGAAAAATAAAAATTCTTTTGAGGTTCCTATGAACAAGCCAAACATAAGAATCTCATATTCGCGAGAATTTAATAGTTAAATCAGCAAACATAAAAATAATTATATTTTCAGGCATTCAAATTGCAAAATAAACTTCAAATTTCAAAGAATCAGGATGCCGGAAGTTAATGGGAATTCTCCCATACCAAACACCACCTAAATATTTACCACTTTAGTTACATTTGGACATATTTTGGGAATAGTTTTCCAACATTCATGGACACATGATGCTAACGATTTTCCCTTTAGACAATCCGTAAGAAAACCCAAAACACAAGGGAAACTTGACAGATTAATTGTATAATATTCAGTACTCTATATTTCGTCTAACCACACTTTATTAGCCACCCAAGACTTCTGTCCATTTGTCAATTTTCTGTCTTGATTTTTAAACAACGAGCTAGGCACCTCTTAGTATTTTGAAAATTTCCACTAATCTTCCTTTACACGTGGTAATAATTCTAAAAATTACACAAAAATGTATTCACAGGCTCCCCTTGAGAATTTGCTCTCTCAAAATTTAGAATGGGCTACTCAAAATTTTAATCTAATCTAGTAAATGTTTAACCCAAAATTATAACTTTAAAAAAAAAAAAAAAAAATCCACCATCTGGCCCATTAATTAGCCCACGTTCCTCCAAAACCCCCCACTCACCTTTAGTAAATTCCGAATTAACAGCATATACAAACACACACAGAAAAAAAGAAAAAAAGAAAAAAAAAGGAAAACAAACAAATTACTATACTGTGTACTGTCCCAATTGGGCCGCTTACCATGTCAGTCCACGCACCATGCCGCCAGTGTTCTTGATGGGAGTTCGTAACGCCATTCCTCGGCAGCACCACAGGTACACTGCAGTCATTTTTTGTAATAGCTGCTAAACATTGCTGTCTGCTGTGAAGTAGTTCACTTTTGACCAACTAGTAAACTTCGACTTATGTATCTAATACTGGATTGACAACATTTTTAGTATCCTTTTGAGGAATGAGCGTTGATAAGGTTTTCAACATATATTTCTAAATTTCTTTGGTGTGCTCTAAAATTATCCATATCAAGATTTATTTTCACCTATTTACATTCGCTCCCAATACATGTGTTTGTAAGTACTGCGCAAGTATAGCTTAGGGCCAATTCTACAATTGTCTAACAAAAGCTCTCCAAGAAGTTCAAAACTAAGTGTAAATAGAAGGCTCAAAGCAATTTGTGGAGATATTTCTCATGATCTTAATTATGGCATTCGTAACTTTTTTATTGGAAGTATACAAGGGCAACCAATATGTTTCTTCCATGATCCTTATGTTGTAGAAGTACTAGCTAGAGTCTTGAGTTGAAATTCATTGTAGTCTTCCACAACTCAAATAGCTGGGTTTCATTATAGCCTCATTGGCAAAAACATATCAATTATTGTACGAGTAAAGTATTTTAACTTCTTGATGATAAGTGAAAATCATTCGATTTTCAATGTTTTGGTTGGTTTGCTACATTGTTTTTTGTTTCCTCTCTCTCTCTCTCTCTCTCTCTCTCTCTCTCTCTCTCTCTCTCTCTCATATGTCTAGTAATTAGAATCATGTTTTGCAAGGAACCTCTTGGATCATTGACATTGTCCAGCTCTCCTTCTTGTAATATAAAATAAATAAATAAATAAATAATTAATTAAAAAAAGTAAAAAACCCTAGAGTCATGTTTTATTTTTGGCATATTGTCTATATCCAATTCCTCAATGAGAAGAAAACACAAGAAATAAATGGTGTTAAACTCATGGTTTAATTTTACATTGGATTGGATTACTCGAGGAATAAATGGTGTCAAACTCGGTTCATTCTTGGATGTTTCATTTATTCAGCAAATTTGATCGAATTTACTCCTCGTGCCAAATTCACACATATTACATGGGTTTACATACATGGGTGCAACTTCCCTTTTTGAAAAAAAAAAAAAAAAACTCTTAAACTCCTCCATTGTTCTTAATCATGGAAAATTGTGTAAGTAAAGTCCCACATAGAATAAGAATGACTAGAGAAAAAGTTACTGGCGGCTCCACATTGAGTTTGGGGTGGTCATAGGACCACCCTAATAACCTCAAAAAAAAAAAATTATTATATATAATTTTAAAAGTTATATGACTTTTTATTCTTAAAAAATATTTGCGAGCACCCTAAATTTTTTTTGACCCAACATAATCAAACTTTGGATAAAATTTGGCAACAAACTTTGTTGTAGACTAAATCTACAACTCCACTCACTATTTTATTTATTGAATATGAATTTTGACAAATCAACCATTGTATCATATTTTTCTTTTAATATCCTCCATACTTGCAAAATTTTAAGATAAAAAATTAATAGTTATGTCATCGATTAAATTTTTAAATTTCAAGATTTTGTAGTATAAAATTATACATAAAAAAATAAGTTTATAGATAAAATAATAAATAATATCCAATTGACTTGAAATTTGACATATGTTTTAAGAATATAAAGAATATACAATTTAATAATTAGATTTTCAAAATATGTAGCGATGTTAATTTGTTTAGTGAGAGTTATAACCTTAGTCTACAATTAAGTTTGTAGCCAAACTTTTGTCCTTAAACTTTGGCCCCCTTAATAATATTAGGTCCTTACAATCAAAAAGAAAAAGCCCAAGAAAATTTATTCTAACTATAATTTTGAAAGAAATGTAACTTGTAACATTAATAATGAGACTATTTTGCAAAGATTTCAAATTAAAAAAAATCATAGAAGACTGTAGGCTAGGACTTAATGTATTTGTGTGTGTATGCTTTTTTTGGGTTAATATATGAAGTTATCTTTTTATTAAATTTTTTATAATTTAAGTTTTTTAATGACTACCTTGAAAAATATTCCTAGAGTCGTCATTAGAGGGAGTGGTTAATATAATTAGGCTCAAGCTCATAAGACTCAAGTGTTTTGGATCAAGTAGTGTTCATATATGTTATATTAACTTCGAGGCTTTCTAATGTATTATTTTCACAACAAAACACAATCATGAGCAAACAATTGCTTGAAAAGTGGAGGCGTGATCGACAAATGCAAAACAATTTATGAGGTCTAGGAAATAATGTTTGCACATAATGACTAGTGTTCTACAAAGAAAAGGATCCTCTCTGTGTTTCACTGCAAATAGCTCGAGACCATGACTAACGAGTTGAAATAAAACGTGGTATATATACTAACCATTGCCAAAAACAATCACAGAGCTCATCTTTTTGGCTCTTTGAGCTAGAGAAAGAGATATAATCTGGTGTAAAGTCATGATTGACAAGGGCCTCGTATGAGAGATGCAGAGAGCGAAGGCGAGTCAAGAAGTCATGATTATCGAGGGCCTCATATGAGAGATGCAGAGAGCGAAGAAGAGTCAAGAATGACTTACACAGCATATTGCTTTCACAGCAAATGTTGGCAAGTCATTCTTGGCTCAACTCCACTCTCTATCTCTTCGTGCAAGACACAAAGACAAATTGCATTAATCTTCTATATACCACTTTCATATCTTTGTTACTTTATATTTTGCAGCGTAATTGACATATATATAGGCAGAGATGTATCCTTGGGGTTGCACATCGTATTATGGATTAGTTGTTGTGGGAATAGAATCTGGAAAATTACCATGTGATGAGAATGTTGGGAGATGATGGCAACGGGAATTTGTTCTTAGAATGAAAGTCCTGATAAGATTTTGATACAAGTTAACATGTCTCTATGGGTAACATGTTGGATTTCTGACCTAATTCTGTTGCACTCACTGCGTAATTTCTAGATTCTATGTACCTTTTGATAAGAGGGTCCCGAAATAATTGACTATGAGAAACAAATTCTTCTCTTCTTTTACATCTTTAACCTCCTTGAATTCAACTCTAACGTCCCTATTTGGATTATTGTGACGTACCTTATGATATTGTGTTACACTGGCATGCTATAATAAAACATTTTTGTTTATTAAATTAGTGCAACTGGCGTGCTGCTTGTTTCTCACGTTGAATTCTAGACCCTTACCTCGTGGGCTCACACCATGTCATAAACTTGGTGTTGAAATTTGAAAGATGCTTCATGAAAAGTGTTTGTTTGTTTAGACCCCTTAAAATAGACTGTTTAAACTAATTAATTAACCAGGTTGACACTTAGGTTTATTATTCAGATCTAGGTTAAACAATAATAAATCATATCATGCAAAGCAGGGGAAAATAACGAACACCACAATATAATGACCCATGAAAACCAATGAAACCAACAATTTCAAGGTAAAAACCTGGGAATGATTTAACCTAACTATCTTCAAGATAAAACAAATTCACTATAGAGAATCGAAGTTTTTACAATAAGATTTAACCGTAAATATATTGCTACCTCCAGTAGTAACTTATTGACACGATCACGTGCAAGCCTCGAATACACAGACTTCTTCTCTCTTAGATTAACAGCACACAAACACCCATGCTTGTGACTTTGAGATCCCACTCAAAGGTTTAGCAACACAAACTCTCCATTTTGTGACTCCAAAACCACCCTTAAAGGTTTAGATTATCAGCAGTTGTTGATCTTGTTGCAGCAACTTTAGATCTACCGGATTTAATGATGTGAGAATGATTTCTGGTAGTGACTTTGAAAGAGGAAGGCACAATACCTTTTAGATCTCACAAGAGCACCTTTAAAGTCCTCCAAGAGTCTTCAAAATGTGGCTAGAGTTTTCATTTTATATGTAGGAGTGTTGGACTGAAACCCTAAACGTTTTTGCGGGCTTGGGCTTGTGTAAAATTCTGTAGAAATGATTTTTCTATGATATTCGATTGGTCGAGCCTCATCCTTCAATTGGTCAAGCTTCACAGAAAATTAATTTTTTTCCTGTAGCTTGTATATTCTTGAGTCTTGACATGAACAATTTTGAGCAATGTCTAACACCTATCCTAGACATGTTTTTATTCTCAGTTTGTCAACACATACAAGTTGAAATTCTAAACATTTAATCCTGAATCTTTAGAACCTAACAACCTTCCCCTTTGGTAATCCATGAGAAAACACAGTTAAAAAAGAATTGCTCAATTCAAGAATTAGCCCAACTTACACATTGTTGCCCAAATACAATTCCATCACAATCCACTAACTATTAGTTGCTAGAATAGACAACAAATGAGAAATAATTAACTTATAAATTCCTGAAACACTTAAAACAAACCATAAATGCTTGTGTGGAAATTACAGTATAAATCCAAAATATAAAAACTGAGCTTGAATTCCCAAAACATAAGAGATAGACAGAATATCAAATGAATAAACATCAAATAAGCTATCATAGTCAATGAACCAACAATGTTTGTGAAACAAGAACAATAAAAGTGAATATACATCAAAATCAATGAGAATAAAAATACACATCAAAATCTCTCATCAATAACTAAAACTACTCCCCCTGAGTACAAAATCTCTCTCTACTCTCCCCCTTAGTACAAGAACCTATCCTAAATCCAACTCCCCATTTTCTGTTATGCATTCCCAAAGGCAACCATCAAGGATTAGAGAGTGGAGGAGGTGGAAAAGCAATCCTACACTTGGCGAAATTTGCTCTAAAGGCAGCAACCATAGTGAGTAGCTCATCGATAAGCTGTTCATAAGCCACCTGAGTAGTCATAAAGGTCTCCATTATGGTACGGAGTGAGAGAGGAGGGGCAACTATAGGTTCAGCAGTATCATCATCACCAGCAGGATCCACAGTTGTAATAGGATCCACATGAACCTCCTCAGTAGCAAGCTGATCACCAGAGGCAGGAGCTGCAATGAAAGCTTTACCTCTTAGTCTCTTTGAAGTCCCAGTGCTTGGTTCAACACTCTTTGTCTGAGTTTGTTGCTATCTGAGAAAAGTGGCTCCTATAGGGGCAATGATATGAACTAATTCTAGAGCAGGAAAGTCTTCTAACCTTAGAAAGTTCAACACCCTATATATAAATACTGGAAAGAATAGCTTTTGTGCTTTAGATTTACTCCTATAAATCTCAACAATGGTTTGAATGAATAGGGAAGAAAAACACATGGACCCATCTGTGATAAAAGCATAAAGGAAAGCACATCTGTCTAAAGGAATGGTGTGAATGTGAGAGATAGAGAAGATGTTATGACAGGCTATCCTTAAGTAAAGATAGTTAAGCTCAGTAAACTCACTTGAGTTTATCCTTGGTTCAGATCCCCAAGTTACTGATTTTCCACAGAGTAAAGACATCACATCATCTATAGGAGGAGACTCAGTGTATGGATATGTGGGTCTACAAACTAAAGGTGAACCTAGAACTTCAAAAACTACACGTTTTGTTATCCTAAACTCTTTACCTCTAATCCAAGTAGTCAAATAATGACCACCTGTATCCTTATAATAAACAGAGAGATTTGAGTATAGAATTTTTTGATCAAGGCAGCAGGAGGGGAAAACATTAATAGAAATAACTACGAATACATTTGACAAACATTAATAGAAATAACTACAAATATATATGTACAGCAACATTTGGGAACTTAATTAATACGAGTGAAATTTTATTGGCTTAAGAACCAGTCGTTGGAAAATTTCATTTGTTTCTGATTCTTTCTACGTATAATTTATATTTAAAACAAAATTCGTTTGTAGTTGAGCTTGTTATTCTCATTATGTAATTTTCGTTGGCTTTCTTCTTCTTTTTTATTTGACACATAAATTCATTATAGATAGTGTTTTAGAACCTTTCTTTGCAACACATCGATCATAACAGCCAAACAACAGTGTGTGTCTATGTAAGCATCAGCCAAGGTAGTATCAAAACCAGACTTTATGAGCTCCAAAAGATTAGAAGACTGCATAATTGTTATTAGAATAACAACCAGTGTGTGTGTGAGCGGTCTGTTGTTATAGCCTTATCTAAGTCACGGTTCTTTGGTGAACTTAGGATTGGCTCACGATTAGGAGTGTTGTTTGAGACAAAGAGAGTGAATTAGAGCCCGGGACAACCTGCTCAGAGGCCAAGAAAGGCAATTTGCTTACTGCATATATAGGCAACTGGGCTAGTCATCCTTGGCTCAAATTCACTCGCTGTCTCTTCAATCTTCATGCATGACGCTTAGATAAGCTGCAATGACTATTTGATATTTGAATTATGCAATGCGGTTGAGGTATTTATAGGCAAACTCAAATAATTATAGAAAAGATTCTAGCCTTCCACTTAGACTTCTCACTCAAATTTTGATTGGTGGTTGTGAGAATAGAATCTCAAAATTATAGTGCAACGTGATAACATTCTTGGCATGCGAGATTCACGTTAAATGGGAATTTATTCTTAGAATTTTAATTATGAGGATCATGATAAGGTTATTACCAACTTTAAGAATCTACAAGGACACCAAGATTGATTTCTTGTCCCAGTTCCGAGGCATTGTAAAGCCTTTAAAAGTAAAATCTAGTAGCATGCCAAGAATGCTATCACGTTGTACCACTTCATCCATCTCCAACGGAAATCCAATAGCATCTCTGCTTAGTTTCCCAAGTACACGACGTAGATGAGGCATATTGTAATACCCCTTCTAGTATGTACCCGGAGAACAAGAGGATTTGCCACATAAAATCCGTGAGAGGTGACAATGTATGCTTTTAGACCCCTTAAACACAAATAAATTAACCTAGTTATTTAGCCAAGTGATTAACTTAGGTAAATTATGTAGATCTAGGTTAATACAGATAAATCATATCATTGAAACAGTGCGGAAAATATAGAACACAACGATATAATAACCTAGGAAAACCAAACCGGTAAAAAATTTGGAGAGGATTTAACCTATCTATCCTCAAGGTAAAACAGATCCACTATGAAAGAATTGAAGTTTTATAATAGTGACTTAGACCACTAATATCTTATTGCTACCTCGAGTAGAAAACTTACTACCACGACCACGTGACAGCTCCAAGTTCACAGACTACTTCTTTCTTGGATTCACAACAACCACAAATACTCCCACTTGTGTTTCTCTTTAAGCTCTTTGTGCAGCAACTGAAACGATCACCAAGCTCTCGACATCAATCTCGATCTTGATGACCCTAAGTATGTATGAAGGCAAATACCTTTAGATCTCACAAGAGATTCATACACATAGCATAAACAACAACAATAAAATGTGGCTAGGGTTTTTCCTTTTATACTTAAGGAAAAATATAAAACCCTACACATCATACGGGCTTGGGCTGAGTTGGAAAATTCTGCAAAAAAACAATTTCCACGAGCTTTGATTGATTGAGTCTAATTTTTGATTGATCGAACCTTGCAAATTAACACAATAAATCCTGCAGTACACTCGATTCCAACTTTACACAAAAACACACCTTGAGCAGCCTAAATCTAGACTAAATATTTTGATCATGGTTTGCCAACATTACACATTAAAGTTCTAATACATTAGTTCCTAATTCCTTAGAACCTAACAAACAATTTAAGCGATAAGCAATTAACCACAACATAGATATATGCATTAATGCAACAAGATTTCTAAATATTTATAAACTGTCCAAACAAGAAAATTAAGAAGATCCTTGTCGGAATAAATTACACTAATCCAACGAGTTTTTATAAGACAGGTCTAAACTTGTACACAAGAATGAAACATATTCCTTTTCTATTTTCATGAAGGAGATATTAAGAAGTTACTATTTCACACTATCACTATACTTATTATATTTCACATTCAATTCAAAAGGGATCGAAAGTTAAAAAATTGGTTAATGCTTTCCATACTCCAATTTATATATACTTTAATAATCAAACAAATATACACAAAATAATCAACATTCCTAATAGCAACTTAAACTACCTTATAGCACCATGCTCCAACTCAATGACCCACCACAACATCAAACAAATATATATTTTAATAATCAAACAAATATACACAAAATAATCGACACTCCTAATATCAACTTAAACTACCTTATAGCTCCATGCTCCAACTCAGCAACCTACCACAACATCAAGCATCATCAATTTCGTTATATAATTTTACAAATATTTAAGTACAGAGTACTTACTATATATACTCAAACAGATTGCACAAGCCTTAATTTTTTGGGATTTATAGGAGAAGAAAAAGAATTTGGTTACCAATGATAATATTTGTTTTTTATATTCGGCGATGAAATTAGTGTTTAATCACCTATTGTTCATATTTGGCAATGAATATTTTCATCTCACTAGATCCCACTTTGTGCAACAAAATATTCCATTGTCGTAGACATCCGGCCTAAAAATCTCTGGTGATAGTTTTTAAAGAATTTTTGTTGCCATTTGTAATATCTTAAGCAACGAAAACATGATTTCCTTATCATTGTTAAGCATTTTTTAATATTTGGTGACGACATTTTTATTTCTTTGCTGAATGTTGCTATTTGGCTATCAAATGTTTTTTCCTCACTAGATTTTGTCAACATAGGCCAAGTTTGTTGTACTACAGGTTTATATTTTTGTATTGTAAACTTCCTGATGTCGCAAAAGCCTGAAGAAAGCAAACACAATACTCTCTTTAATGGAATTAAAACTAAACTGTTAGTTTTCTAGTAATAAATCTCGAGTCTACGAGAGATCCTTGAATCCATAAGGTGATAGATTTGGAATCTACTAGAGAAAAGTTTAAGAAAAACTTTGAATTTTATTAATAGTAATCTGATCTACCTCTGGAGGCTACAAAACATATAAATATAAAAGAAATAAAACCCTAGGATGATTAGGAAACCTTCTGAAATCCTAATTTGCACTAATCACAAGATTAGGTGGCAAAATACCGAATTTTTCCAAAAAAGCTAAAATTGAGTTAAATGCAAAATCATAAACTACTGATTTTAAGAGTCATCTCAAAACAAGCGAGACATTATTTTGACTTTTGAGCTAAAAGTTATTAAGGAAACAAAAATGACTAAAAATGAAAAAATCATTGTTTTCGGGGCCTAAAGACCTTTTTTTTTTAGCATGCCAAATTTGATACAATTCCAACTCCGTCGCCCAAATGATTTCTACTAGTACTTTTTTGCCCTGCGCGATTTCAAGTGCCCTTGATGGTCCAGGAAGGTTATGGCAGTTTGTTCTACATCACTTCCATTCTACTATAGTAAATTCTTCAAGTTGGGGGTGACCCTTCAAACCACTCATTCTTCTTTTTCTCGTTAGATTTCCCATTGTAACCATAACGTTTGTGTCAAATTTATTTTCCATTGCATGCACTTTGCTTTTTTGCGATATGGTTGTGCCAACTATGAACTCAATTAGACCATTGCATAATTTGACTAGTTAATCAATTTGAATAATTGATTAAAATGATTTTGCGCGCATCTAAATTTTTCCCAGCAGACTCAGAGTGGAGAAAACTCGTGTCCACTGCTTAGAGTATCAAATTTTCAGATTAGTTGGTGAGTTTCGGTAGCTAATGTTGAGATTTGTGCCCCATAATCCATTTTGATTTTAGAACTTTCCTCTAAATCTAGTGTACTTTAATTTCAAGAGCTTGGTACGTACCTTAAGCCCTTTTTATTAATTTTCTTTCTTTAGTTGCTAATTTGTACAATTCACATAAACTTTCCGCACAAAATTTATATATGATACTTATATTTAATTAATAAGTATTTGTAAATTCAAAGTCAAATAAGAGAATTTATAGGAAAAAAAAAAGTACCAAATTTAATTATCAACCCTATTTTAATTAGCATTTGTCTGTTGTTGGATTGTTTAATCCAAAAAGATGGTGTCTTCTATTTATTTATTTTTGATAATTATATAGTTACAACGGAGAGGGAAGATTTGAATTTAGATAATTAGATATTATGGAATATCTCAAGAGATGCCAATTAGTTGATTAGCTATGAATTATTGACAACTTCTAATTACTTTAAACTAACATAGTTAACATTGTAAAATTCTAGAAGCTATACAATCCAACAGTAATGGAACTGAGATTGAATGTGTAAACAACAAACAGGATCAAGCAAGAACAGTAAGAACAATTGTGAAAACAAAGAGATCGAGTTTGAGAGAGAAATCAAAGAAAGAGAATTATATCACTGTATCTCTTGCTCGAATAATGAATACAATGAACTCTCAATATATACCCTCTGATCTCACTATTTACAGAATAAAATATCTGGGTTAAACTCTAACTACTTTTCTTGCTTCTCCGCTAACAAACTTTTGGACTGTATCAAACTCTGAAACCAACAGCTCTTCGAAGAACGACACCGTTTGGTATGTTTGCTAATGCTTTGGCACTTAGACTAAACGTCATCGTTTGGGCGAGAAAGCTGGAAACGCGCGTGGGTCTTTTAGTTTGCAAATATAAATAAATGGCAGCATTTTAAGCTTTTTGTCTATGGACTAACTGAAACGGTGCCGTTTATTTCTTCTATTTTAATAAATATTATTTGTAACTATAAATAGTTTAACAAATATTAATTGTAACTATAAAAACCAAATTAGAACATATATACTAGAACGTTGACTTAAGAAAAATGTGGGATTCAAAAACTTACGAGGAAACCTCACCGGAAGTTTATTTATACACAGACATTAAATTGTGTTATATATTTATTTGACACTACGTCGAAATAGGCCACATTAAATTGATACAAAAACCACGACTCAAAACATTAAATTGAAAAAACTACTATTAGATATGTACAGGAACTCTTGGGAACTTAATTAATACGAGTAAATCTTATTGGCGTAAGAACCCTTTGCTGGATAAAATTGCAACCCTTTGATGGATAAAATTGCATTTGTTTTAATTGTTTCAACGTATAATTTATATTTGAAATAAAAATTCGTTTGTAATTGAGCTTGTTATTCTTATTATGTAATTTTCATTGGCTTTGTCTCTTCTTCTTTTTTTTCTTTTCTTAATTGACACAAATTTTTTCTCAAAAAAAAAAAAAAAAAAAAAAATTTGACTCATAAATTCATTATAGATAGTGTTTTAGAACATTTCTTTGCAACACATCGATCATAACAGCCAAACGATAGTATGTGTATGTAAGCATCAGCCAAGGTAGAATCTATCATAACCAGACTTTATAAGCGCCATAAGACTAGAAGACTCTGCATAATTTTCATTAAAATAACAACCACTGAACCAGTGTGTGTCTGTGAGCGCACTGTTCTATGGTGTACTTAGGATTGGCACACGATTGGGAGCGTTGCTTGAGACAAAAGAGAGTGAAGTAGAGCCCAGGACAACTTGCCCGTAAGCCAAGAGAGGGCAAATTGCTTGCTGCATATATGGGCAAGTCATCCTTGGCTCAAATTCACTCGCTGTCTCTTCAATCTTCATGCATGACGCTTAGAAAAGCAGCATTGACTATTTGATATTTGCATTATGCAATGCGGTTGAGGTATTTATAGGGAAACTGAAATAATTTTAGAAAAGCTTCAAGCCTTCCACATGGACGTCTCATTCAAAATTTTGATTGGTGGTTGTGAGAATAGAATCTCAAATTATAGTGCAACGTGACAGCTTTCTTGGCATGCCAAATTTACTTTAAATGGGAATTTATTCTTAGAATTTTAATTGTGAGCATCATAATATGGCTATGACTTATCTTCAAGAATCTACAAGGACACCAACATTGGTTACCAGTCCCAGTTCCAAGGCATTGTAAAGCCTTAAAAAGTAGAATCAACTTTACTTTTTCTTCTGTTCTCTCCCATTAAATGCAAGTCTCGTGTCAATGGATGGAATATTGTTACTAGGATTGCTTGTGGGCTGGCAGACCTCAAGGTTACATCAACTTGTCATTTGACTTTGTTAGGATCAACTCATTTAGGGAACATTTTGTTTGCCATGATATAACAATATGCTGTAATATTATATTATTATAACCTCACATTAATATAATCTCATTTCAAGAATACAACATTAAATTGTTAAGGAAAGTGATGAGATTAAGATAATGTTATATATTTTGTAATTTTAAATTATGGTTATGTTAGAGACAAATAAAATAAACTAAAAACCTTAATGTCAAATCATCGTAATATGCATCATATCAAAAGCACATCACAGCGAACCAAATGCCCCTTTAGAGTGTTAGCAAACCTGTATCCAAAACCTTATTCATATAATTGAATTGTAAATTTTAGTGTCTAGATGTGTGTGTTGAAAATCTATATTGAAAACACAAAAAATCAGCTCAAGTTCAACTCAAGAAGTCAAATTTAACTTGACCGCTGCCTCGATTTTAGCTCGATCTACCAGGTTTATTGAACCTCAACTTCGAGCAAGAGGTCAAGATTTGCTTTTACAAGCCTTTTAGTATGCGCGGCTCATGATAACTAAATCACTTAGGGATCCGTGCACTAGACTTTCAGTGCATATTTAAAGCCTTATAAATTCATCATAGTAATAGAGAGAACGCTATCAAGTTGTAGAAGCTACTACGAGGTCTGTGCTCAGTGGCAGTTCTAGGAGTTTTTTCCAGAGTAGTCATTAAAAAACTTAAATTATATAAAATCTAATAAAAAGAGAACTTCATATATTAACAAAAAAAAAAAAAAAAAAAAACACAAATATATAAAGTCTTACAATTTCCTTTTAGGAATTTTTTTATTTTGAAACCGTTGCATAATAGTCTCATTATCAATATTAAAAGTTACATCTTTTTCAAAATTTTAGTTAAATAAAATTTTTCTTGGGCCTTCTCTTTTTGTTTGCAAAGACCTAGTATACTGTTAAAGGGACCAAAGTTTAAGCCTTTAAGGATAACATTTGGCTACATATTTTGAAAATCTAACCATTAAATAGCATGTTCTTTATATTCTAAAAACACATGTCAAATTTCATGTCAATTGAATGATTTTTATGTACAATTTTAAACTACAAAAACTTGAAATTTAAACACTTGATTGAAGACATAGCTATTGATCTTTGATCTTCTTGAAATTTTATAAGTATGGAGAATATAATAAAATAAATGTAATCCAATAGTGGATTTTTTTCAAAATTTATATCTAATAAAAAAATATTGAGTGGAGTTGTAACCTTAGTTTACAAGACTACAATCAAGTTTTTTGTCAAATTTTGTCCAAATTTTAATTATGTTAGGCATAAAAAAATTTAAGGTGGTCACAATTTTTTAAGAATAAAAAAATCATAAAAATTTTAAAATTAATAATTATTTTTTTCCTAGTCAGGGTGGTCCTATGACCACCCTAGACAAAATGTGGAGCCGCCCCTGTCTATGCTCCAAGAGTTTTGTACCAAGCTACACCTCTAATCTCTATTTATGATCCAAGGTGTTGTAGTGAAGATTGTGTGATCAAGTTTATATTCTGGTATTGTAAATTAATTTCCATTCTACTATAGTGAATTCTTCAAGTTTGTGGTAACCTTCACACCCACTAGTTCTTTTTTTTCTCGTTAGGATTTCAGATTTCCCATTGTAACCATATCGTTTATGTCAAATTTATGTTCCGCTACAAGCATTTTGTTTTTTTGCGATATAGTTGTGCCATTGCATTATTTCCCATTGTAACCATATCGTTTATAAACTCAATTAGACCATTGCATTATTTGATAGCTAATGTTTAGATTTGTGCCCTAGAATTCGTTTTTATGAAATTATTTAATTTATAAAATAGTTTATTTTTATAAGAACATTGGGCATTATGTATAGTACACAAGATGCATTGTATGTGATTTAGGTATGGAAATAAGATTTGCATACATAAAATCTAAATCACAAGTTCCCTATAAACTCATAAATTCAAGTTTGTAGTTAGTCATGGAACTAGGCAGTTCATATAATTAGACTATAACATATCTATTCTGACTATTTATTTTGATCATGAAAATTGAGATTTCTAATTGATATATTGAACTAGACCACTATTAGTCATTGTTCTATAAACTACTATCGCTTCAGCAAAAGACCTCACTTCTTCTAAACGTAAATAAAGTTCTCTCTGAGTTATTTCTCAAAAAAAACAAAAAAAAAAAACAAAAACAAAAACAAAACAAAACAAAATAAAAGCTCTCCAAATACTAGTGGAAGAAGTTCAAGACCAAACGCAAATGGCAGGGTCAAAGAAATTTGTGGGAAAGTTTCTTATGGTCATAATTATGGTATTTGTAGCTTCTATGGGAAGCACAAAAGGGCAATCAATAATATGTTGCTACCGTTATTCTTATTGTTGCAACCCTTATCCTGTAGTAGCACAAGAATCTTAAGTCAAAATTCATGGTCTTCCACAACATGAATAAGTTTCATTATAGCCTCAAGGCCTAGGGCCCCCTAAAAGAGAAAGGCCCCCGAAAAGGGGATTTTTTTTTTTTTTTTTTAATAAAAAGAAAATGTAAGTAATAATTTTTTTTTCCCTCCATTAAGAAGGAACAAAAACTTGAGTAATGTTAGAGAACATTACAAAATTTATTACATATGACTCACAAATTGTTGTGTAACCAATCTCACCAAGTAATTTAAATACTCATTTATTAACTTATTTTTGTTGAAGTGCCACTAATCACATTCTTTTTCATATCAGTTTGTATGAATTTCGTAGTACAATTTATACTAGTTTTAGCATTTTCCTAAACGAAATTTATGAATTAGTAGTAACACAACCAAATCACCATTAAGCGGATGAATAATGCTGAAATTACAACAAATTTGACTAAAAATAAGCTTACAAATTGATATAACAAGAATATAATTGGTTCTATTTAAACCATATATGAATGTTTGTACCAATTTTTTTTTTTTTTTTCTGATTAGTAACAATAAGTTTGTAAGGCACATGTAATAAAATTTATAGTATCTCTAGCATCACTCAAGTGAATCAGTCAAATTAACTAAATTGATTGTTAATAAACTATACAATACTTAAGTGATTTAAATATTTTTTTTTTTAAAAAGGTTCATCTAAAGTTTTTGCCTTAAGCCTCAAATTATATTTGGCCGATCTTGGCCTTGACATTGGTAAAACATATAAAATGTATGAAGTTAAGTATTTTAATGTATTGTGATTAGTATTTTGGTTGGTTTGCTACATTTTCTTTATACTCTCTCTCTCTCTCTCTCTCTCTCTCTCTATTTGTCTACTCAGATCGATGACACTATCTAGCTCTTTCCATGGGATGAACCTGGGTTTGAATTTCCTCACTCTCCCTTTTCTTGAAGGAAAAAAAAAAAAAAAAAAAAAAAAACCCTCCTTTAGCCATGTGTTTTCTTTCTTTCTTCATCTTTTTTTTTTTTTTTGATTGATATATTATCGATATCCTACTCCTCAAGGAGAAGAAAACTCAAGAAACAAATGGTGTTAAAATCATTGATTAGTAGATTGGATGAGTTACTTCATCTATTTCACATTATCCAAATTATTGATATCGAATACACTCTCCTATTCAAATCTTTTCTTGATCCATTTCCAGATGTTTCAATTATGAACACGTTCTACTCGGATGAAAGGAAAAATAAAAGCAAATTGGGATTTTAAGAAATAAGGGGGCTGTTAATTTTACTAATTTATAATTATATATATATATATAGAGAGAGAGAGAGAGAGAGAGAGAGAGAGGCATCCCCTATACTCATTATTTAGTCGTTTCTAAAGCATATAGCACAGAAAGAAAATTGCAGAATGATCCCATTAATTTTACTTTTGATCTACTTGTTTAAAATCATCAAACATGTGCACTCATTATGTTTTAATGGAAAACCATATGTGAAGATATAGTTTTTCATATTTTCTTGTATTTCATATAGCCCAGAGAGAATAGCATAATGATTTTATGGAAATAAGCCTGAGACTCTTGAGGTAAGCACATTAGAAATCCCATTTTACAAGTGATCTAATGGTTTAAAATATTAGACCCTAGGATTGAATTGATTTTTGTTGATGTTTTGGAATTTTTACTTGGTAGAGGACCATTTCAAAGGGAATTTTATTGAATGCATTAGCCAAGTTAGAACCTATCAAAACCAGACTTTATAAGCTCCGTAAGACCAGAACATGTGTGTGCTTAGGATTAGCTCACAATCAAGAGTATTGCTTGAGACAAAAGAGAGTGAAGTAGAGCCAAGGAGAACTTGCTTGAAAGCCAATAGAAAGCAAATTGCTTGCTGCATATATGAGCAAGTCATCCTTGGCTCAAATTCACTCGTTGTCTCTTCATGCATGATGCTTAGATGAGCAGCACAGACTATTTTTTATTTGAATTATGCAATGCGGTAGAGGTATTTATAGGCAAACTTAAAGAATTTCAGAAAAGCTTCTAGCCTTCCACATGGACTTCTCATTCAAAATTTGGATTGGTGATTGTCAGAATAGAATCTAAAATTATAGTCAACGTGATAGCATTCTTGGGATATGAAATTTACATTCATCAGAATTTATTCTTAGAATTTTAATTGTGAGAATCATGATAAGGCTATGACTCAAGTTCAAGAATCTTCAAGGACACCATGATTGTTTTCCTGTCCCAGTTCATGATAAGGCATTGTACATTTAGTTATTGATGCACTAGTAACCCTAGTTGATAGTAAAATCCTTAAAAAGTAGAATCTAATCTTCTTTTTCTTCTATTCTACCCCCAATAAATGCAATTCTAGTGTCAATGGATGGAATATTGTTACTAGGATTTCTTTCGAGATTGCCAGCCTCAAGGTTGCATCAACTTGTCACTTGACTTTCTTAGGGTCAATTCATTTAGAAGGTTAGCAAACCCATATCCAAAATCTTATTTATGTAATTGAGGAGTAAATTTTAGTGTCTAAATGTGTGTATTGAAAATCTATACTGAAGATGGTAGAAATCAGCTCAAGATCTGCTTAAGAAGTCAAATTTGCGTCAAATATAGCTCGATATATCAAGTTTTATTGAACCTCGACTCTAGTCTAGTACTCGAGATTCATTTTTACAGGACTTTCAGTTTGTGGCTCGTGACAGCTAAATCATCTAGGGATCTAGGCACTAGGGTTTCAGGACGTATTTAAAGCCTCATAAAGTCATCATAACAAGATAGAGAACTTTGTTAAGTTAGAGAAGTTTCTACGATGCCTGTGCTCCAAGCATTTTGTACCAAGTTGCATTTCCAGTCTCTATTTTAGATCTATGGTGTTCTAATGAACATTGTGTGACTGCAAATGAAGGTGTTTTTTATTTTTCTGTATTGTATATCATATTGTATCTTGTATCATATGATATAAAAATACATAATAAAATAATAAAAAATTATAGATACACATATAAAAGGTATATTCATTATAAATTCGGAATATATTCAACTAATGACCAATATCATTGCTTATATAATAATATTTAACAAAGCTATGTAAATAAATCAAATTAACATACGTTTATAACATACACAGTCAAATTGATTATACTCATAAGTGATAATACATGATATATGAGCCAAAATAATAATTAATTTTCATCACCTTACCTAATCAACTCCATCTAAGTCAATGTTATCATCATCTTTATCAACTTGCAAAATTATTTTTTTCACTGACATTTTCTTCATCATTATTAACATATATTTACTATCTCTTTTCTTGTTCTTTTATTCTAGTAATTCTTTATTTATATTTCTTCTTGACATTCTAGCTTCTTAGACTTATAATAATAATAAATAAATAAAAATATTTTCGTCTAATACATTTTTCATAGTATAGAAAAACAATTTACAAATATGAGAGTGAAGTATCTAGTGTATAGTCCAAATTTTGTAGAAAAAATAGTCAAGGGAAAAAAAAAACTCATGGACATGTTATCTTTTTAGACTCAATTAAGTATCCCAATAATTTTGTCTTAAAAAAAGTCTAACAATTTGTTTAAATCAAATGAAAACACAAATTTTTACCCCCCCAAAAAAAAAACTCATTTTAAATCCCCATGTCTATGTATTGTACAATATGCGTGATTCAACGTTAAGATACGATTCATACGATATACACTTGTATATAGAATGATTCCTGACCACTTACGACATGCACTTGTGTATCGTATCATGTGATTTGTACCACATATGAAATGATTTTGACAACTATGGTGCTAGATACGGATCGAGTATCCATGGATCGTTAAGCTTCACAGGGTAGAAAAGTTCAACAACGTTAGAGTTGCATTGAGTAACATTAGTAATTAATTTCTACTGTAGTTAGCAAAACTAGTTTTAGGTTTATATTCTTGTATTGTAAACGCCCTTTCCACTGTAGAGAGTTTTTCAAGTTGGTGGTGACCTTCAAACCATCCATTCTTGTTTTTCTCATTAGGATTTCCAATTGTAAACATATCGTTTGGGTCAAATTTATTTTCCGCTATATTTAGTTTTTGTGATATGTTTGTGCCATCTATAAACTGAATTAGTCCATTACCTAATTTGACTAATTAACTAATTTGAATAATTAATTTAAATTAACTTGTGTCTAAATTTTTCCTACCAACTTGGAGTGGAGAAAATTCTAACCCACCACTGACGGTCACAAATTTTCAGGTCATGTTTGAGTTTTGGTCACTAATGTTGAAATTTGTGCCTTAAGATCCAATTAGCATGACATTCTTTAGTTTATGAAATTGTTTTTTGCATATGAACATTGAATATTATGTATAATTCATGAGATGCACTATATTCAATTTAGGTGGGAATGACATTTGCATATAGAAGATCCAAATCACTAATTTTTTGTAAACTCATAAATGCTAATTCATAGTTAGTGATGGAATTGGGCAATTCATATAATTAGATTATAAACTATTAATTGTCACTTGAACAAGCCACATGACTACTAAACACATTAGCTCTCAATCCTAAGAGGAATGTGAGTTCACATTTGAAGTGTAGTTTACTTTGATATAAATTAGACTAAGATCTTGTATGGTTAACACTTCATTATGTTGGGTAATTGCATGTAATGTGTTGTGAACACTATTCCTCAAGTCAGAATCCGTAATCTCGATAAGAGACAGGAATTATCCCATTGAGATAGATTTAATAGGAATTGATTATTCAAAATATCGGTCTCAAATTCAATGGAATTAAATCCTAGAAGAATAGGTTTATTTGAGTTTGGATTAATGAGTTTGGTAGTCTTGGGTGTTGACAAATTCTCAAATTAAATATAAGAGTGGAAAAATTATCTTTCGTATATATTTAAGGCCAACATTGTAATCAGAGTTGGCTGAAGAACTAAATTGCTTATATAAAATTGAGGGCCAAAATATCAAACTAAAATCTATAGACAAAAATAACATTTCTTGGAAACTTATTGTGAAAAATAATAATTTAACCAAATGTTAGCTATAAGAGGATTAAGTGTACAATATATAGTAATCTATATTTGATCTAACCACTCTTTATTAGCTAGCCAAGACTCTTGGGTCTGGGCCATTTTCGATTTTCTGTCTTGATTTTCAACTAACCAATATGCTTCACTTCAAAGAATGAGATCTTACCAACGAATCATTTTTCAATTCATTAAAATAATGCATTTGCTAAATATTTTACAATTACAAGGAAATAACAACAATGCACTAATTAGCCGTTTAACCTCCAAAAAATAAAAAATAAAAACAAACAAGAAACAACAACAATGCTTTAACATCTTTAGAAAGAAATTAGATATGTACTAATGAATTAAGCTGTTTACTCTTAAAGATAATGTACTAACTTTCTATAATATGTTTTTTTGTAACCAGTATAGGATTGACAACATTTTCAGTATCCTTATAAGAAATAAACGTTGATAAAGATTTCAGCACATATACTTGTAAATTTCTTTGATGTGCCTCCCAAAGTTAATTTCCTTATCAAGATTTTTTTTGATCTATTTATATACGCTCCCAATACATGTCTTTGCAAGAATGCAAGAGTCTAGCTTAGGGCCAATTCCACATTTGTCTAAGAAAAGCTCTCCAAATACTAGTTGAAGAAGTTCAAGACTATGTATAAATGGCAGGCTCGAGAAAATTTGTAGGGAAGTTTCTTAGGATTATAATTATAAAATTCGCAACCCTTTTTGTTAAAATTTTTATGTTATATATATATATATATATATATATATATATTTGACAAGAGATTAAATCCAGTTAGTTCTAATTCTCATATATAAATCCAACTAAATTGGAAGTTTATTGAAATATTATTTGGTGTGGTAGGATGTATTGAATTTTAAGTAAAATGCTAATGTGACAATCTTTTATTAGATGGTATAAAACATGAGTTTTACACCACATCCTTACCAAATTTGGACTCATTTGACAGACATTAAATAGAAATAACTACAATTATATATGTACAACAACAGTTGGGAACTTAATTAATACGTGTGAAATTTTATTGACTTAAGAACTAGTCGTTGGAAAATTTCATTTGTTTCTAATTCTTTCTATGTATAATTTATATTTGAAATAAAATTCATTTGTAATTGAGCTTGTTATTCTTATTATGTAATTTTCGTTGGCTTTCTTTCTTTCTTTCTTCTTCTTCTTTTTTTTTTTTTTTTTTTTTTTTTTTAATTTTTAATTTAATTTTATTAAATTTTAAATCGACACATAAATTCATTATAGATAGTGTTTTAGAACCTTTCTTTACAACACATAGATCATAACAGCCAAACGATAGTGTGTCTATGTAAGCATCAGCCAAGGTAGAATTTATCATAACCAGACTTTATAAGCTCCATAAGACTAGAAGACTCTGCATAATTGCTATTAGAATAAAAACCATTGTGTGTGTGAGCGGGCTGTTGCTATAGCCTTATTTAAGTCATGGTTCTTTGGTGAACTTAGGATTGGCTCACGATTAGGAGTGTTGTTTGAGACAAAGAGAGTGAATTAGAGCCCAGGACAACTTGCTCAGAGGCCAAGAGAGGCAAATTGCTTGCTGCATATATGAGCAAGTCATCCTTGGCCCAAATTCACTCACTGTCTCTTCAATCCTCATGCATGGCGCTCATATAAGCAGCATTGACTATTTGATATTTGAATTATGCAATGCGGTTGAGGAATTTATAGGCAAACTTAAATAATTACCGAAAAGATTCTAGTCTTCCACTTAGACTTCTCAATCAAAATTTGATTGGTGGTTGTGAGAATAGAATCTCAAATTATAGTGCAATGTGATAGCATTCTTGGTACGCGAAATTTAAGTTAAACGAGAATTTATTCTTAGAATTTTAATTATAAGAATCATGGTAAGGTTATTATCAACTTTAAGAATCTACAAGGACACCAAGATTGGTTTCCTATCCCAGTTCCGAGGCGTCGTGAAGCCTTAAAAAGTAGAATCTACTTTTCTTTTTCTTCAATACATATTCTATGTCATACAAAACAACTCATACCACTAACCACTTCATCCAATCTCAAATGGAAATCCAGTAGCATCTCATACACGACGTAGATGAGGCATTTTATAATACACCCCTCCTAGTATGTACCCGGGAACAAGAGGATTTTCTACTTGAAATCCGTGAGCGGTGACAATTTAAGCGATAAGGAGTCACGACAAAGATATGTGCATTAATGCAACGAGATTTCTAAATATTTATGAACTGACCAAACAAGAAATTAAGAAGAGCCTTGTCGGAATAAATTACACTAATCCAGCGAGATTTCATAAGACGGGTCTAAACTAGACTTGTCACATGAATGAAACATATTCCTTCTCCCCCTCAAAAAAAAAAAAAGAAACATATTCCTTCTCTATTTTCATCAAGGAGATATTAAGAAGTTACTGTTTCACACTATCACTATACTTACGATATTTTATATTCAATTCAGAAGGGATCGAAAGTTAAGAAATTTTTTTTTTTGAAACGAAAGTTAAGAAATTGATTACTACTTTCCGTACTCCAATTTATATATTCTTTAATAATCAAACAAATATACACAAAATAATAACACTCTTAATATCAACTTAAACTACCTTATAGCACCATGCTCCAACTCAACAACCACCACAATATCAAACATCATGAATTTCACTATATAATTTTACAAATATTTAAGTATAGAGTACTTACTGTATATACTTAAACAGATTGCGCTAACCTTACCTTTTTGGGATTTATAGGAGAAGAAAAAGCATTCAGTCGCCAATGATAGTAACTTTTTTATATTGGGCGACAAAATTAGTGTTTAATAACCTATTGTTAATATTTTGCAATGAATATTTTCATCTCACTAGATCCCACTTTGTGCGACAAAATATTTTGTTCCCATAGACATCCGACCTAAAAATCTCTTTGGCTCTAGTTTTTAAAGAATTTTTGTCACAATTTGTAATATCTTTATTGATGAAAACATGATTTCCTCATCATTTATAAGTATTTTTTAATATTTGGTGATGAATTTTTTACCTCCTCACTGAATGTTGCTATTTGGCAGCCAAATTTGTTTTCCTCACTAGATTTCGTTAACATAGGCCAAGTTTGTTGTACTACATTTTATATTCTTGTATTGTAAACTTTCATTCTACCATAGTAAATTTTTCAAGTTGGTGTTGACCTTTCAAACCACTCATTCTTGTTTTTCTCGTTAGGATTTCCCATCATAATTATATTGTTTGTGTCAAATTTAGTTTCCGTTGCATGCACTTTGTTTTTTTATTGGATATGGTTGTGCCAACTATGAACTCAATTAGACCATTGCATAATTTGACTAATTGATTAAAATGAATTTGTTTCTAAATTTTTCCCAACAGATACTTGGAGTGGAAAAAACTCCTGCCCACTATCGACAGTATCAAATTTTCAGGTTCATGGGTGAGTTTCGGTAGCTAATGTTGAGATTTATACCCTATAATCCATTTTGATTTAAAACTTTCCTCTAAATCTAGCGCGCTTTAATTTCATGAGCTTGGTACGTACCTTAAGCCCCTTTAATTAATTTTCTTTCTTTAGTTGCTAATCTGTACTATTCACATAAACTTTCCGCACAAAATTTATATATGATACATATATTTAATTAATAATTATTTGTAAATAAAAAGTCAAATAAGAGAATTTATAGAAAAAAAAAGTACCAAATTTAATTATCAACCCTACTTTAATTAGCATTTGTTTGTTGGATTGTTTCATCCATAAAGATGGTATCTTCTAATTATTTTTGATAATTAGATAGTTATAATGAGGAATGGAGGATATGAATTTAGATAATTGGATGTCCGGGAATATCTCAAAAGATGCTAACTAGTTGAGCTACAAGCTCTTGGTAACTTCTAATTACTTTAAACTAACATAGTTAACATTGTAGAATTCTAGAAGCTATACAATCTAACAATAATGGAACTGAAATTGAATGTGTAAACAACAGACAGGATCAAGCAAGAACAGTAAGAACAATTATGAAAAAAAAGAAAAAAAAAAAAGAAAAAAGTTTGAGAGTGAAATCAAAGAGAGAGAATTATATCAAAACTGTATTTCTTGCTTGAATAATGAACACAACGAGCCCTCTAATCTCACTATTTAAAGAATAAAATATCTGGATTAAACTCTAACCACTTTTTGATGTAGGATAGAATCTTCAAATTAATTTCTGTAATTTGTTATATTTGGTAATTTTGTGTAATTTTTGTTATTTTAGGTTTAGGACATTTATTTCCTTCTTTTTAGGTACTTTTAATGCTTTTTAGATCAAATTTGGTTCCTATTATGGTTAGGTATTTAGTAGAAGTTATTTTAGAATATATTTTCTTGTTTTTCAAGTTTTACGAAACCCTTAAATAGGCCCCTAAGTCTATAAATGTTTTTTTGAACAATTATTCAACTAATAAGATTCAAAAAAATTTTCTCCCTATTTTCTGGTGGATTCCAAATTCCTTTCTCCTTGTGAATTCAAGGAACCCTCGTTGGTAAACGTATTCTGCTTTTTAACGCTTCCGCATCCCGCTTCACTTTTTTTGCTTCTCTGCTAACAAACTTTTGGACTGTAACAAACTCTAAAACCAACAGCTCTTTGAAAATGACACCGTTTGGTAGGTTTGCTTTGGCACTTAAACTAAACGTCGCCATTTGGGCAAGAGAGCTGGAAACACACAGGTTTTTTAGTTGTAAATATAAGGGTAAGTTTGGCATCAACTTTTAGCTTTAGTTTTTAACTTTTATGTACAGTTTTTTAAAACCTCGCTTTTTCAAATTTTTTTCAAAGTATAAGTATACTTTAACACACTTTCAGTAAAAAGTTTTCAGCAAAAAGTTAAATAAGTTGTTTTCAAACAGATCAATGGCAGCATTTTAGCCTCTTTTGTCTATGAATAGCTGAAACACTGTTATATATTTCTTCTATTTTAACAAACGTAATTTGTAACAATAAAAACCAAATTAGAACATATATACTAGAACGTTGATTTAAGAAAAATGTGGGATTTAAAAACTTACGAGAAAACCTCAAAGGAAATTTATACACAAATATAAATATAGACAGATTTGCTTCTTTAGTGGAAACACTAAAATCAATTTGGTTTCCTGTTTATCCTATATATGTCATCGACAAATCAAGAAAAACTTTTCCGACCCTTTTCCTTCAAAAATATCTTTTGTGTTATATATTTATTTGACAAACATTAAATTGAAAAATCTACTATTAAATATGTAAAGGAACTCTCGGGAACTTAATTAATACGAGTAAAAGTTTATTGGCTTAAAAACCCGTTGTTGGATAAAATTGCATTTGTTTCTAATTGTTTCTGCGTATAATTTATATTTGAAATAAAAATTCGTTTGTAATTGAGCTTGTTATTCTTATTATGGAATTATCGTTGGTTTTATCTCTTTTTTTTTTTTTTTTTTTTTTTTTTCTTTATTGACACATTAATTGATCATTATAGATAGTGTTTTAGAACCTTTCTTTGCAACACATTGATCATAACAGCCAAACGATAGTGTGTCTATGTAAGCATCAGCCAAGGTAGAATTTATCATAACCAGACTTTATAAGCTCCATAAGACTAGAAGACTCTGCATAATTTTCAGTAAAATAACAACCACTGTGTGTGTGTGAGCGCGCTGTTTTATGGTGTACTTAGGGTTGGCACACGATTGGGAGCGTTGCTTGAGACAAAAGAGAGTGAAGTAGAGACAAGGACAACTTACTCGTAAGCCAAGAAAAGGAAAATTGCTTACTGCATATATGAGTAAGTCATCCTTGGCTCAAATTCACTCTCTGTCTCTTCAATCTCCATGCAAAACGCTTAGATAAGCAGCATTGACTATTTGATATTTGCATTATGCAATGCGGTTGAGGTATTTATAGGGAAACTCATAATTTTAGAAAGCTTCAAGCCTTCCACATAGACTTCTCATTCAAAATTTTGATTGGTGGTTGTGAGAATAGAATCCCAAATTATATTACAACGTGATTGCATTCTTGGCATGCCAAATTTACTTTAATTAATGGGAATTTATTCTTAGCATTTTAATTGTGAACATCATGTTATGGTTATGACTCAACCTCAAGAATCTACAAGGACACCAACGCTGGTTTCATGTCCTAGTTCCAAGGCATTGTAAAGCCTTAAAAAGTAGAATCTACTTTTCTTTTTCTTCTATTCTTCCCCATTAAATGCAAGTCTCGTGTCAATGGATGGGATATTGTTACTAGGATTGCTTAAGGGCTGGCAAACCTCAAGGTTACATCAACTTGTCATTTGACTTTGTTAGGGTCAATTCATTTAGAGTGTCGGCAAACCTGTATCCAAAACTTTATTCGTGTAATTGAAATGTAGACTGTAGTGTCTAAACGTGTGTATTGAAAATCTACATTGAAAACACAAAAAATCAGCTCAAGATCAAGTCAAGAAGTCAAGTTAACTCGACCGCTGCCTCAATATTAGCTCGGTCTACTTGGTTTATTGAAACCTCAACTCTAGGAGAAATTATAGAGTCTTCTGGTAGATCACGTCATTTGTCCACCATTCCACTAAAAAACTTTCACTTGTTTAAAATTACTGAGTCAATTATTAATTTCTGTTTAAAAAAATTTTATAACTAACAATTTTAAGCAAGTAGAAGTTTTTTAGTGGAATGGTAGACCACATCACTTGTCCATCATGTGGATCTTATAATTTCTCCAACTCTAGGGTCAAGATTCGCTTTTACAAGCCTTTTAGTATGCCGCTTGTGTTAACTAAATCACTTAGGGATCCATGCACTAGGGTTCCAGTACCTATTTAAAGCCTCATAAAGTCATCAAAGTAATAGAGAGAACACTGTCAAGTTGTAAAAGCTACTACGATGTCTGTGCTTAGTGGCAACTCCAAAAATTATTTTCAGGGTGGTCATTAAAAAACTTAAATTCTACATGCAAATATATAAAGTTTTACAATTTCCTTCTACAAATTTCTTATTTTGAAACCATTGTATGATAGTCTTGTAATGACCTAATATATTGTTAAGGGGGCCAAAGTTTAAGGACAAAGTTTGGGTACAAACTTTTTTTTTTTTAGAATACTAAGTATGTTTAATACACACACACTGAGAGAGAGGAAAAAGTCTTAAAAAAACTGACAATGGTGTATATCCAAAAGGGCCAACTCTTGGATACACAACACATGTTTTAAACCTCTTTAACCCACACTCATTTTCCAATGTGGAATTAACCCACTATTTTTTTTTTTTGAGAATATTAAGTATTTTTAACATACAAACACACGGGGAGAGGGGAAAGTTCTTAGTTGTAGCCTAGGACTACATGTTTTCAAATTCTAACTATTAAATTGCATGTTCTCTATGTTTTTCAAACACATGACAAATTTCATGTTAATTGGATGTTATTTACTATTCGATTCATAAACTTATTTTTTATATATAATTTTAGACTACAAAAACTAAAAATTTAAACATTAGCTATTGATCTTTGATCTTCCTGAAATTTTGAAAGTACTGAAGATATAATTTTTTTTTTTTTTTAAATGTAATCTATTAGTGGATTTTGTCAAAATTCACATCTAATAAAAAAAAATATTGAGTAAAGTTGTAACCTTAGTCTACAAGACTTACAATTAACTTTGTTGTCAAATTTTGTCCAAAGTTCAATTATGTTAGGCCTAAAAAAATTTAGGGTGGTCACAAATTTTTCTTGGTATAAAAAAAATAATACAAATTTTGAAATTTACATATAGTAATTATTATTTTTCCAAGTCAAGGTGATGCTATGACCACCTTGGAAACAATGTGGAGCAACCTCTATCTGTGCTCCAAGAGTTTTGTACCAAACTGCATCTTCGATCTCTGTTTAAGATCCAAAGTGTTGTAGTGAAGATTATGTGATCCAGTTTATATTCTCGTATTGTAAAATTCCATTCTACAATAGTGAATTCTTCAACTTGGTGGTGACCTTCAAACCCACAAATTCCTTTTTTTTTTCTTTTCTGTTTTTTGGCCTCGTTAGGATTTCCCATTGTAACCATATCATTTGTGTCCAATTTATTTTCTATTACAAGATTTTTTATTTTTTATTTTTTATTTTTTTATTTTTTATTTTTTTTGCAATATGGTTATGCCAACTATAAACTCAATTAGACCATTGCATAATTTGACCAATTAATCAATTTATAATTGATTAAAATTAATTTGTGTCTAAATTTTCCCAACAAACTTGCAGTGGAGAAAATTCCTACCGCCCACTGTTGACGGTATCAAATTTTTAGGATAATTAATGGTTGAGTTTTGATAGCTAATGTTTAGATTTGTGCCCTGGAATCCATTTTTATGACATTATTTAATTTATAAAATAGTTTATTTTTATATGAACATTGGACATTAATTATATATATATATATATAGAGAGAGAGAGAGAGAGAGAGAGAGAGAGAGAGAGAGAGATCCCTTAAACTCATTAGTTAGTTGTTTCTAAATCTTAATTCAAATCATTAAAACTGTGGAATTACTTTTAGGAATTAGGGCTTGGAGATTCTTGAGGTAAGCACGTTAGAAATCTCATTTTACTTTTGATCTAATTATTGTCTAAAATAATCAGGCATATGTGCCCATTTTGTTTTAGTGGAAAATGTATGTATGTACGTATGTATATGTACCCAATATTGGATTGACAACTTTTTTAGTATCCTTAAGGAATAAACGTTTTTTTTTTTTTGAGTAAATTCTAGGAATAAACGTTGATAAGGATTTCGGTATGTATTTGTAAATTTATTTGGTGTGCCCAAAAGCTTCCATATCAAGATTTTTTCTTTCATCTATTTATATATGCTTCCGATAAATGTCTTTGCAAGTACTGTGTAAGCATAGCTTAAGGCCAATTGCATGTTTCTTTAACAAAAGTTCTTCAAATGCTAGTTGAGAAAGTTAAAGACTGTGTAAATGACAGACTCAAAGCAATTTGTGGCAAAGTTTCTTATGATCGTAATTATGGCATTATTAGTAGCTTTCATAGTGGACCTCTCCACAACATAAATAAATCTCATAATAGCCTTGAGATTGGCAAAAACGTATAAAATGAAGAAAAAAAAAAGTATTTTAATTTATTGATAATAAGTTGAGCTCTCTCTCTCTCTCTCACTCAACTAGAATCAAGCTTGCACCGACTCTTTCCATGTGATGAACTAGGTTTGAATCCTCTCTCCCTTCTTCTTTTTTTTTTTTTTCATTTTTTGCTAAAATGCAAATTACACCTTTTAAGTTTGAAAGGAATTTATTTCAGTTCTCTAACTTTATTTTTGTTCAATTAGTCTTCTAAATTTCAAATTTATTTAATTTAGACATTTTTTCCAATTCTGTTAAAAATATTGCCGTTAAGTACACAATTAAGCAATGAAAAATGATTTTGATTTATAA